>CM051387.1:3515406-3965406 GCA_028015245.1 Cardamine occulta | reverse complement strand
CGAACATGTCCATCGATATTAATCTACTCAGTCGCGTGTTAAGGTTCGCAGAACCATCTTGCCATACGACCTCACCGCTGCCGAGAATCCCGGTTATTGTGATCTTTTAATATAGCAAAATAAAATCATTAGCAAAATAGTTAATGGTTTATCCTGTAAAACCATTAGGAAAATAGTAAGTGATTTACATTTCACTAAGAACTCTTATTTTTTATCGAAAAGTTTAAATATTATGTGTACAAATATATTTTAAAATCTATAAAAAAGTTTAAAAACATTCAAGCAATAACAAGTAAACTCTAGTGGATGTTTTATGGACAAAACTCATCTCATACTTTGTATCAGTGACATGAAACATAGTATACAATTTTGTAGCACAAAATAAATTTTACAGTCATATTTTTTGTTAACTTTTCACATGAAGTGTAACTCTTCTCCGATAATCCTCTTCTCTTCTCCTTCTTCTTCTTCACCCATTGTTATCTCAAAAATCTCCATTAGTCATGCTTTCTTATTCGTATCTAACATATCAAACAATTTTGTTGCCATGTCTTTTTTTTTAGCTTTCATTCATGGCAAAATATTAATTAACAATTCTCAAAAGTTTCATTCAGGAGGAAATATTTGGAGAGTTGATAATCATGGATATACATTATTGAGCAAACTCTAGATCTTCAAAAAACTTTGAGGATACCATAAGCAAACCCCCCCCCTCCCCTCAATCTGAAAACCATAATTCTCAACTCTCTGTGTGAGAATTCCATAACCTTCTTTTAACAAAACTCAGATTGAAGAAAATCCAAACTCCTAACTCTCAATCCAACAAAAAATAGCTTAAGAAAACCTAAAACCAATGCTAATCTATGACATGCGACTCGATTAGGTCGGTTAAAAAATCAGCTAATCAACACATGTAGTTTTTATTCATGGTAAGAAAATAAACATTATATAGTGTGTATAATTAAAATGATTTGATTTGTTTATAATTTTTTTCATTAATTTATTTATGGTAAAAAAATAAATATTATATGATGTGTATAATTAAAATAATATGATTAGGTTAGACAGTTTTTTTATTAATTTATTTATGGTGAAAAATAAATATGATGATTATTATCTTATGTGTATAATTAAAATGATTTGATTGATTTACACCGTTTTTTATTAATTGATGTGGCATTTTTATAATGTTTCAAAAATCTGATGTGTTTACTTATGTGTATTAATAAAATAATTTGATTGGAAGTACAATTTGTTTTTATTTAAAGACATGTCAACACCACAATGCACAAAAAGCTGAAGTGTCATCACATTAGAGACACACTGCTTTATTATAGTGTTGATTCCATACTAATTATCATGTCTTTTAAATTATATGATGACTTAAAAATTTTGTTTTGTATGCATTGGACCAACCGAATCCTAATAATATTAGTATGAAAGTACATTTGAAAAATGAACTTAACAATATTAAATATTACAGTAAATAACATTGGAAATATGATTAAACTTTTGATAATTAAATGAAATCATCTAAAATCATAATTAAAAAATCATAAATTTTTTATCATTTATATAATACTAAATAAAGGATCCAACCGATGGATGGGTTTCTAAAGTAAATTAATATTAAGCAAAAACATTAAATTAAAGATTTTTTCTTAATTATATATTTTAAAATTTTTTTAAGAAAAGAAGTAGAAAACATAAAACCTTATTCAAATCTAATTAGTGTCTTGTGATATGTAGTGTTTTTTTGCTGGAACTTAAGAGTTTCAATGAATCAAGTGATACTCTTCGAATCTGGGTTTGTTTTAGATTTTAGTAATTGTAAATTTGTTGTTCATTTATTTAATTATAACATAAATATAACGAGAATTTGATTAAATTTTCCTAATTTTTTCAAAAAATCTATATTAGTATACTATGATATATATATATATATATATATAAGATTATTAATTTATAATATTAATTGGGCCATTTTTTATAGGAATTTTAAAGTAATTATTATTTTATTATCTTATTATCTTATCAAATTTTGTTGATTTATACGTGACCAGAAGATTTTATTATTTATAGTGTTTATTAATTTTTTGAGTATTGATTTATAGAGGTTTTACTATATTTTTCATTTAAGGTAAATTATAACATACGTAACTCTTGGGGTAAAAAGAATAAAAAGCAACTCATACCAAAAAAAAAAAAGAATAAAAAGCAACAACAAAAGTTACGGTTATAAACGTTATTAAGCGATTTGTACGACTTGTTTAACAAACAGAAACTGGTGCATTTGCGAAAAATTACTGACTGATTGATAGCGGTTGCGAATGCTGTTTAACATATTTAAAATATATCATTTCTATTTAAAAAACTGTATTACTATAATCAAATTTTAAATAAATTTTAGAATAACTAATTAAAATTATTTATTTTAAGAGGTTTGAAACTTTTTTTACTCAAAAAATATTTTAGTTTAGTTTATACATATATAAAATATTTAATAATTTATTATAATAAATTTTGATTTTTTTTAAAAAAATTGTTTTATTTTTTATATAATTTTGTTAGTATTATAAATTAATAAAAAGATTTTAAAATTCCTGGATTTCAAGCGGTTCATAGCGATATGTTGCGATTGCCATAATTAATATAAAACACTTGCAATCACAAACGCAACGTTTGTGGATAGTTGCGGATAAACCAATCAAGCGGTGAGTCTATTGACTATTTGTTTAGAGTCAATAAAGTCAACAACTACATAAAAATCAATAACGAGAGAACCATGAAAGTCCAAGGAAAGGTGATAGTAAATATTTTTAAGAAAGTTAAATATATATTCCGAAAAATATTTTTCAGCACCCTCCTATAAATATAAAGTAGTCTTAGTCTTCAGATTCTATAGGTAGACGAAGGTTGTTACGCCTATATATTAAAACAGCAGAACAGATTTTATTCGATTTTTCTTTTTAATCTCTGATTAAACTGTTACAACATATTAACCAACATTTGTTTTCTTTTTTTTTTTTTTTTGATAAAGCCAACATTTGTTTTTGTAGCCATGAGTTCTCTTTCGGATCTCGTTAACCTTAACCTCTCAGACACCACTGACAAAATCATTTCCGAATACATTTGGTTAGTCTTCTTCTTCTTTTTATTTTTTCGCTTATGTATATATGCATATCATGCGTAAATCCAATGTGTTTGTGGTTTTTTTTTTTTTGTCAATACTGAAATATGTTTTCCTAAAATTTTCATTCCCTGATGACGACGTGTACTCTGTTTTAAGTAAAAATTGAATTGTGTTTGCTCTGTTTTTTTTTGGCTATGTTTTAAGTGAATTACCGCCGTCGACGCCACCACTACCGCCGTCGACGCCACCACTACCGCCGTCATCTTCTTCCCTACAATTACCACCACAACCAGCTTCTTCCTCATCATTTCGTCTTCCACAAAGACAGCAGAGCAATCCTTTCCTCAATGTAGCTCCCCAACATCCCCTGAATCTCGCAAACCATGTACCTGATCCTCATCATATGGACACACTTAGCTGGACGGCTCTTGGGTACTGCTTTGCGGCAGGTCTTGAATTCAATGGTATCTTCGCACAAGTGGCAAATCCCAACAATGTCTCCTTTCGAGTTCAACTTCTGTCTCTGCTCCTCTACATAGCCCTTTGTCTCTTGATCGCAGCAAATGCTATATTTGCAAGGACGCATCCAAACATGGCTTTCGTGATGGATCGAGCCGGCTCAGTTATTGTCTTGATTTCTTCCACTATCGCTGCTATGCCAACAATCCCAGAGTACATCTCTATTGGGCTTGCGGTGTTTTTGCTCATCAACACTTCCCTCCTACACTCTAATATTCTAACAATCATTTATAGTAACTAAGACAGTTCTGGTATATTCTGTTACTGTTTTGTTGTCTCTTAATTGCATTTTGGTACATTGTTTATTATCGTCTTTTAATTACTTTTGTTGTTGGAAACTTGGATTTTTTTTTAATTTATCCCAAGAGTTACGTATGTTGTAAGTTACCTTAATGAATATAATATATTGTTATGTTAGTTTGTTAATTTTATTGCAAAAACAAATTAAGGCAAAAGCTTCTACATATTCCACCTCATAAAAAAATTTGGTATGAAAATCAATATTTTCGCTTTTTAATTTTTATTGTTACAGCTAGTTCTTATTTCTTTTGGTATAGTTTATGACTTTATGTTTCTGATTTTAAGTTTTATAGACGTGAATAGAACCTAGAAAATAACTAAGAAAACCTGTTGAGATTGAGTCCTCCATTAAACCTACAATAAGAAAAGAAGAAGCTTCAGAAGAAGATGACGAAGAAGAAGCAAGGAAGAAGAAGAAAATATCGAAGAAGAAGAGTCATAAACAAACAAAAAAAAAAAAAAAGAAAGAAAGAGTCAACCAAAAAAAGCAAATGAGTTTGGGTTTTGTGTCAAGACTAATGGGCCTCGGATTGACTAAGGCCCATCTAGTTAAATAAGCTCAACTAGTCAAAGTAAGTAAGTTAGGAGAAATGAAGTTGTTAGAAGTTGTTTGTGTAAGAGAGTCTAGAACCTAAAAGTATGGTCTAGTGTAAGAGTCATGATTAGGTCTAAGTGCAAGCGTGTGTGGCAAGTAGAAGAAGTAGTATAAGTATGTGTGTGTTGTAATGTAAAAGCGATCTAAGAGATCCGAAATATCAATGTAGACAATTAAAGAGAAATCTCTCAAAATGTTCTAAGAAGTTTGTGAGTAAGAAACAAAGAGAACTAGAGAGATGAGAGGAAACTGACATCTAAGAGAGAGTGATGTCGGAATTACAGTACAAACCGATAACGGGAGAAAAAATATATATCACAAGAACGGTCTACAAATTACCAAACCAAATCAGTCCAATTTGGCTCATCAACACATGTCAAAACCTATTCAAACCAAATTACTGTATTGTGATAGTTTTTTTTTCTTTTTTTTCTTGAAGGTCTATAATAACGTTGAGCCGGCCCTATTGCTTTGCTCCAGTGGCAATACAAGAACCCAAATCTCAAACTTCCATGGAAAAACACAATTCATTGCCGATTTTCTCCAGTTTAAGTCATCTCTACCACACAACCTTCGAACCAGAGGCTTTACCCGCAAAAGAAGAACGGGAGCTCAAGAAAGCTCGCGAAGGCATCAAATCCATTGTCGGATACGTCAAGAATAGAACGTACCGTTACTAATTGATGCCGAAGACACAATTCTCCAACCTACGATTGATTATATAACATATTGGTCGGCGATTAAGTTCAGTTCGAACAAAGATCGACCCCATTGTTTACAACACAATCCAAACATACATATTTCAAAGGTGCAGGAGAAAAGTTACATTTGGCTTTACGAGAATCGGAGAAAACGAATGTTCTTAGTGGGTTTAAAACTTTAAATCGGTGAGAGGTGCTTATAGGTCTAATGAAGCTAGGTTAGCAGATTCATTGGAGTACAAGTCACCGGTCCATGATACCAGTTAAGACACACAGGCTTGCTACAATGAGTATGATGTCCACTGGTGCTCTAGATCGCCAAATTACATGTGGTAACTCACCGGTTTAACACTCGTGTTTAGTCATTGATATATACTACCGGTTCATATATCTGGTTATATTGTTCATATATTCTAGCACCAGTTTACAATCCCTGATAAATACCATTCAATATTTTAATTCATCTCTTTAAATAATAGAAATGCGATTTCAAAAGTTTGATACAATCTAATTTAAGGGGGAAAAGTAGTATTCTTTTTGTTTCTCGGCCTGAAATTGTCAATTCCAAAAATTGATCATAAGACCACATTCATCATATTGATCCTGAGTTTCATGAGAGGCTAAACCCATAAAAACTCATGTAAGGATCCATTGTTTCTTAGTAAGGCTTAAACTTACGAGCAGCTCTAAGTTGTTGTATCCTCTTCTTGTCTTGCTCGAACTTACTCTGAAGCGCCAATAATTCTGACAATACACAAGTAACAAACCAAGAATCAATCATCAGAATTATACCGTGTTTCGAAACTTTGAATGTAGAAAAGCCAAGACTTACCATTACGTTGTGCTTCTCGCCTTTGGAAACGGTAGAAACCCTGAGCTACGGGTTCGTTCTGTTTCTTCTTAGCTACCTTATCCTCCAAAGCAGCCTGAGAAACAGATCCAACGGTTGTTCCAGTTTCAGTTTCGGTTGTCTTTTTCCTTCCTTTGTGATGTACGACCACAGTCCATCCACCTTCTGCAGCTTTAGCTTCTCGGTCTTGTTTCTCCTGTTCAATACATATAACAGCATTAGACAAAAAAGGCTGTACGCAGTAGATAATAGACTTGAAATGCTTCAAAATGTAGGAGTGATAAAAGAACCTGTTCAAGGCGTTCTTCGTGGGCAGTCATGAAGTCATCAATTCTCTCTTGCAGCTCGTCCAACCCAGGTCTACTCTCATAGTAATCAGTAACCCACTCTGCAATTTTCACAGAGAACCCATCAACTTATTGCAGAAACAGATTCAAGAGTTTTCAGGCTTATCTAATCATACGCAGCTAATAATGAAAGAAACGACAATCGTTCATACTTTTCATTCCCTTTGAGCAATCCTCATCGCCTGAAGAAATTTGATAAACATCTTCCTCCTCTTCAATTATGTTTATCTTATCTGAAGATTTTTCATTCTCTTTTGTAGAGGTCAGGTCCATCCTTTTCTTCTTATTTGATTTCTTAGACTTGCCTAAACAAAACAAAGTAATTTATCAAAAAGAACCCAAGCACACGATGACTGCGCCAATAATATACCAAATACTTCATGAGAGCAAAGGTCTGAACTTACGGTTTCTTATTTCAGTTCCATTATCACCATCAACTGTCAAACATAAATAAGATTCACAAAAAAACTCAGATTAACATCATATGACAGACATAGATAAGACAGTAATGTTCACATTCTTCCAAAATAAAATATTATACTAGGAGTTAAAACTAGCTAAAGTTCCTCATGCAAATGATTAAAGTAACATGAAATGAACACAAAATAACTAACTCTCACCTTCGCTTTTCAAATGATTATCTTCATCATCAACTGAAGCACTACTTATTTCCTCGGCCTTCCTTTTCTTCTTTGTCTTGTTCATTTTGCCCTTCTTTCCTTTAACTTTCTCATCTAATGTAGCTACAACAAGAACCAAAGATACTAAACTCAATACCATAATCTAAAACAACAGAGTACTATCCTATCCAGATCTGCCAAAATAAATAAAAAATCCACCTTCCAGCCTTGGTTGAGATTGTTGACTTATATCAACATTGCCTCCTTTCACTTTTCTCTTCTTTAACTTCTCACCGAGCTTACTATCAACTGGAGAGCTATTTATTTCCTCAGCCATCTTCTTCTTCTTCTTCTTCTTCTTCTTCTTCTTCTTCTTCAGTTCAACCTTTTTTATTTTTCGTGTCTCACTTGAATTAGCTGGTAAGGAAACAAACAACATACTAAACTCAACACCAGAACACATCTTATAACGCTAAGAATTTCTAAACCCATCAAAGGACAAACTTTCACCTTCAAGTGTAGCCTGAGGATCGATACTTTTCACTTTCTCTTTCTTTTTCCTCTGCATTTTTCTAACTCTCTTTACATCAGTTTCTTCTGCATTGAATTTAACCATCACATCAATTAAACAAAAAAATTCAACACAACCAACTTTTTGTAATTGAGTTCAAAGCCATTCCAAATTGAAATTATCAAGTTTCCAAATTGAATTAGTTAACTCTCAGAACACAATCTAACATACACAAATTCTGATGATAGAATCGAACTAAGAGGAAAAGAAAAAACGAGAGAAATCAAAACTTACCGTCTTGGAGATTTCTCTTCTTTAGCTTTCTCGTCTCCTTCATCTTATCTTCTTCCTAGTGATATCTTGTCGGCAACTATCGGCGACGGCGCTCTCGGAAAAATTAGTAGTCAAGCCACGACGATGTTAAAATTAGGGTTTTTGATTTTGAGGTTTTTCAACTGAAGCAGACATAGGGATAAGGTTGTAAATTATAGCAAGAAGGGAGGACATATACGTATTCTCCAATTAACCGGCCAATTTCCGGTTGATGTAATACAATCGATTCGGTTCTAGTTTTGATTTCGGTTGGTGTCTAATTTCGTTGGTCCTATATAATCCGGTCTGGTTCTTCTACTGAGGAATTTTCAAACCGGTTTACGCCTCCTCAAAGTCGTCCGTCTCTGTAACAACACCTGAGCAACAACAATGGTGAATTTGGCGTCTGCAAATCGAGAAGCCCTAATCGCACAAAGTATCTGTGGAGCTGTATTGAAGGGAAACTGGAAAAATATTCTAAAACATAATGTTGATTCGGGATTATTAACATCAGCGATATTCACTCAGGTAATCTCCGAGCTTTCTTCGTATTCTGGCTATGGCGGACCTTTTCTTTCATGGAGTTTCTTTAGCTGGACTGATTCGTTACCAAGTTGCAAACATAGTTTACAATCATCTTGGAAAATGATTTTGATTTTAACAAAACACAAGCATTTCAAAACTGCACACCACCTGCTCGATAAATTGTCTCAAAGAGAGCTTTTATCATCTCCTTTAGTTTTGAGATCTTTGGTTGGTAGTGTTTCAGAAGACCCAGAAGTTATCTCTCACGTTTTAAGCTGGTTGATAATATTTTACGCTAAATCCAGGATGATCAATGATTCAATTGAGGTTTTTGAGCAGATTAGGAATTGTGGATTGAAACCTCATTTGCAAGCTTGTACTGTGTTACTGAATAGTTTAGTGAAAGAGAGATTGACTGATACAGTTTGGAAAGTTTTCAAGAAGATGGTTAAGTTAGGTGTTGTGGCTAACATTCATGTATACAATGTATTGGTGCATGCTTGTTCTAAATCCGGTGATCCTGAGAAAGCTGAGAAATTGTTGAGTGAGATGGAAGAAAAAGGTGTGTTTCCTGATCTTTTTACCTATAACACGTTGATCTCGGTTTACTGTAAAAAGGGTATGCACTACGAGGCTTTATCCGTGCAAGATAGGATGGAGAGAAGTGGGATTGTTCCTGATATTGTTACTTATAACTCACTCATACATGGGTTTTGTAGAGAAGGTAGAATGAGAGAAGCAACGAGGTTGTTTCGAGAGATCAAAGGTGTTGTTACGGCAAACCAAGTTACTTATACTACTTTGATTGATGGATATTGTAGAATGAATGATATAGATGAAGCTTTGAGGTTATGTGAGGTAATGGAGTCAAGAGGGTTTTCTCCTGGAGTTGTGACTTACAACTCGATTTTGCGTAAGCTATGTGAAGATGGAAGAATAAGAGAAGCTAACCGGCTTTTGACTGAGATGAGTGGGAAAAAGATAGAACCTGATAATATCACGTGCAATACATTGATCAACGCATATAGCAAAATCGGAGATATGGTATCTGCGGTGAAGGTAAAGAAGAAGATGAGTGAATCAGGGCTAAAACTGGACATGTATTCACACAAAGCATTGATTCACGGGTTTTGTAAAGTGCTGGAACTGGACAATGCAAAGGACGAACTGTTTACTATGCTAGAGAATGGCTTGTCTCCAGGATACTCGACATATTCTTGGCTCGTGGATGGATTCTATAACCAAAATAAGCAAGACGAAATCGCAAAACTTGCAGATGAGTTTGAAAAGAGAGGTCTTTGTCCTGATGTTGCTCTATACAGAGGATTAATAAGAAGGGTTTGTAAGTTAGAACAGGTGAATTACGCCAAAGTGTTGTTTGATTCAATGGAAAAGAAGGGTTTGATGGGAGATAGCGTTATATACACGACCATGGCGTATGCATATTGGAGAACAGGGAAGGTCACTGAAGCTTCTGCTTTGTTTGATGTAATGTATAATCGACGGTTGATGGTAAACTTGAAACTGTATAAATCTCTTAGTGCTTCTTACGCTGGTGATAACGATGTTTTGAGATTCTTTTGGAGCCATGTAGGTGATAGATGTCTTATATCGAAGAGTATATTACGGGAAATGAACAAAAGTGAGGTCTTGTGAAGTGAGTAACCATATAAGCTCAGTACTGATCATGATCAATTTTGAAATCGTTTTAAGAGTTTTGAGTTTCTTGTGTTCTCTAACTTTATTGAAGAATCAAAGTTTTCTCAATTCATGCTTTTAGATAAAGTTAGATAAAGATCATTACGAATTTATGATCAACTTTGAACTTTTTATTTAAAAAATTATCTTCAAAATACTCATGTAACACTAGTGATTAAGACGACTAAAAATCCATTAATCCAAACAATAGAGCTAAAATTCTTAGCTAGGAACGGGTCAATTTTAACTGGATTCAAACTTCAAATCCTAAAAAATACATCCCTTGTAATAATAATGTTGAATTATTCAAATCAAACAAGAACTAAAAGTAAATTAAGAAGATATCACAATCATTAGAACGAGTCAATTTAGCTAAAAATATCCAAAACAAGGAGTCGAAGGGCGAAATTAACCACACACCAAATTACAAGGCTTAACTGACACGTGTCAGATAATGAAAGCTTCATGAGAGCTCTATAAATTATGGAACCTTTGGAGGAAACTATAACTCAACTTGATCTCATAATCACAATTTGATTCAAAAAACTTATCTTTCTGTTAACTAAAGCTCAAAAATGTCAAAGCAACCAGAACATCAGCTTCCAAGCCAGCCAGACCAAAGGACAAACCCAGGTAATCCTAAATTATTCCTACTACAATATTGTTACAACGGCTCTGATCCAAAATTAGTAGGGTAAAAAAAGTTGTGTTGGTCTATTTGTAAAACAAATAATGTTGTAAAATTTGGGCACTCTCGCTCAATCATATTAGCTGATCCTGATAATTACATCCTTAATGTATAGAAAACTAGCATTTACAATTTATTTCAGATAATCATTAACCAAACTTAGTAGATCATTATATAGTTTTCTTTAATTAAATGTTTGATGGTGTTCAGGAGAAGGCTAGCACTATGATGGACAAGGCAAGCAATGCTGCCCAATCTGCCAAGGACTCTCCAAGAGGTTCGTAAAATCCTTAAAATTTTCATGATTAAATCAAAATTCCACCTAAATAATTTATTAAATTAGATTTCTTATAATAACTTGGGAAAAAATTGTTTCACGTGTAAACATTTGTGTAGACGGGCCAGCAGGATTAAGGAGAAGGCACACGGAGCTTCCGAATCTGTGAAGAATGCGACTGGATTGAACAAATGAAGATAATATATCATATGATTAATAATGCTATACTTTTTTTTCTTCCAAATAAGACATTATTTCATTTTCTGAACCTAAAGATTGTGTTTAACGGTTTAGTTATTCAGACTGTTGTTTTTATTTCTTTATTTAGTATTACTACTTTGATTGTATTGTGCGAGCTGAATTGAAATAATGTTTGTGGTTTTGTTGACAACATTCGAGTATATATCATATCCTTTATAAACTGCCATCAACTACCATCACAATTAAGATGAAAATATCCCACGACTTAACAATAAATAGTAAAATTTCTCTCACTTCCCTCCCAGTCACTATCTTCTCCATGTTTCCTCAGTCCTCACATAATCTTTCATCTTCTTTGCGATTTTCTAATTATATTTCTCTAAAATATCACCTCCGTCTTGGTTTTTTAGATACACCATTCGTTTGTTTTTTGTGCCACTTCCAACTTTCAAATCAGAACATGTACATCATCACTTTCTATTCTCATTCAAGACCAATTATTGGTTAAGACAAGCACTGATAGATAGATTCTCGATCGCAGTGATAGAGAACGAGAATGAGAGTAAATCCGTTTTAGAATCCAACATGAGCGCTCCATATTTAGAAATTTACAAATCTCTTTTTTTTGTTCAATATCATTTCGCTTTATAAGTTGTCAATTTTCTTTTTATCACTTTTCTCTATTGGTTATAAATGCGAAAGCTTACATAAAAAACTGGGAAAAGTTGGAAAGCATTTTCAGAAGAAGAACACTTCCATGGAGCAAATCATGAAGACGGAAATTTCTACATCGTGACCAACTTAAGGTGATAAATTGTCATTTAGTTTTTACTTTGGTTTACGTTAAGCACATATTTATAAAGCACATTAAAAGCTTGAAATTTTTTGTCACATGGAATTTGTTAATTAACCAGTAAATTTTTAGTCAAAAAAATTACATTAACCAATAACTATATTAAATTTTAAAAAAATAAGATTTTCTCAAATTAGTTTATCTCGTACTTAGTACGGACTTAATACTAGTGTAGTACTACATAGTAACTCATACTGTGTACCGCAAGAAAATATATACTTCATACTTCGTTAGTTCATGTTAGAGGTGAGCACAATTTCCGTCTCGTCCCGTCCCATTCCAGCAAGGGAAATTCCCGTCCTATTTAGAAGGATATTCCCATACGGTACCAGCTTGTGGTCCCCATTTGGGAACGAGACAGGACGGGACGGAAATAGAGATTCTCGAAATCCCATTTGGGACAAATTATATATAATACATAATAATATTATATATATATATATATATCAAGTCACAAAAGGTAACATAAATTTTAGTTTTTTAATATAAATATTTTCATATTTTGTATGATTAAAGGTATTTTTTTTCTAACTAGTTACTATTCTTGTTGATTTTGTATCCACATAACTCGGTAAACAATCAAACGAGGAATGATGTGAGAGAAAATGAAGATTACTTACTTGGTTTATTAGCTTTTTAGTTTTCTGAAATTTATTTTAGTTTTATTTTGATTTTGATTTATGACTGAAGTTTATGTTGTGTTGTTTCTGAATTTTAATTTTTTTTTTATTATTAAACTAACACATTTGTGATAGTTTATTATTTTATAATTTTTTTTTAAAATTTGTTTGTCATGTTTATTTTTTGGGAATTTCCATTCCCATCCTGGCCCGTCCCGCTCCCGTCCCGATCCCGTCCTATATTCTATATGTGACGTAAATGGGACTAGTTTTTTATTCCCAAATTCTCTCCCGTTCCCATTCCCGTAAAATCCCGTCCCATATTCCCGTTTGCCCACCCCTAGTTTATGTTATTATAGATTATTATTAGTGTTTTAAATTAGATTTATTTTATGTTTTTAGTATCTTATTTATTATTATAATTATATAATAACCCTAGAGCTACTCTCTCAAATTAAGAGATGGAAGATAGTACTTAGGGATCGAAATCCATAAGGACTCAAGATTCACACAATAGATTTATGGTTTAAGAATTAAGCTAAACAATAATGGATGTAAATAAAATGAAAGCAAGAACGATTTAAATGAAACGAGTTTGTAAATTCGATGGGAGAAAACGCTAGACTCAGGAAATTTCTTTTGGATGAATCAGAATTGTGAGATAGACAAATAAATCAGGGATTTTAATTTAAGAATCGTTCTTGAACTCATAGCACGAATACCAAATTAATCAACTCTCGTTGCAAAGACTATCTATGCTTAGATCCTAGAATTCTAAATCTCTTTGTAAATTCAATGGAACAAAACATGCATTAAACTCGAGTATGATATGTAGGCCCGGCCCTGAGGACAAGTTTTACAAGCATTTGCTTGCGGCATTATATTTATAACCATATTTTTGGCCCTTTTTTGTAGAGTTACTTTAGTTTAGTGGTGAAAATAGCAACTTTAACACCTAGATATCTTGAGCTCGAATCCAGCAACATATTTTTTCCTTAAACTTTATTTTTTAGCAAAATAAACAGCCCCAAAATATATATTTTTGCTTGTGGCCTTATGAAACTCAGGGCCGACCTTGATGATATGTTCACAAAATTCTTAAACCAAATCTCTTTGCGAATAGTAATTTTGTTCATCTAAAATTATGTTGGGATATCAATAACATTCTCATGCATATTAATTACCCTAAGATCTAAATTTCATGTGATCAATCTAGAACTAGTATTACCCTAATATTTCTATGCCCAATTCAACAAATAAGATTACCCTAATATTTCTATGCCCAATTCAACAATTAATCATTAATCTTTGAAAAACCCTAAATCTAACAAGTGGATTACTTAGACATAATTAATAAAACATAAATCATGGTATGGATAAATTGTATTAAGAAATTAACAAAATAATAAAGGGAGTTCGAAATCCTCTCTACAAATGAGTTCTGATATGTCTCTCCCAAAAGCGCTCTAGCCAAAATCTCTCAAAAGTTGCTTGATAGAATGAAGCGTAATCTCTAAAACAAAGAAAAACCTAGATATAGTATAAAATACGAAAATGACTGTATTGCAAATAAGTGGAACTTCTAGGGTGACTTTATAATTCTTCAAACTTATTAAAACTCATGGTGACTTTTATTCGCGATCAGTGTTGACTGACACTAATGGGTGGTGTCGATCAACACCTACTCCTTGGATTGCCTCCGAGTTGCTCTTCTCAGATACAAATCTCCATATGCTCCAAAATGCTTCCACAAAGTTTGGCTCATACTTGTACCTATAAAAACTCGATAAATACAAAAAAGACTCAAAAAACAATACTTAAATCATGGTTAAAAAACATAAAAACTATGATATATCAACAATTAAAACCTTAAAATTATAATGAAATATAATTTTAATTTTGTAAAAGTAATTATTTAAATAATGTATTTAACAAGAGGATCAACTAATAAGAAGATTGAAAAAATACATATAAGATTAACAGCCTTTCACCAAATTCATCCTTTAAAAAATATTGTATCCCTATCATATTTTAATTAAATCTATGTTTAATAGTTTGTCTTTTAGAGCCTTAATTTTTAATTTTACTTGTAAATGCGTCGTTTAAAATTATGATTTTATCCATCTCTTATAGTTAATGAGATTTATCATTAAAAAAAATAGGAGAGGACCGGCTCAAATGCGCGGGTTTGTTTATTTTAGGTTCATTTTTAAATAATTTTTTTAAAATCTTTATTTTTACTATTGATTTTTTTCTGCTTTTATCAGAATTTTTGTTATCTACATTTGATGAGATTTGTAATCTCTTTCATATTTTATTTTAAGTATTTATTTATTCTTCTATTTTTATTTTTCTACAATTTACCATTTAAAATTTTTTTTTATATTTATTTCATTGAATCCATCTCATTTTTTCATGTTTTAATTCTTATTTTGTTGTATTTATTTTTGTTCTTTTTTCTATCTTTATATAATTTGTTATCTTCTCGATTGTGTATTAAATATTTTTTATGGCTTATAATTTTATAGATTAGAGTTAACTTCGTAACTTGTCCAATCTCATAATTTGTTATTTTATTACCTTGCATTAAAATTTAATTATCATTATTTATTTGAAAATAACAGTTAAATCACTCAGAAAAAAAAAGAAAATATAGGATTTATTTATTTTCTATTTTTAATTTTCATCAATTTAACATCTTAAAGTTTTATTGTTATATATATTTTATTGAATCCATTTTCTTTTTTCATGTTTTAATTCTCATATTTTTTTTAATTTTTATATAATTTTTTCTCTTCTCGATTTTTTATGGTTTATAATTTTATAAGTTGGAGTTAACTTCTTAACATATTCAGTCTCCTTTCGACCACTATATATACTAGGTTATTACCGCGTATGTGCAGGTTTTATTATGAATTATTTTGCTTAAATTTTTTTTTAAATAACTTATACTTATTTAATGGTTTTTTTTTGAACAAAAATAAAATATAGTTTGATGGTTTTTTTTTGCAAAAAAACCATCAAACTATATTTTATTTTTGCAAAATTAACCCTGACCTCAAATTTGTTCAAATCAATCCTACAACCTCCAAAGTCATTCACATTCTAATCATTGCATATATTCTCGACGTGGCCACATTAACTGCTGTTAAAAAATTAACAGAATCACTAAAACGACATCACTTTGACACTTTGCTAGGGAGTTTGCTGTTTTTAGTGAAAAATAACATGATTTTCAAACCATATTTAATTGGATTTAGAATCAGAGAAAATTGATTGAGAATAATTAAAATTAGATTCTACCTCTCATTATCAATTTCATTAGAATTCCAAATTACCCAATAAAATTAAGTTGTCGGGAATATATATTTTAATTGCAATTATCAATCAAACTTCGTGAAATCTCTAAAGCATGTATCTTGAATTATCTAAATTGTGAACTGGAATCAAATCGGCTTTCTAGAACACACGAGTCTTTTTCTGGGCAAAATCAAAATCAATCAACACAAATATGAGATTTCTGGAAATGAAGACACGAAGATGCATACATCTATCTGTGAATTTAATCTGCTTCTCTAGATCAATGGATCATCATCACACGAAAGATCAAAATCGTTGAAGCAGTGGAGGAAGATAATGAGCAAAGGGCCATCAGCCACCATCGAAGGAGACGTGACGGAGCTCGGAGGGATGTTGAGGAAGAGGAAGTTGACCGATGAGCAAGTGAATATGCTCAAATACATCATCACTCATTTGGCTTGACAAGCGGCGGTCTATGAGATATAGGCTGAACGGAAGTTACGGAACTGCCGTCTCCATCGGAACTGCTTCAACACCGCAGATTCAATCCTTTCTCGAATTGATCACACAATCCGAAATTGAATTGCTTCACCTAAACCCAGCTTCGGGAACAAGCAAAAGCTTGAATCGGGGAGAAAGGAGAAGATCGCCAGAGAGTTGGATCTTGACCCGAGGCAGGAATTGAATCAATATAAGAGTTGCAGAGAATTGAAGGAAGGTTAGAGTTTAAGCTGATCCATGTGAAGAGAAGGATGGGTTTGTTAGAGACGAATTTGATGATTAGAGTGGTTAAATCTGAGCTTGATGATTATCAAATGATGTTGATATGAACCCTAATTTTAGTTTAGCCCTAAATTTAATTTTTCCCAAATCTAAATCTAATTTTAAAAGAAATAAATATATCTTATTTTGTCACGTGGAAAACAATAATTTTGGAACATCATGTAGTTTCAAATTACTAAAACGATTTAATGTCGTTTTATTGATTATGCTAGTTTTTTTTACCAGCAATTAAGGTAGCCACGTAGACAATATAAGCAATGGTTTTATTGCAGGTGATTTTTAGGTTGTATGTTTGACTTGCACACAAATTTAAAATCAGGATTAATTTTGCCAAAAAAAAAAATTTGATGGTTTTTTTGCACAAAATCCTTATTTAATTTATATTGTCTTGAGTTTTTTCATATATATTTTTAAATATATGTATATTAGAATTTTAGTACTTTTAAAAAAGTTAAAACAAAATAATTTATAATAAAATCTGCGCATAACAATTATTATCAGTTTGCACATTTGACATTTTATGAAAAATCCACAATCATTTAATTATTACACCTCTCAGTTGCATATTCGAAAGTGTGAATGGAGATTGAATACGACTTCTATCAAATAGGAGTTGTGTTCATTACTTCAGCATGCAAATAAAACCATAATGATCGAATAGATCATTCACTGATCAACCAAAAAGAAAAGTGAAAAGACATGAAAACTATTAATTATGGAATTAATTTGGGTTATGTTGATGTATCATAATGGAAAAAGTCGCTTTTATTTTCTTTTTTTTTATATGTTATATTTAATATATAAAATATTGAAGTATAATTATTTAAACTAAATTTTCTATCGTAATATATAGAAGAATTGTTTATCTGTAAAACAAAACAACAACTTCGTTCAGAAAATAGACAAAAAAAATTAATATATTGATTTCATTTCTTCTATAGAACATAAAAATAAATAATAAACTTATTGATTTTATAAACTAATGAATAGTGTAATAATTTAAATATAATAAAAACGATAGTGAGAAATATGATTATAACTGTAAAAAAGATGATAAAATGAAAGAAAAGTTAAAATGTCGTATTATGTAATTTGAATTGTTTAATGTGTTACGGATTTTTAAAAGTTATTAAATATAAATTAAATGATTTGTTATATTAAACAGGAAAAGAAGAGCTGATGTGTCAAGCCTAGAGAACGAAGAAGATTCGGGAATAATCTCAGTCGAGATATGCATAGAAGGCTTAGGGGGAACTTCAAGAGCATCTAAGCTTCCTTCCATCATTTCGACAACTCTGTTCATAGGTGGGCGATCTGATGGACATGGTTGAATACACCATAAACCTACCACAATCATCTTCTTTGCAATCGGTTTTTCCTCTTTTGCTATTTCATCACCAAATATCCATGTTTGTTCTCCATTTTCTAGACCCTTGTAGATCCAATCTGGAAAGTAAGACGAACTAGCGTTGGAAACAATGGTTTCTTCTAGTTCTTTGTCCTTTGCTCCAATCATCTCGAGAACCAACATTCCATAGCTATATACATCTGACTTGTGGGAAACCCTGCCGTACATTCTCGAAAACAGCTCATGTGCAATGTAACCTATAGTTCGTCTTGTGTCTATCAATGACACAATAATTTCTCTTTTCTCACATAGCTTCGCAAGGCCAAAGTCAGAGACTTTAGGACAGAGATTTCCATCTAACAAAATATTCTGAGGTTTAATGTCGAAATGCATAATTCTTGTTTTGCAGCCATAATGCAAGTATTCCAATCCCCGAGCAATGCCTAGCACAATTCCATATAATGTTGTAACATCTTGAATCAATGACTTATTTCTAGAGGCAAACTGATCAAGAGATCCATTCTCCAAAAACTCATACACAATCGCTCTTTTAGACCTTTCATAGCAGAAACCAAGTAGAGAAACAATGTTTACATGAGAGGTTTGGTTCATGCTCGTGACTTCGTTGATGAAATCTTCACCATTTCCATTCAAATCTTTCAGTAGCTTTACTGCAACCTTACGACCATTACAAAGGTTTCCCCATAAACAGTTCCAAATCCTCCTTTTCCAACTATGTGTGAAAATGACTTTGTAATTTTCTTTAATTCTGTATAACTATATTGTTTTAACAGGACCTTGAACATGACAACGCTATTTTCCTTCATTTTCTTCTTCCTCTTCATCTGACGCATCGACAACATGAGGACAACAATGAAAGACGCCAAACCAATTGTGGAACCAACAAGTATGAGGATTATCACCAGAACATGTGACTTCTTAACTTTTTTAATCGGCTGCGTTACAGGGTTTGGTGTTAAGTCCGGCGATCCGGCGAGGTTACCGTCAGGATTACTCAGTTTGAGAATCTCTAGACCATTCAGAAGCACGTCATTATACCTTGCACCAGTGAGCGCCAAAGGATGCAAGTCGAGTTGTAGATTAGATTTCGTCCTATTTGCGAAACCAACATCCACTCTGAAATCTACATACATCGGATTCCGAGTACCACCACTCAACCGAAACAAGTCCATCTCTTGCTTAGCCATCTGATTTCCAAGGTAGATGGTGAAGACACGTTGGTTTGTGCCGTTCACGTCGAGCAAAGTCTCATAGAAATGTAGCCTCACGAGGTAAGTATACCCAGCATCGACTGTAAAGCACCACGTCATGTTCCTTTGCAGGTTGAGTCTAGGATCATTATTCAAGTTCCCCATTACGCGACTCGTTGCATACACATCTTCTGGCGCAACATACGCTGGAGTTTTATCTGTGTAGGTGATCTTTGCATCCGGAACACTCACAACGAATCCTCCATTTCCATTTACATCATCGGGGAACCACCGCCGGAACATTCCCGAATCGCGGACATCGGAGACCATTTGACCCCCTACATTTATCCGGTGAACGGTCTCGAAAGCCGTGTAGTTGTCTATTTCGGACTCAACCATGTTACCAACGTTTGTTATCATGTTTTCAAATCCTCCGTTTGAGTAAAACCGGTCAGGCATGGACACAATCTCGATTCCGTTAACAAAAGATAATGAATTTAAAGACGGCGTGAAGGTGAGATTCAGCATCTGGTTAACTGGAATGATGTATTCTTTGATCAGAGATTTTGACTCCTGTATGGAAGCGTTTACCGTTAAATGGGCGCTGAAGTTTCGCAAGAGAGTGAAATTGTTGACGGTGACGGAGAAGAAGTAATTAACGGACTTGAATTCGGATCCGTATCGGGTCGGGTAAAAGTATAACCGGAGGAATTTCCAACCGGGAGTCACTGAAAAACTGTAAGTGAAATTGGATCGGAAAATCCGAGCGTTCATGTACGGAACCTGAGGAACTCCTGATTCTTGGTATAACGCATCTAACGAGTTCGAATCCTTCACTGAATTCGACGGCATAAATTTCAGATTCTCCACCGTCCATTTCCGGCCATTATCGTCGACGTTGTCGGAGGCAGCACCGCAGTTGAAGAGAAAGACATCGGTGGGATTGTAGGCCGCCGTTGCACCTTCTCCTCTGCCCGTGTGGGAAACAAGAATAGAGAAAACAAGCAAAACGTAACAGATCATTGGATTTTTTTAAAAGTTAAGAGGAGGGAGAAGAAGATAAGAGTTGAGTGTATAATTGTTAGTGTAAGCCATGGGTCGTGACTCGTGAGTAAGTCTACGAGTCAACCATACTAACGTAAAGACTCTGTCAAATCTGTAAACCAATAAGAAGAAGATGGAATTAATAAAATAGGCAGCAAAATTAATTTTAAAAGTCTAAATTTTAAGTTGATCAAAAAAATGTCCAAATTTTATAAAACTGAAAAAAAAACTAGTCCTTTTAAAATATTCCGTGGGTAACCTTAATTTTTACATTTGATGTCTTTTGTTGGAGCAGGTAGATATAATTTCTCACATGAATAAAACCTTTTAACAAAAAAAAACAAAAGTTCACATGAATAAAATTGTTCAATATATTATATATTCTTAATCTTTATTTGGGATTTTGAGATAATATAATTTAATCATGCGCTTGATACAGGTAATACATATAAAAGTAATATATATATATATATATATATATATCTTGTACAAAATTTTGATAGAGTCAACATAAACGCACAAATCGATTATTAAGAAAACTGTATCTTCACAAACACAAAGAATCTAACCTTGGTAAGAAAAGAGAGAAAGAATCTCCTAAGTGTTCAAGAAAGAATTATAAACAACTTTTGGACAAAACCTCACAAGGCAACTTGGCATCAAAATACTTTGCAAAAGTCTCACTTTTTGGTAAAACTATATATGATAAACAACCTCCATAAATTCGACAAGAAAAAATTCTGGTGGAAGAGGGAAGATCAGATTTCAAGCTCAACGAGGCAATGAGTATGGTTAGTGATTCAATTGTCCCGGTTAACCACGGGTTAGAGAACTTGAACTCTTCGGTTCTCTCTAAGATTTGTGCGTGGTCGATAATGCTGGGGCTCTTTGCGGTTTCATTGATAGCCATGGCTTGTGCTTGCTATAACAAAAAAAATACTTCGAATTTATTCAATGAAGAGCAAGAGAAACTAGGAAAGAAGCAAGTGTTGAAGCCACTAGAGATGGAACCAAAGATTGTTGTTATAATGGCTGGTAATGAAAACCCTACCTTCTTTGCTAAGCCAACCAAGATCAATGCATAACCAATATTGGTTTTAATGTTCAAGTCCAAAATCGCTAGATTAGTGTTTTGTTATTCTTTCGCTATGCTTCTTAATGTTTTCTTCCAATTAGTGTTTTCTTCGATGGCGCAGGACGAGACAATATATATGTACATATTATTGACTAATATTCTGTTGATTTGTTTATATTTAAAATTGATTTTTACTGGTGATAAATGTTATTATATTTTTCCTTGTTTAAATCTTCAAGAAGAGTATATATTTTCTATAAAATTCTATACCACAAAAAAAAAAAAATTCCGGTGAAGAAATATGTAATGTCTTGAAACCAGTGAAATGTCTCGAGGGTCGGCATTTTCCAAACCAAATAAATCATACTATCTCCGTTTAGTATTAAATATCGTTTAAAACTGAAAAATTATTTTATGATAAATGTCGTTTCATATTTTTAATGCAAAATTTTTTTAATATTCTTAGTTGTACATTTATACTCCTATTTTTTTAGTGCAAGGTCCAATGGAAATTTTTATTTAGTGTATTGATTAAGTACAAAAGAGAAAATTTAACTTTTTTTTAATGTTTCTGTAAAACCCATAAAAGAAATTTATAAAGAAACATAGAGAGTATTAAAATCAAATCAAAATTATTAAACTGAATCCCTTTTCTTGGTAAAAAAAAAATGAACTCCATTCTGCTTAACCATATTAATAAAACTGATTTAAGGAACTATCACCAAGCCAAGTTCTACCGAACATTGGGCATATTTACATGTGTAGACCTAACTGAAACAATAATGATACATAAGGTGTAGTGTGTCATTTACTTAATATGTTTACATCGTTTGATGATTGATGATTGATATAGACCAAAATACATCACTTATATATGTGATTTTTTGGAAGTGGTGACTTAAATATTTTATGTCAATTTTAACAAGTGATGCAACTATTTTCGTCGTTTGTTATAATTGATGTTGTTAATTTGTGTCGCTTGCAAAAAAAATAAGTTAAAGTTTGTATCAACCAATATAAATGATGTTAATATTTAAATCGGTTATGACAAATGATTCTGATGATTTGTATCAGTTTTTAATTGATGTAATATTTATATCAGTTATAAATAATCAGTGGCAGATTTATAAGTTATTGTAAGATTTGTCAAATTACACTAAATATCGTAAAGTTTAAATATTAAATATTTTTGATTAATATTTTCTGTTTTAAATATTTCTGGAAATGATACAAATTTATATCATAATATGTAATATGTAGGCAATGTCTACTATATTATTTACTATTCAATTAAAATAAATATGTTAAAATAATTAATTGGTCTGGATGATTTCCCCCCCATCTAAACTCTTTATAAACTTATTCTAAAATGATGAATTTATTTTATAGATATAAAGGAATAATTTGTTTTTCAACTTTTTGTGTGGATGTGAAACAAATGTAAGAAAACAAATTACACCATTCAGTGTAATTGATGTTAATTAAATTTAAGATTTGCAACTTGATATTTACATCAATTTTTGTATCATTTTGAAATTATATAAATTTTCTATCATTTAAAAAATTGATGTTAATTTTCAATTTGTATTTTTTCAATTTTTTTAATCTAGATCCATACGATAATGTTGTTTTGTAATCCATTCAAATGGAACTGGTATTTTCGTAATCAAAATTCTCATCATTATTATTCTGAGGAAACGTCCACAATAATTACGCTTGGACAATTATTTTGTGAAAATGTATGTATAGCCAAAAAAAGAACCACACATTATTATGGTTATATGTTAGCCAACCATGCTTCTAGAGTACTTATATTTTTCTCTTTTGATTTGTTAGAATCTAGATTTCTTATTTTTTTTTAATAGAGAATCCACTTTTCTCGTAATCTTTATTGGATAATTAAGTGGTTTTTAGAAAATCAAAAACTAAAAACCATGGTAAATATGACTGCCCATTGTTTTTACCCTAGCCCAACAAGTGTTAGTTATATTCGGAGCTAACATGTTCCAATCTTGTTTAAGGCTTTAATTAAGTATGCAATTTGCTCTGCCTCTTTAGTTATATAAGACTGTCAACACTTAAGAGATTAAAGCTCGTACGGTGGACATCCACAAACACAGAGTCATGTCAACAAACTTCTCAATCGTATCCGATGCGCGGTGGTGACGACCAACACAGTTACATCCACAATTCTTCATATCAAGTATGTAATGTAATCTTCATCTATATTATATATTATGATGATTTAGTATTTCCTAGAATTTAACCATATCATGCGGTTTTTGTGAGTAAATAATTAACATACTTTTGTGACAGAGAAAGCAGCCATAGAGGGGACTGAAGAAAAGACAAGGCAATACATTTTAGAAAAACTCGATCTCCTGAATCTTAACCCTGATCTTAGTACTTTTACAATCGCAGAATTTAAACACCTTAAAGGAATCCAAGAAAATTGTCTTGAACTTCTCGAGTTCCAAGTTTACTTCAATGATCAACCCAACAATGATTTCAACACACTCTTTAGAACCCAACACTCTTCCTCCCAACAAGAATATTTCTCGGTTGGAGTTCCAGGCTCTTTTTATGGCCGAGTGTTACCAAGAAACAGCATCCACATTGGACACACTTCCTATACGACTCACTGGCTTTCCAAAGTTCCCGTATGCGACAAGAAATCTCCAGCTTGGAACAAAAGTTACATGCAATGTAATAATTTGATAGAAGAAGTTACCAAGGCTTACAAGGTACAGTTCACGAAAGACATGAGTGTTTTTCTGAAAGCTAGGGCTGAAGAACTTGTGCCTGGAGGATTCATGATTGCATTAGGACAATTTTTTCCTGATGCTGTGCCCATGTATGAGACATGGCAGGGTATTATGCAAGAGATCATTAGTGAATGTCTTCTGGATATGGCCTTATCAGTAAGATTTAAAATTCCAAAGTAATTTTAATTTCTTTTTATATCCAAAGCATCATATATCATTTTTGAATCATAGATCATTTGATGCTTAGGGTTATAAAAAATTGCTAGTAAAAATCAGAGTTTTGTTTTTCTTTGTAGGGAGTAACAACAATGGAAAAGATCGAATTTTTCAATTTGCCCGTATATTTTCTTACATTTAGTGAATTGAAGAGAGTGATTGAGCAAAATGGAAGCTTTTCAATTGAGATGATTGAGACTAAAGACCATCCATTGGATGCTATGCAATTAACCAGCGACTTCATCACTTCTACATTTCGAGCTACTCTCTCTACAATTATAGAAGAACATTTTGGAGATGGCGTTGTCGATGAGTTATTCAATCAACTTGCTAAGAAACTCTCCAAGTACCCAATTGATTTTGCAAAGTGTAAGAAACAAATTATCTATTATATCGTTCTTAAACGAAAATGATTACTGAGATTATATTCATAACTCGTTATGTTTTCTTCAAATCATTTCAGTGTTATTTCCATCCTTTGTAAACGTTTTAAAACATCGTTTTTTATATTATATATATATATATTCCATTGTGTAATCAATTATCAATCCCATAATATTATTTGTGAAGTCAGTTTGTGCGGATGTGTCCATGCCCTATACTACATTGATCAAGAATCAGTCAGATGAAATATGATTTTATATCATTCACTATTTCACTTATTTACACCAAAGAAAGTTGCATATTTAAACAAGGTTGGAACATTTTGTTTTTTTTGTTGTTAATAAACCGCAGAAATTATAGACTTTTGGTACATTAAAAGTGGAATCTCTCAGAAACTAAGAGGGCAGTTGAATACCTATGTCGACATTCTTTTATTAGCTATGCAGGGATAACGAAAGAGAGTCCTTTTGACCATAAGACAAACTCTCAGCTCTTCGAATGGAGTTAATGAATTAGAGTTCTTCAGTCCTAATAATTAACTCCCACTAAGAATGAAACTGATTTGGGTCTATTTCTAATGTGCATGTCATGTTAACCACTCAATCTTCCCTGTGTTTTTTAATGGTATAACAGGAAGGTGGTGGAGAGGCACCAAAGGGATCTCTTGGCAGCTATTTTGAGATTTTCAGGGTATATATTATTAAATTCGTGGTTTTTTTTGTGTGCATAGGATTATAGTTGAGTTGCAATCTTAGTTAGCTAACTGAAAACTTAGCTTGGCTAGGCTCAATGATTCTTATAATTCATTTTTTTCAATTCCATCGTTCTTATATATAAGATTTTGTCCTTTCAGTTCATTAATATTACTTTGGAGAAGTCTTTTGATAGAAGGCCAATGAATCAAATTGTTTTCGTTGCTCAGATTGTTATCACCCAATAATGGCAAATCATTTAGCCTAGCTATTGTCCTATATAACTTTTACACATTGATCGAATGGCTGACATGCTTTTCCAATTTGATGAACAGATCAAGAATGGATCCAATGGCTTCACTTTCAAAATCAATGATTTTGGAAATTCAATCGTCCAAAGGTTAGATCGTCAAACTCTCTCTTATTCTTCTTCCTCTTAACTATGAGCTTTGTTTTTAAAATAGGCATCTGAGCTTTGTGTTGATCTCATTCTCATCTTTAATCCAACTACACTACTTCAAAACTTTAAAATAAATTATAAGGCGGATTTAGATGAGAAAAATATTATAGAGTAAACTAATAGTTATAAAAATTAAAAACTGATGCATTGACCTCTTGATTTTTCCCGCGATATGATATGGTGCATTGGCGTTTAAATAATAAGTCATTGTGATTTAATCAAAAAAAAAATCATTGTTTTAGTCGACTGACAATGTTGTTTTCTTGATATTTCGATTAGGTGCTTCACATGGACATGAATGACTACTATGGTGAAGAATCAGCATCGACTGACTTAACTTTGTTGCTCTACTTGAACAATAATAAAGTATATGCATTGACTGAATAAGACAAGGGTGACGTGTCCAAAATATGTTTCACTTCTAAAGGCTCGTTTAGCAATATTGCCCCTTCTGTGAATATTGTCTTTGCAACTTATAAGTTTTCTTCTGTTTCGTTATAGCTTTGCTCTTTGGATTTAGTTTTACTTGTTTTCTGTAAAATATATGCTTAGAGTAGAATGATTATTATGTTAATGTTGTTTGATTTGGTTGTATTTATTGGCAGGCGCATCAATAGCAGTGAAACAGAAAACAAAGCGGAAACGAAAAAGAGAGCCATTTTTCTAAAGCTGCCGCTGGATAGTCTCGGGAAGATATACTGCATCAGAGTGGCTATAAAGTAATAACTGTTTTTCTTCTTCTTTCCATTACTTGTTCAGAAACATGCTTTTTGATGTTAGTTGATCTTTTGTTAAAATAGTTTTTTTTTTTTTGTATGAAAGTAAAATTTATTCAAACAAAACCCAGAGTTACATTATATGCATCCTTAATTTGAATGTTTTAGATGAGAAATTTATAACGAAGATTAGGCATGAAATAGAGATTGAGATGTCAGCTTTGAGACCACACACGAAGACCGTCGTCTAGCTTGGACGGGTCAAGCATTTTGATTGAAGATATCCTGCGGACCTGTTGCCAAGTTTCAGAGCTGGAGAAAGCAGTTTTAAATGTGCCATCTGATCTGCGCCACTTTGATATGTCATCAGCTGTGCAGCTATGGTCTCTCACTTTATCTAATTCATTCTCAATATTGTTCAAGATCTCCAACCGATGGCGTCGTCGTCGGTGTAGACGGATTGCATCCGCCACTGTTGCTTTCGAATCTATTCCCATAGTGATATATCCTCTATCACCCAGAATCTCATGTATTGGCCCAAGCGAATTCCAATTATCATACTAAAACGAAGTTTTAGTTCCACTTCCAACCTCCATGTAGTGGAAAGCCTTTGCCTCAGATCTCTTATATTTGTTTGTTATTTTAGTTCATGTAAAATTGTCTTATTTATAGATACATTTAGTCGGTTGCACTATGCATTAATTTGGTAAGTCTTCATAAGAAAGAATATTTGAATATCTCGAAAGAATACATGCGACTGTTTCCACCGTACCTCGTGAGTTGTCTCCATGAACGGACGATTTTTACATCAATTAACCATGTCGTTTTGAAAGGTTTATGTCATTTAGATTTGTGAAAGCAAGGTTTGTAGCCATTTTAGTGTAGATCGTAATCGTTTATGTGGTAAGATGGTTTGTTTGTTAATATGTTTTTGGACTCATATATTTATAGCATATGTTAGAGTCGGTGGAAAATTTACTAATAAGATCAAATCAAATCAAATCAAATATTGCGATAGATGTTAGCATAGATACAGATGATTTGTTTTGCCATTTTTCTGATTTTCTTTCTAATTTATGTGAAGATTCGTATAATTTTGTGAAGAAGCATGTAGGATTAGTATATTTTAAGATATAATATTATTTATGATATTGGTATTTGGTTTAAAACATTTTTTTAAAAAAATTTATGTTTGAATAATTTTGCAGATTTTTTGAAGATTTTCTTTCCGTTTATAAAGAATACCAGTCGAGGTAAATCTGTTACACATACGATTGTATTTATTGTTGTTAAAATATATTTTAAGATTAAAAGGATTATAATGAATAATACTTAAACCAGCTCGTATAAAATTTTATGATTCCAATTTTGTTTTTGTTTGAATTATTTTGCAGTTGGCGTATTTGCTATTGGGCCTTAGAGTCACGCCCGACTTAGATCTGCGTCTTTTATTTGTCTTTTTGTTTTCCCAAATTGCCCATTTCAGTTTTTATTTATTTATTTTTGTTGAAATGTCCTCTAAGATCTTTTTTCCGGGCTTATGTTCCACAAAATAATTAAAGGATTGCTTACGAATCCTTTGAATTTTGTTAAACATGTGAACATCTACGATTAAACATGTAAAAGCACAATTATGATCATTATGGTTGTTCAAATTTGGTTAATGTTTTTTTCCAAAAAAGGAAGATATTCGAATTAAAAAGAAAAATTAAGAATATTGTTAGATTAGATATATGAAAATTTTCGATTGCATATATCAAGTAACGGAGATTTAGGGTTTATCCCTAAAAATTCAGAAGATGTGTCCATAGAAGCGAGAGTAAACAGAGATTTAGGGTTTATCCCCAAACATCCGCATCTATTGATTTCGTATACAGAGAATTCTAAGTGTAAAGATACATTTCCCTCATGCTATAACGTAAAACTAAAATGGCCTCACCCTTTTTAATCACACCCCATTAATTTGATTAGATAGTAATCTAACATAAATAATATTATCTTTTAACAGGGGTGCACTATATGAGAGATAGAAACATCATCTTTTAAAAAATAGTTTTCTCAACTACCGTAGGATTGGTGAACCTAATTAATCGAGTCATTAAGAGAAGACAACACATAAATTATTAGAAAGAAACAAAAGTTCATATAAAAGAACAATTATTCTTTTTCGAATCATGTCGGAGATAGCTTTAAACGTTAGGACATAAGCTGTCCTTAACTCAATAAAATAATTAAAACATACGAGCAGTCTTATTCCCTACCACATGCAAATATATACATACGAGCTTTGTTCCTAGCAAATGCACAACTAGAGCTCTTAGACACAAACGTCTCTCTATCTTTCTCTAATCAAGATTAGGGTTCTTGAGTTCTTGATGGATAAGGAAGAATGCAGCAGTAGTGAATCCGGTTGGACGACTTATATTTCCTCACCGATCAAAGTAGACGAAGATGAGGTCATGGAAGAGGACTATCATGAAGGTTATAACATCTATAATTACTTTCGTAAAGGCGAAAACGAAGAAGAGAGGAGCAAAGATAGCGATGATTCAATGGCCTCGGATGCGTCGTCTGGACCAAATTATCAGCGCTATAACCAAAAGAACAACAAAAGTAGAGGAAGAGATGCGTCTGATTTGAAGAACGGGAAGAGTGAAGGTAATTCTAAAAGTAATGATAATGATAAGAAAACTAGTAATTCACACAAGAAAAAAGAGAAGAAAAAGAGAGAAAATAAGAACACCTATAGAATGAAGTGATTAATGTTTGTATATTTATGTTTTGATATGTAATTAGTGTTTGTATATTGCGATTTTTCGATTGTGATTTCCTAATCTGTTTGGGTTTTTTTTTGTATGTCTCAAGGAAAGGAATTCTTTTTATTATTATCTATTTTTATTTTTTTTTGGATGTGTTTTGATTGATATTTATAATGTTGTCCTTGATTTTTCTTACTGTTCTTTTATTTGTGAATCGATATTTCTCAAAGAAAGAACCTATACGGTTTGTTGATCACATCATTGTGATCTTATAATTGTCAAAATTTTCTCTTTGATTCCTAAAACAGATTGTTTATCCCATAGTTTTAGTTTTGAGAGAGACTTCAAAAAAGCTAGTAATGATTATGATTATGATAACGTGTAATTGATACGTTGTCATGAATTATATGACATATGAAAATGAGAAGAGAATGCATGTGTAGTGATTGGTGTTCGCAGAGACAAGTTTCAATTATTGTCATATTGGGGCTTTGTGTTTTGCCCAAAACTTCTCTGAAAACGTTCTGATGTGAATAGTTGTAAAGAGAAAATGGATCCACCGCATACACATGCCACCAACATGGGAACTCTTCCACACAAGCTCAATATTAAATAACTATTGTATTAAATATTTCACAAATTGAAGCCAAAAAATAATGTGCTTAAATTTGTCTAGATGCCAGAAATTATATGCTTCCAATCATTATTTGGTTATATATTAGTATATTGTTTGTGTGAAAATTTTAATACTTTTAGCCGCATATATGCGTACGTATATTTTCTTCTGTTCAATTTTGATACGCCATACATTTCCCCAATTAAATTTTTTATATCTTCGTGTTCACTGCGTATATTTTTTCTCAAGTACATATTAGTTTGTTGTGATGGATGTAAACTATATATATCTATAAGTATAATAATAAGGAAGACGAAAAGAGAAAGATATTATTAGTACTGGAGGTAGATTATGTTCAGAATAAAATGGAAGTGAAGAGAGAAAAAAAAATATAAATAGAACCTTAGTTCAACTCTAAATTGTTTGAAACCATGTGGTGGTATGTTTTATATGTATCTGCTTCAAGATTCGGGTTCGATTCCATTTGGCCATATAACCCATAGCAAAAACTGTGCGAAACGAAAAATGGACATAAAAGAGATTAGTTTAAATCGAATGTTCGGATGAACATGTGGATTAAATAAAAATAAATAAAAAACCTCTAAATTGTTCGACTTGCAAATCCAGGCCCAAATAGGAATGATCCTACATGACGAGACTACCTTGTTACCACAAACAATTTATGATCATTTTTAAGATATACTAACAAATATAGCATATGGAATATATATATATATATATATATATATATCATATCTGAGGCTTCAATCTCTAAAAATAACATTTTTATTAAAACTGCTTTTATTTTCACTAATGATGTTTATCAAAATGTCATTTTAGGAACACCATTCATAAATTTAATCACTCCATACAAAGTTATAGATGATTCAAATTCGTTAAGAATCCAAAACAAAAAACTTTATTTAAATTTCTTGAAAGTCCAAAAAAATGAAGTCTCAATTTAATAAAAACTTGTTCGATACAAAAAAACTATGGTATATATATATACCATAACGGTGGGCAAAATATCCGTTAGATTCGCTGTGATCCGCTATCTGCTTTGATTTGATCCAAAAAATTGAATATCCGTAATTTTACAAAGCAAAGGAAACATTATAAAATACTAAATTTTTAAAATGAGTATATCCGCTCCGCTTCGATATATCTATATATATGTGCATACGGTAAAACTTCTATAAATTAATACTTGATAAATTAATAAACACTATAAAATAATAAAATTTGCTAGTCTCAAGTCAGACAAGTGTAAAAATGAACAAAAATTAAAAAAAAAAAAAGATAATAAATTTTTTAAAATCTCTATATAAATATATGGTTCCATTAATAACATAAATTAATAATCATTTAAATTTGCATAAATATATATATATAAAGATAATATAATTTTAGTATTTTTATAATAAATTTTGTTAGAACTCATCACTAACTTTTCTTATATAAGAAAATATTATGTTGTATTTTAAACTATTTTCTTGTTATAACGTATATAAATTTGTCACAAAAATAAGTAATATTTTCTGTAAGTTTTTAAATTCTAAATATGCATAAATTATATTTCAATAGTCGTATAAACTGTTTAAATACAACAATCGAAGAGGTGGTTGACAGTATATCAAAAAAAAAAAAAAAAAAAACAAGTGTGTACCAATCAGTTTTTACAGTCTTCAGCACCGATTGGTTTCATATTCAGTCTCTTCTTCTAGCGAGACAATGCAGTGATCTATTTCCACTCCAAAATTTTCATTTGACTACAGTAAATGTGAAAACCTAAAAAGATTCAAAAGTATTTAGGGGTGGGCACAAAATGAATACCTTTAATTTTAATAGTATTAGTGATTCGTTTCTACAATCCATCCGAATCAATAACTTTTCGATCAATATTTGCTTCGAATCTAACTGGATATCCGGATCTTCGCTAAAATCTAAATTATTTGTAAATATTCAATTCGCTCCATAAAAGTTTTAAAATAATTATCAATATAAATATAAATATAGAAAATTTCAAAATTTATCCCAGAATCTTAATTTATCAAATTTTAATATTTACATACTTAATTTATAAGCTAGACATATATATTGTAATTGTAAACGTAGAGGAAGTAACAGGCTATTTCGTTGGCTCGGCCCTCTCTAAATGCCTGGTGATCAGGTCGGCAGCAAACCTTAATAGACCATAACTGAAAGTAATATATGCCTTCAAATCCCCATTTTTATACTCGTTCCTCACCTGGTTAACAATATCGGGTGGTACTTGAAAGAAATCGAGTTTGAGAGAATTTCTGTATATTATTGATCACAAATGTTTGTACAATATATAGACTCAGAAAACGTGTAGAGGAAGAAGATACAATATTGAGTAATCGAAACATATGGAAAGTGTTGTTATTGTGATGATTCTCTTGATCAATTTGCAGCTGTAGATACGATATCATATGAATGTTATCGAATCTCTATCAGTACTCAATCCAAATCTGAAACACCTTTTTATTATTTATTTTTCAGATAAACTATATAATATTGGGAGAAAAGGTAGAATAATCCTATTTAGTATTTTAATGGTTAGTTTAACTTTGAAAAAATTTAGGTTAAATATGTTTTTTTATCACATAAATACCCTTAAAATCATGTGTTAGGAAAAACCTAATTACAAGAGTGTCATTATGAATTAATACCACATAAGATTTATTTTCTGAAGAATGATTCATATTTACGATATTGTCACCGTTCACTAAAAAATCTGCAAATTAAATCTGCGATTCTATGTTATAGTAGATTTGGTTGAATGACAGATTTTAATTTGTACTGCAGATTTGTATTGCAGATTTTTGTTTTTCCGCAGAGTTATATATGTTAGTGGTGGTAGAGTTTTGAATTCATGACATAGTTCTTTTTCTCGCTGCAAATTTTTAAATTTATAGTAGAGAAAAGCTAAAATGACCTAAAAAAAAGATTAATTGCTGCAATAACTTGTATCTTTTTTTAATTGCTGAAATTTTTTTGAACCCAAAAGTACCCTTGAAACCTTTATCAGGAAAAAAACGGTTTTCGAAAATGCCATTAACTTTTTTTTTCCAGTGTGGCTAAAGTTGATGATATTTACAAAAATGTTATTTCGTCCTTAAAACAAATCTGCAGCTCATGTTACTGCACGTTTATTTTCTTGCACACTTGTTTTAACACTCGCAGATTTATTGTGCATACTTGTTTTTGTTTACTCTACACATTTATTTTTTATGTTGCAGCATACATATTAATTCGCTCATTTATTATGTGATATCGCATAGTTAATTAGAACCGCATATTTATTTTGCACACTTATTTTCAGCACATTATAGCGGACTTATATATTTTTTTAGCCGCACAGTTTTTCAAAATAGTAGCCGCTAATTTATTATTATAGTTGTCGCATAGTTATTTTTTTCGTTTGGTCGCATACTCACGTTTTCAATTGTTGAGGAGTTATTGTAATCGCATTCGCGGACTTATTTACCAGGCACATTGTTGCACATTTATCAACGTGGATTTATTTTGGTGTTGTTGCAGATTAATTTATCAAATGGTTAACACTTATTTCTCTTATTGTGGCATACTTAATTTACATGTTACAACAAACAACAACTGTGCAGCCAAAGAATAAACAAATGTGCAGCTAAAAAACTATGCACAATAAACAACAACTGTGCAGCCAAAGAATAAAAAACTCAAACAACTGTGCAGTTAAGCAAAAAACAAATGTAGAGTTCAAATCTGCAGCCAAACAAAATTAACTCAGCAAACTAATCTTAACAAGGTAAAGATGAAACGACAGGGGAGACTGAAACGACGAACCCACGATGGCAGCAACTCACGAACGACGAACTCATGACGGCGGCGAAGTAGAAGGAAGAACAAAGGAGAACTAGAACGGTGGAGAAGTAGGAACAAAGGAGAAGAAAAACGAAGAAGCAACGGTGGTGACGATGGAGAACAATGGAGAAGAAGCACCAGCGAGGGTGAAGCACCCGACGGCGGTGAGCAGCACCAGACGGCAGCGAACAGGACAAACCCGATGGTGGCGAAATTGGAGAAGAAGGGTTGAGATATTTTGAAAGACAAACAGTTGAGAAGATTTGAGAGAAATGAAAGTTTTAGAAAGTTTTTGATTTTGAAAAAAGATTTAGGAATTTTAGAATTTTTTTTTATAAATTAAAATGATAATCTTGTAATTAAGTTAGAAGGATTAATTTTTTGTGTATTTTCTACATAAATATGGATACACTTCTTAACACTAAGTCATTCTAGTTATTTTAGTATAAATATGAGTTATTTCAAGCAATTTTCACTTTCAAGCAATTAATTTTTGTTGATAAAATCTACGGCCACTACTATAAGTAGATTTTTATTTTTATTTACCATGGAAAAATTTCTACGGTAGATTTTATTTTTTTGCTGCAGATTTTAAGTGGCAAAGATTTTTTTTTTTCCGCAGATTTTTTTTTAGTTGTAACAGAGTCATATTTCTTATAGTAGTGGCCGTAGATTTTATTAACAAAAATTAATTGCTAGATTAACCTTTAATTACTGCAGATTTGAATCCAACTATAGTAGATTTATGAAATTCTGAAAAATATATATTAGTTATGGTAGATTTTTCAACTCTTTTTACCGTAGACAACTTTTTGACTAGATTAATCTTTTCAGAGGCCGTAGACTTACTATGACAGATTTAGTGTAAACATATTATCACATATTTTTAACAGCAGACTTGTTATAATGAAATCACAGATTTGTCTTAATTTTTTCTTAATTGATGATGAAATTAAGAGAAAATATTCTAAAATAATGCTAACTTGCATCACGATTTTTTAGGATTTTTAATCAGCCTCTTTTTTTTTCTATAATCATTCATTCAGTTTTACCTTCATTCTCAAGAATATGAATTTTCATCTTATCTTTTCTCTATTTACTTAGATATACATTCTATCTAAGCATATTTCTCTATTTTAGATGAATTTTAGGGTTTTTGTTTTTCTTTTGGATTAGGGGGTTTTAACCTTCTTTTAGAGATGTTTTCATTTTGATATTTAATTTTAATTATAATTGTAATAGTTTAAATTTAAAATATATTTTTCAAAATTCAAAAATTACAATTTTATCAAGTTTTGATAAAGAGTAATTTTGAGATTTTGATAAAAGATTAAAGTTATATTAGAAAGGTCATTTTTAGGAGGTGAGTCTAACAATTAACATCAAGAGTAAGTTATTCTGGTGTATTTTCACTATAATCTTTCGAAAATATATTCAACGTCAAAAAAACAAATATTCAACGAAATCTGAACCTAATCTTGACCATGTTTTCTCTAAAAATATAGTTAAAGTTTGAAAACACCACCCATGCACTACGATATAAAAATGTTTTTAGCCATGGATTTCCCTGTTACTATAAAAATAGCTATGATTTGACCATTATCTAGCCACCATCAAAATTTTCAAGAATTGATGAAAACGTATAACTAATAGAAAAATAGCTATGACTTGACCATCACCGAGCCACCATCAAAATTTGCAAGAAATAATGGGAACGTAATTAATGGTTTAACCATAGCTAAATGGCCATGGACTCAGATAGAGCTCATTTAGCCATTGGCAAAGTCCACACGCTCACATAATGTCTTCGTAATGGCCACTAGCTATTTTTAAAATGGCCATGGCTATAGTCAAAAATTCTTAAAATTGCCTTAATACTCGAGTGAATTCTTTATCCGTTAAGAACCATAAAATTAGTTTACTTAAATCAAAAGTGAGTATTTTTTTATATATAAAAAAAAGAAAGTCGTTTCGCACCATGCACAAACAAGTTTACTTTGTAACAAACCATAGAAAATTGTAATTTACATCGAGAATAAATAAGTTTGATATGTAACAAATTTTGATATATGGTTGAACACAATTACATTTGTTATAAGCTATGTATATACAAAAAAAAAGGGAACAACCAATCACCGTGCGACAGCAAATGGAAGTAAAAGAAAAGAAAGCAAACATACTTGTCTCAACTACAGAGGCTACTTTAGTTCACACGCTCACAAACCTACATATAGAGTTATAGACTGAGATTATGACGAATATTTATATAATAATCATAATGAGAGAAAAAAAAGGAAGAATCGATGATTGTGGGAGATGGGACCAACTGTTGTTATTTTGACTTACAAAAATACAAAAAACTTGGTCATGTGTTCATGTCTTGACTGATAAAGTGGCGTGTGTTGTTCATTTGCATGTTTTTCCAACTTTTGAGGTGGTTTGGGAAAGCTGTCTCTTTTTCTTTTCTTAGGCTGTTTCAATCACAAGTCTCTTTCAGTCTTCCACTTAACGTTATGTTCTGTGATTTCATTGGTTGCTCTTTGTTTTCTTGGCTCGTAAGTTTCTCGCCACACGAATTGGAAGAAAAGCCATTTGTTTTCTTGACTGAAAAGTGTATATCCTTACGTAAGATTGTTTGTTTGTCCTCCTGTGATCTGAGATCGATGTAAAGTAGAGGCTAGAGAGTAATCTTGATCTTAGAGCTAGACTAATTATCTCAGTCAACCCAAACTATTAGATCTGATCACGTGTAGCTATATATATGCTTAGGTGGATTTAATTAAGGAGCAAGATTCGTCAAGTTACTCGATGCAGAAACAAGAAGCGGAAGTATTTAGGAATTAATAATCAAGTGATTTATCAAATTAGAGCAATGCTGAGAGATGAAAATTTATTCAATTCGTTAGCTTAATATTAAAAATGAGATAAGTCTAGCTATAAGGTGTAGTTGATTTTCCACGAATATTAAATATACGTGATAAGTTGACATGATGAAACGAGTAATCTAAGAGATAAAAAATTATTAACCAACTAATACTAACTCTTCAAAATTATGAAAAAAAGACTCTTCAAATTTAAAACATAAAACAATTTATTTTCTTCAAAAAACATTTACTATTCTGTAAAATAAATCCTGCAAAACAGTTCTTAGTCTATGCACTACCAATACGAGTTACCAAAATACTTCCCTGCAGATAAAGCTCTTGGTGGGCCTCGACAATTTCAGATTAGTTTTCGGCGTTTGCATTATCAGACATGTAAAATGTTTCACACATGTAACAATCCCTTAATTGTTTATGTTTAGGTCTACGTTGCGTTTAATGTGTATATTGTTTTCAACTTTTCATATAAACCTCACAAACGTAATCACTTTAAACAATTTTTATTTTTTTGGTAATCGTAACCGTAAATGTCAAATGCAAACGGTTCTTTTACGTTTGACGTTTTGTGTTTGATGTATATTTTCTTTAATAAACATACAGTCTTAGCCATTTTCAACAAGATATCTTAATTAATCATAAACACAAACGGCAAGAAATAAACCATTATAAAAATATATATGATATTTATCAAAAAAAGAAGAATATCTTCTATTACAAAATTTGATACTTTAATATTATTTTAAATAAATCTAAAACAATTGCAACAATTGTGATACAAATTAGGATTAAAACGCCGGTGTTCCTTCTTTTAAAATGACTAATTTACTAATATATATATGAGACATATATCACTGGATATACTATAATAGCACTTAAAGATCATCTATACAATGTCGTCTCTGAAACAAGAGAAAGGGTTTTGATTCTGAAGTTGCATATCACTAATCATTTGCTTAAGCTCAAAGGTTTCCTCTTTGAGCTGAGCATTCTCTTCAATAACCTTTTCATGAGACTCTAAGACACGGTTAAGCTTATTAAGCAACTGGTGATTCTCATTCCTAAGCCACATAACCTGTGACCAAAGCTCACCCATCTGTCTCTGCTTCCTCATACGCGACCTCCTAGCTGATTCTCTGTTTGATACCTTCTTCCTTTGCTTCCTCTCATTGATTATTTCCCTTTGATTCTCTTCAGCTTCATCTGAGGTTGAGTTGTTGCTGCTCAAACTCATGAACTGTGGTGTGTTTACACCAGTTTGGAAGCTGTAGAATGGATTAGGGTTTTCTCCGTTGATGCCATACGTAGGGAAATGGGAAAGGTATGAAGGTGGGCAGCCATGGAAGCTGAAAATGTTGGTTGATGGTTGCATTATTGGTGGAGACTTGGGATGCAAGGTAGGTTTTTTTTTTCCTAGGTGATGAGAGAAGAAAGATATGAGGATTTAGGAACTGTGATGAATCTTTGGTGTGTGAAGAGAATAAGTGTTCATATAGAGACTAGTAGAGGACATAGTGGACCCCAGTTTCTTCAATTGGGTCAAACCATATATTAAAGCATCTAACAATCATGCAGCTATAACGTGTATTTATATTTTATATTAGGATTAAAAGTTAAAACAAAAAGGAAACATATATATATTTGTGGAAGGGAAAATATTTTAAAGATAACAGGAATTATCTTTTATCACCCAAAAAATAATTGAACTACTTTAATTAAATGAAAATCTGAAAGAACTTTGGGGGTGTGTTGGATTGGACATTTAGAGAGATTTGAGTTTTAGTGATAAATCATGTGTTATTGAAACATAAATTTTAAAATATTTTTTAAAATCCAATGTTATTGGATTGATGATTTTTAAATTATATATTTAAATTTACTGTTATTAAAAACATGATTAGAATTTGATTTAAAAGTTTCAAGTAAGATTTGAGTGGATTTCTTAGTAAAATATACAAAAAACCAAATCTCATGATTTTAGGTAAGATTTCAAAAAATTTAATAACAAAATTTATAATTCACCAAAATTTCATTAAATCATCTCAAAACTCATTAAAACTCAAACCTCTTCAAAAGTAATTAATGTGGATAAGTTGATTTATAAAAACCGTTTTTATTAAACATAAAAATCATTTTTTTAGTATATATTAAGAGTTGATGAGTTCTTTGAATGTCAAATATAACATTGATGCTTGTAATCGAATCACCAATCCACCATATCAACAATCGCGTGCTAAGGTAAAAGGATATATTGAGTCAGTTACATTATTTACTGAGAATTTATTTGATGTAACACAACTCATCAAAAATCTGTGTTGCCTCTCTTTCTACAAACACAACTCATCAAAAGAAATTAATGTTTTTCTTTTTTTGAACTTTTGGAAGAGCTTTGTGGTATGATTATGAACTTTTGTAAAAAATCATTATGGAATTTTATTGAAGCTAAAGCAATAATATTAATTGATATGTAAGTTTTTAAAAGTTTTGTTTGAAGATGTTGATCAAAACTACTATATTGTTAACAAAAAAGAAAACGAAAAAGAATAGATCAACATCACAAATTCACAATATATTGTTAACAAAATAAGAGTAAACGAAATTTTAATTCACAATGTACATGGTCACAGATACACAATGTAAGTGTTTTTTTTTTCTTTGGTTAAAGTGTTATTACGTACTAGTTGCTTTTGCTTTCAAAATAAGATGGAAGAAGCTGCTAACAAAGTTCATATGTATTGGTGAGAATCACATACTAAAAAAAAAAAAAAAAGAGGAAAGTAACCCCACAAAAGATGAAAAGGAAACAAAAGTTGTAAAAAATATTAAAACGAAGAAGAAATATATTAGACCAATCAATGTTTATTATTCAATTGGAAAAAAAGAAAATTTTGACCTTACAAAAAATTAAATTAATTATTTTTTTACAATATACATAGGTAGGTATACAAAAATAATATTAAGAGTAAATTAAATAATTTTTTTTTTTAATACAGCCAAGTTCATGCCATAGGGAGGAGGAGTAAATAAATATTACGTACAAATCTTGAAAAAAAAAAAAAAAATTCCCATTCAAAAATCTCTTATTAATTTGGTTGAGCGCCAACAATCTCACAAAACCTATAATTTCCCTCTCTTCCTTAACCTCTCATTCTCTGCCATTTTCTTCTCCCTCAGTTTAAAAAACCTTCTTCTCTTAAAATCGCTTCTCAAATCTTCAAAACCATCCCCATCGTCGTCTCGAGAATTAGGGTTAATATAGATCATCTAACAAACCCCTTTCTCTTTCGCGCCTCATTTTCCTGATTGAGAATCATCTTCATCCTCAAGAACACATCCAGGTTTCCAATTTCTTACTTATCTATCTTCAATTCGTGTTTTTTCTTCGTATCTAATTCAAGATTCAATCTTTCAGGAAAAAATGGCGATTACAGATGAAACACAGAGCGAGATTCAAATCATTGCTTCCGATGATGATGATGGTGTTAACGCTCCATTGTTGTTGCAAGAATCAGAGAGAGATATAGGATAATTCAATGGAGCTTCGTGCACTGGTGCTGTTTTCAATTTAGCTACAACAATCATCGGAGCTGGAATCATGGCTTTGCCTGCAACGATGAAGATCCTTGGACTTATACCTGGAATCGCGATGATTGTGTTGATGGCTTTCTTGACCGATGCTTCTGTTGAGTTCTTGCTTAGGTTTAGTAGCACTGGGAAGCAAAGATCTTATGGTGGAGTAATGAATGATTCTTTTGGGAAAATCGGAAGGATTTTGTTGCAAGTCTCTGTTTTTGTTAGCAACATTGGTGTTTTGATAGTTTATATGATCATCATTGGTACTGAAAACTTATCTTTTTGTAACTTTTGGTTTCTTGATTTTATTAGGCATGTAGATAATAAGATTTGATTTTTTTGTAAAGGTGATGTTTTGGCTGGAAAGAATGAAAATGGAATCCATCATGATGGTATGCTTGAAGGATGGTTTGGGAAAACTTGGTGGAATAAGAGAACTTCTGTTCTTCTTATTACTACTTTCTTTGTGTTTGCTCCATTAACAAGCTTCAAACGTATTGGTTAGTAATCTTTTTGGCTTAGATTGTAGTGTGAGTCTTTCAAGTTTATGTGTTTCTAATGGATTTGATGTTTCCTTGCAGATTCATTGAGATTCACATCTGCTATATCACTTGCTTTAGCGATTGTGTTTCTTGTTATTGCTGCTGGGATTACAATCTTGAAGTTGTTTAGTGATGGTTTGATGATGCCAAGACTGTTACCAAATATTACTGACTTGTCATCGTTCTGGAAGCTTTTCACTGTTGTTCCTGTGCTTGTCAATGCTACATCTGTCATTACAATGGTAAAGGCTAATTGCTTAAAGTTTTAACATTTTGAAGAATCAAACAAGAGCTAATCATTTTTTTTTCAATTTGTTGTCTGTTTTCAGTTCACAATATACAGAACGAGCTTGAAGATCCTTCTCAGATAAAACCTGTTGTTAGATCAGCACTTACGATGTGTTCTTCTGTTTACATAATGACGAGCTTATTCGGATACCTTTTATTCGGTGATGATACACTCGATGATGTTCTTGCAAACTTTGACACAGATCTTGGAATCCCTTTTGGTTCTATTCTAAATGATGCAGTGAGATTTAGCTATGCATTTCATCTCATGCTTGTGTTCCCTATTGTCTTCTATCCATTGCGAGTTAATATCGATGGACTCTTTTTCCCTACTGCTCCACCACTTACTTCCTCTAATCTGAGGTTTGGCTCAATCACTGCTGCTCTCATTGCTGTTATCTTCTTGGGTGCAAACTTCATACCAAGCATTTGGGATGCTTTTCAATTTACTGGAGCAACAGCTTCTGTCTGCATCGGTTTCATATTCCCTGCTGCTGTTATCTTAAAGTAAGATCTCATTGATTCATTAGCTAAGAGAGATTGGTTTTTTGGAACCTAATGGATTTTACTCGTCTTGTTTCAGGGATCGTCATAACCGAGCAACAAACAGGGATAAAACTATAGCCATCTTCATGATGGTTCTTTCGGTTTTCTCCAATGCAATCGCCATTTACAGTGACGCTTACGCCTTATTCAAGAAGAACAGAACCACATTTCCAATATGAGAGGCAGTGATTTTGTTTCTTCTCTCACTCATTTCTTGTGAAAACCAAATATGTCTTTAGATGACTTTGAATTGTATTGAGAATAGTTGTAGAATCTCTGTATATAGAGAGTGAGATCAGTTTTTTACTTCTTTTTTTCTTTTACATTGAACAATTGTAAAAAGTGAGATTTACCTTGTAAAAACTTGAAAAATGAAAGACCTTTATACCATCTTCAGATATTAATGCTTTAAAACTACAGTTTTAATTGACTAAGTTTCCGTTTAATAAGTAGATTAATTTGTTATGAGAGTTTCATTTTCGTAAATTTTGGTAAACTAGGTGTATATAAGAACCATAAAACAAAATCCAAAGTAAAATATTGTTACAATGTCATTGTGAATGTTAACAATATAATAAACAGTAACAAATGTATATTAGAAGATAGAAGTCATCACACAACTCCAAAAACAGATCTCCTCCAAGAGTGTTCTTGGTTCAACACGCGTGGACAACTCTTTTGTTGGTTTACCTTGTGATGAAAGTCATTATGTAAAGGCAATGGAAGAATCATTTGTAGTCGTGTATAAGTCTGAGTCAGCTTTTGATTCAAGCGGTTCTCACAATCCATCTCTTGAAGTGTGCCATAACGGTGTATTACATTCAAATAACACTGGCTTTAATGCGCGGATTCATGTTTTAACGCGTGTTTTCGATATTGTCAGAACTCAGACTGAGGTATGATGCTGTAACGTTTTGGTTCTTGGTTGAATCTGCTGGTTCTTGGACCTGATAATATGTTTTTTTGGAGTTCTTAGGTTGAACAGCCATTGTGCTTAGAATGCATGAGGGTACTGTCTGATAAACTTGAGAATGAAGTCGAGGATGTGACAAGAGACGTGGAAGCATACGAAGCATGTATTCAGCGGATAGAAGAAGAGACACAAGATGTTCTTAGTGAAGCTGATTTTCTCAAGGAAAAAAATAAGGTCATTTTCAGCTTTCAGCTCATAGCCCATCAGGTGCATTCTTTTTCTTCACAAATTCTTGATAATAGTTATCTCTCATTGTGGTATTAGTATTAATAGCACTTGATTAAGTTTTAAGTATTCAAATGTTGTGTATCTGTGAAGGCTTATGTCTTTGTTAACAGGAAGAGAGAGATGCAATATTGACCAAGATTGAAGTTTCACAAGCACATTTAGAGTTACTAAATAAGACAAATATTCTTATTGATGCTTTCCCCATAAGCTATAATGAAGATTTTGGTACAATTAACAATTTTCGACTTGGAAGACTGCCTCACTTAAAGGTAGAAAAGCTTTGCAAGTTTCCTTTAATGTTTATAATTTGCTTCCTGCTCATATAAAGTCTAAACTTAAGTCACAAAAAAATAAAAAGTTTTAAGCTTTGCAAGAACCTGTGTATTTGATGTGTCTTAAAGACTTTGCTGATTTCGCAAACTCAAAGGACAGAGAGAATAATATTCCACTAGAGAAATGTTTCAAACTTCCATTCAAGCAAGTCCCCAACTCTCCTAAAACCCAAAATTGATGTCGAAAACCTTAAAAGTTTCTCATATAAATTTTATTTTGAAGGATTGAAAATGACAAAGTGGAAACATATTCGATAACAAAGAGCTTCAACAACAAGCAAGAGAGTTGGACCAAAGCATTAAAGTATACTACTCTCTGCAACCTTAAATGGGTTCTTAACTGGTTCTTTGGACAATTTTATATTATTTGATCTCTACGGTTTCCTTGTGAAAAACCGTAAAAAAAAATAAATTTGATCTCTTGGATTCTTGAAAGAGATCAAATTTATATACAAAGTCGATGAGCGCTAGTTGTGTGATCAACACGCAGCTTATGCTTTACAATCCCTAGTTTCTTCCGGTTCGAACCCCTCATGGAATCAAGGTCTAATCTTTGTACTGTAAGAGCCGTTGGAAGGAACTCTATACGTAGAATTGATCGACATGAAGAATGCATACGCTTAAAGTTCCAGGTTCTGCACCGGTTCTGTCTACGACATTGAGATGCCGGTTAAGGTCGAACCGGCCGGTGATTCAAGACTGTTTGCTAGCAGAATAAAGATGAAATTAGCCATCGATCCAGCTTATCATGTCGCTGATGAATGCGTCCAATACTCAAGCGACTATAGAGCTTCTGCTAAAGGGTTATGGCCCGTTGTGCTAGGGAAATTTGAAATCGGGATTTTGGGTGCAACTAGTTTAAAGGGAAGAGATGAGAATAAGAAAGGTATTGATAGTTTGTTCACATTGACGGACTTGTTGGGAATACATGAAACAGTTGTCCCATAAAACAAAATTCAAAGTAAAATGGTGTTACAATGTCATTGTGAATGTTAACAATACAATAAACAGTAACAAGTGTATATTAGAAGTCGTCACACAACCTTCAAAAACAGAGTCATAAAGAAAGAGTCTTCAAATAAAGAGGCTTAGGAAGAAGGCTAAGAGATATAAAGAAAGCGTTGACTATTTCCATCTCTCTCTGTTCTTTGTTCAATTGCTAGAGTCAGTCTGAGAAGGGAAACATGGTCTCCACACAGTTTCTTTGCCAATATCCATTAATGCTATTCCTTTTCTTGTCAATTTCTCTCTAATCTGATCACTTTTCTCGAATTCTTTATTCTTCCGCGCCATTATCCTTTCTTCTATTAACTGCGAAATATCTTCTTCTCCTAGTCCTGCTCTTGTTAGTGTTTTTAGTTTCATTTCTTTCAAAAGCTCGGTATAGCTCAGAGTAGTGAGCAAACCAAGCACATCAAGAACTTCCCTGGCTGCTTTCTCAATCTCAACGAGTGACACAAGCATTGACATTCGCTGCTTCTTCTGCATTTTCTGAAATTTTGAAAAAAAACAGACAAATTTGATATATGTATACTTGTGAATGCAGAGAGGCACAGATGACGAAGAAGACAGAAGTACAAACCTTGAGCTTGCTGAGCGAAGCGTTGATGAATTTCAATGCATCTTGGTAAGCACCCGTAAGTATATGGGCGGTATTCAAATCGTCTAACATCTTTGCTTCAAACTCACTTTTCAGCTTGTTAATGATGTCTTTGGCTTCTGCAGTTGGCTCGGCTTTTCCACCTTCAGCCGTTAATGCTTCTTGATATGGTGACAAACCTTCAACAAGATCTTCTAAAGTCTGAGAAACAAAGATCAGAGGTTATAATCAGAACTGAATATAAATTATGAATTTGCTTCACATATCATTCATATTGTTCCAATATAAAACACTGCAAATGAAGAGAGGCTAATAAACTTTTGTTGAATAATTTGAAAACAGATCTAAATCACTGTACCTGATAAACATAATATAAAGCTTCTGATGAACTCTCTAGCTGCAACTCCGAGAAACTCAGAGGGGAACGGTACTGTGCACTCATCAAGAAATGCCTCAGAGCCAGTGGATGGTAGTTAGCTGTGATCTACACAGATTGAAACAAAAAAAAATGAAAACCTGTCAACAATCCTGCATTTAGCTATGGAACACACCCAAAGAAAAATTCAATAACTATACTTGCAACCAATAAAAAAACATACTTCTCTAATCGTTTTAAAGTTCATCTTTGATTTTGCCATCTTCTCGTTGTTGATGGTGACATGCCCATTATGCAACCAGTAATTGACACCACCATCCTCATATGCAGCACATGTCTGGGCGATCTCATTTTCATGATGCGGGAATTTAAGATCTGCACCACCCCCATGAATGTCAAATTTCTCACCCAGATGATGATAACTCATTGCACTGCACTCTATGTGCCATCCTGGTCTTCCTAAACCCCAAGGGCTCTCCCAACTTGGCTCATCAGGTTTTGCAGCCTGCATAAATTTATATTTAAAACCACACTTTATCATAAAATACAAGACTCAATTTGCAGACTCAGAGATGACAATTAAAAAAGATTTTGATTCTCGAACCTTCCATAATGCAAAATCAGCAGGGTTACGTTTTCTTGAATCAACAGCAACACGCTCACCAGCTCGTGTATGTTCCAACATTTGCCCAGATAGTTTACCATAATTTGGTGATTTGTCAACGGAAAAGAACACATCACCTTCCACTACATACCCACAACCATTCTTAATGATCTGTAACAGGCAAATGGATCATACAAATTACTGTTAATTCCAACTTCACGTTATATCAAATCTTTCAAATAAGAGCAATTAACGAGACCAAATAAGAAAAAAAGAAGAAGTGAGATCTCTTATCAAGCTAACATACCATTTTAATCATATCGATTATGTGGTCCATATGTTTACTGACAAGAGGCTGTACGGTGGGAAGAAGACACTGAAGAGCACCCATATCTACCAAATATTCATCGCAAAACTCCTTACTCAACTCTAACGGGTTCACTCCACGTTCATTAGCACGCTTGATAATCTACAGAAATCCAAAATTCAGATTGAAAGATAATAAAATATGACATGAACCTAAACATAAGAATCTGAAAAACAAAAAGACAATAGTAGCTTTCATCTAGTTAGATCAACATTCACTACAAACCACTAGCAAATTCTAATTCCATAAATTGCTTAAAACCGAATAAAAACAAGAAAAACTCTTGTTCAGAAATGTTCAACGCAGTTGTGAGTTGAGCTTTAAAAAAAAATCATACCTTGTCATCAACATCTGTGAAATTACGGACAAATTTAACTTCATAACCCAAATGCATCAAGTATCTGCATAACCAGTACAAGTAGAGATAATTAAAAGCCAAATCCAAGAACATTCCTTGATCCAAATATCAAAAACTAGAGAGGAAGCTATGAGATCAGGTTTAAGAACTGCATACATATCCCCAAACTTAATCTTATCAATCTAACAGATTCAATTACAAACCCTAATTGAAAACAATTTCATAGAGAAGAAGAAGAGAGACCTATAAAGAACATCAAAAGAAACGGCGGCGCGTGCATGTCCGATATGGCTGAAATCGTAAGCGGTAATACCACAGACATACAATCCAATTTTTCCAGGCTTGATCGGAATCAAAACTTCCTTCTGTTGCGTCATCGTATTGTATAGCTTCAACTCCATTTTCTCAGCCTCCATCTCCTCTCACAATCACAGCTTCACGGCGAAGGGGAAAAATCGAAAAACCCTTTTTTCTTATTTTTACGTTTCTCACGCGACCTGCTCATTTTTATATATTTTTAAACAGTAACTTAAAGTCTTTGACCCGTTGGGTTCATGGGCCCGGCCCATTTGGATTCCGGATCCGTACCCGGACCCGTAGCGTTACCCGAATTCGAACCCGACTTACAATTGCCGCCTCATTGATCTCTCTTCTTTGCCGAGTTTCTGAATCCTCCCATCTGCAACCATGACTACATCGGCGATGGATCCTCCTCCACCGCGAAACCCTAACCGTGATCCCGAGCCTCCTGAACCAAACACCACATCAATTTCACAGAGCGAAGAATCCTTGCCCCCAGCGGAAGTTTCATCAATGAACCCTCCGCCTCCGAGAAACCCTAACGAACCTAATCTCGAGACAACGGAAGTAGTAGAACCCAAGCTAATTGAACAATCCAAGGACGATTCCATCGCTGCAGACGCGGATAAGCCACCTCGTGCTCGAGCCGTGAAGCAGAATCCTGTTCCCTACATTATTCCAGAGTGGAGTGGCCCTCCTTGTCATCAATTTCAGCTTGAAGTTCTCAAAGAAGGCGCCATTGTTGACCAATTGAACGTGTAAGTAAAAACTCTTATGAATCTATTGTCTTCTAAAATTTAGCAATTTTGATTTTGTAATGTGTAATTTCTCTTTGCAGACATGAGAAAGGAGCTTACTTGTTTGGACGTGATAGTATCTGTGATTTTTCTCTTGAGCATCCTTCGATTTCTCGGTTTCATGCAGGTGATTATTACTTTATGCTTTGAATTAGAGAGTCTTAATACTTTAAATTTGGATCAAGCTGTTTTTAATTGCTTTGTAATGAATTTGCCAGTTATTCAATACAAGAGAAGTGGAGCTGCATATTTATTTGATCTTGGCAGTACTCATGGAACGTTGATTAACAAGAAGAAGGTGTGTTTTTAATTTGTGATTTCGATATGTTCTATCTTTTTGATCAAGCTTTTGATAGACTGACCTTATGGTATTGTTCCACCGGTGTGTTGTGATAATTGCAGGTGGATAAAAGGGTTTTTGTGGATTTGCATGTTGGTGCTGTTATTCGCTTTGGCTTGTGAGTTAATCTTTTCTGTTAAGCTCATGATGATCACCTTGTCAGTTTTTTTACTTTGATTTTCCTGAGCTTTTTCTTTGTTTCTTATGTAGTTCAAGTCGGCTGTACATTTTCCAAGGACCTTCGGAGTTAATGCCACCTGTAAGATTAATATTTCACTTTATGCAATTTAGTTTTTGGTCTAGAATACTTTTTGGCTGCGGTTGTTGGGTTAATCTTTCATATGAGTTCCCATGGGTGTTCTTAAAGCTCCATGCATGTCTGAGTATCAAGAAAGGATATTTTTTTGCACAGCTTATCATGTAGATCCTCAAACTCTATTAACATATAAGATATCCATTTGAACACTTAATTCAGTTGAACTATTCTGTCTAAATGAATTCATATGTACCTATTCATGCACAGTGCCTAACAATGTGTGTCCTTGACTAGCTATAGTTCTTCCACTTAGTCATGGATTTCCTACCAATGCTGTTATTAGAGAAATATAACTGAAGAATTTTGGAGATATTCTGCTACTTTCGTTATCTGTTGACTTTTTCTTATCATCTAGCCTTAGTTATTACTGTCCCTTTGATTTGCTTTTGGTATTGATGTTTAGGAGAAAGACTTGCAATTAATCAGAGAAGCAAAGATGAGACTTGAAATGTCGGAACGAGAAGCTTCACTTCGACGTGCAAGACAGCAAGCATCCATGGCTGATGGTGTTTCATGGGGTATGGGGGAAGATGCTATTGAAGAAGAAGAGGTAATCATTACTTTTATCTCTTTTAGTGTTCTGGACTCAAGTGTCTCAGGTTCCAAGATTTGTGAAATCAATTTTTCCGACTGACCTTGTTTCTGCTACTGTTTGGACATGCAGGAAGATGTTGAGGAAATTACATGGCAAACATATAGCGGAGAACTCACTCCAAAGCAAGAAAAAACTAAGGAGAAAGTACTGAAACGGTTGGAGAAGGTTAGTTTTCTCATTCCCAATGTTTTTCTTCCGATGCGATATAAAAATCATATATCTCTGATGCTTTAGTACCTAAGTCTTTAGATCTGTCTTTTTTTTTTCCTCCTATGTTTCACCCTTAAGTATCTCATTACAATTTATAGATTGTTCCGACTTCTGTTCATTCATAAATATGAATTATAGATGTTCTGTAGACTACTCCCACTTTGCTTCATTTTTTTTGTGTTTACTTTTGTGTAGATTGGCCATATGAAGAAGGAAGTAGCAGCTATTCGAGCCAAAGATATTTCTCAGGGTGGATTGACACAAGGTCAACAAACACAGATCGCCAGGAATGAACAGAGAACAGCTGAGGTAACCTTCATGTTAATCTGAACTGTTCTTACAAAATCTTTTATTTTGGTTGCAAAACTCTCTGTCTGGCCTTCAGTCTCTTAGTCTCTTTTATACATCTATCTGAATCGACTTTCAATTTCTATAAAAATGTTTGATAGCTTCTAGAAGAACTTGAGAACTTGGAGGAGACCTTGAATGACAGCATCCGAGAAAGTTTGGGTGCGAAAACAGGGAGAAAACCCCACGACAAGAAGAAAGGAACAGTAGAAGATGAGGAAGACTTGTCGAGGTAATTTTTCTTGTGTCTAGGGTTTTTTTTTCTCCAAGGTATCATGTGGTGTGTTTGTGTTTCAATCAAAGGCTTCTTCAGTGTTGGACCTCTATATTTGTGTTCTGATTCTCGTAAGGGGGATGTTATGTTCTTTTCAGTGATGAAGATGACTTCTATGATCGGACCAAGAAGAAACCATCAACACAGAAAGGCAGCGAAAGCCAAACTGTAGAAACTGTTGATTCTCTTCTTGATAAGAGAGACAATGTCTTGAAAGAAATAGAAGCAAAGAATGAAAAGATTTCAGCAGAGAAGAATAAGATTGAGACAGAGAATGTCACAGATGTTGCAACAGGAGACTCCCTTGATGCATACATGACCGGGCTTTCTACTACACTTGGTAAATTACTGTTCTTTTTTTTTTTCTTTTTTTGTCTTACTAATTTACAATTTTCTTTAGTTCGCCTGTAGGAAAAACTCGTGAATGATCTCATGGAATTTTCCTTTGATTTGTGTCAGTGCAAGATAAAACCACCCAGATACAACAAGAGCTATCTGCTCTTCAGTCAGAATTAAGTAGGATCTTGTACCTTCTAAAGATTGCTGACCCGACCGGAGCAGAGGTTAAGAAAAGGGAGTTGAAGTCGCAAGAACCAAAAATGAAGAAATCTGAAAATCCTCCTGTAGAAAAGAAGAACAGCTTACCTCTAAAACCAGCTGATCCTGTTGAGCATAAGGAGAAAGAAGTGGGCAAAGATTTAATGGACTCGAACAAGAAGCCTGAAGTTGAAAAGAATGCAAGTGAAACAGCTGAAGAGAAGAAGACCACTGTGTTTGTTCCATCAAAACCCCAATGGCTCGGTTCCTCTGCAAATAAAGCCACAATAGAAGAGACAAAACCAGAGATTGTAGCAGCTGCTACTGATAGCAGTAGCACAGATGATGCTGATGGGTTTGTTGACTATAAAGATAGGAAAAAGGTTCTAACCAGCACGGGAATCGAAGGTGTAACAGGATTGATAATAAGAAAACGGAAGCAAGAAGACAAGAACGAAGAAGAAGATGAGAAGTCAAAGGAAAAGCAAGCAGAGGTCATGGCACAAGACGCAGTGGCTCTCTTATTGAAACATTCTGTAGGACATCATGTAAACGAAGAAGATGAAGAAATCAGTAAAAAGGAAGAAGATAAGCAAGGAAGTGGCCATAGTAGAAAGAAGAAGAAGAAGGCTAAAAAAGTTGTTGCTCCTGATAAACCAGAATATCTGAATGAAAGCACAGATTACGATTCATGGGTACCTCCTAAAGGTAAAGCAAAGCAATGTTTACAATTTACATTATGCATTTTGAATCAAATCTAGTTTTATGGCTAATATATAACTTGAAATGTGCAGGACAATCTGGTGATGGACGAACGTCTCTGAATGATCGTTTGGGATATTAATCGACTATACAGTCCCGAGAGCAAACCAGCGGATTAAATCATGGGATTAAGGGAAGGTCGAAGTGGTTTAAACATCTGTCAAGTTTGCATCATTGGTTTGGTGATTTCGGTCATACAGTGCTTCATATTGTAAAATGTAAATTCACACTCTAAATCCAGAGTTCCCTGATTTCTTATTTTAACGGAAATTTTTTTCTTGTGAGTTAAATATCTTACTTCTCTCTATTTAGATTAAGGTGGGCCCAAAAAATGCTTGCCTCTGTCTCTCTCTCTCTCTCTCTCTCTCTCTGTGAAAGGTCAAAAGTGATTAAGTCTTTACCATTTTGTCCATTCACAGAGCTTATTATCCAAACAAAGACTTTTCTCACGACCTTCTCCTATGGCTTCTTCTCAAACTTGGAGATACAACGTCTTTCCGAGCTTCCATGGACAGAATGTACGTAAGACTTTTCTTTCTCATTTACGCAATCAGTTTGACTCGAATGGGATTACGATGTTTGATGATCAAGGAATGGAGAGAAGCCAAACCATAGCCCTTGCTCTCATACGTGCGATTAGAGAATCGAGGATCTCAATCGTGGTTCTCTCAAAGAACTATGCTTCGTCAAGCTGGTGCTTGAATGAATTGGTGGAGATTATGGAGTGCAAAAACATAGTGATGCCTATCTTTTACCAAGTTGATCCATCTGAGGTACGGAAACGGACCGGAGATTTTGGGAAGGTTTTCCAAAAATATTGTGCCGGTAAGGAGGAGAAGCAGAGATGGATCCAAGCTTTGATCTATGTGGGCAACATAGCTGGAGAACACTGGCTAAGCTGGTTCGTTTGTTTTCGAGATTAATTTGGGGCTTTATGTTGAGTTACACATCATTTTGTCATGCCTATTTGATATTTTGTTTTCTTCCTTTGTAGGGAAAATGAAGTGGATATGATTAAAAAGATAGCCCAAGATATTTCAGAAAAACTTAATGCTACACCCTCTAGGGATTTTGATGGGATGGTGGGACTTAAAGTTCACATAAGGGAATTAAGATCTCTCCTATATCTAGACTGTGATCAAGTGAGGATGGTAGAAATATGTGGCCCTGCGGGAATTGGTAAGACTACCATTGCCCGAGCTTTACAAAGCCAAATCTCTAGCAATTTTCGGCTAGGTTGTTTTATGGAGAATGTTAGGGGAAGTCTAAATCTTGGGCTTGACGATTATGGTCTGAAGTTTCATTTACAAGAACGACTTCTTTCAATGATTCTGAACCAAAATGGTATTAGGAATCATCATTTAGGCACAATAAGAGATAGGTTACACAACCAAAAAGTACTTATCATTCTTGATGATGTAAATGATCTCAAACAATTGTTTGCGTTGGCTAATCAGACATCGTGGTTTGGTCCTGGAAGTAGGATTATTGTGACAACAGAAGACAAAGACATTTTGCAGCAACATGGTATCAAGATTATCTACCATGTGGATTTTCCATCTAGAGCAGAAGCTCTTGAGATCTTTTGCAGAAATGATTTTAGACAAAGATCGGCACCTCATGGGCTTACAGACCTTGCAGAAAGAGTAACACACCTTTGTGCTAATCTTCCACTGGGTCTCTGTGTCATAGGTTCATTTTTACGCGGGAAAAATGAGGATGAGTGGGAAGTTGTAATGCACAGACTAGAAAATAGTCTTGATCGAAATATCGAAGCAGCACTTAGAGTCGGGTACGATGGCTTGCATGAGGAAGAGCAAGCTTTATTTCTACGCATTGCAGTCTTCTTCAACTATAAACACCGTCATCTTTGATAGCCATGCACGCAGACAATAACTTGCATGTCAGACATGGGTTGCAAACACTCGCCAATAAATCTCTCATACATATATCTACGAGTGAGGAAATAGTGATGCATAGGTTACTACAACAAGTGGGCAGACAAGCCATTCAAAGACAAGAACCTTGGAAACGCCACATCTTAGTAGATGCTGATGAGATATGCAATGTCCTTGAAAATGATACAGTAAGTTGTCCACGATCTAAACCAACTCAAATGTGAAGACTAACAGATCTTACATATTGTGCTAACATTTTCTTACATTTGGCAGATTTTTCAGGGTTCTAGTATTGTTTCAGGGATATCATTTAATATATAGAGAAAATATCTGGATTCGGTGAAGTGTCTTTAAGCCAGGAAGCATTTAAAAGAATGCAGCATCTTCAATTCCTCAGTGTCTTTAAGATAAGATATGATGGAAATGATAGAGTGCAGATACCGGAGAACATGGAGTTTCCACCTCGTCTAAGGTTTCTACATTGGATTGCATATCCGAGGAAAATTCTTTCTCCTACATTTTGTCCGGAATATCTTGTGGAACTTGATATGCAGTATAGCCTGCTCGAGAAGCTATGGGAAGGAACTCTGGTTAGTTACAATAACTTTCTTCGAATCTTAGATGGAAAATAAGACATCGAACATCAGAGATTAGAGTAATAGAATCTATGCAGTGTCTTTAATTATCATACATACTTTTTCTCTGTTCTTATGTTCCTCCTCTACCATCTATTTTACCTTCAGCCCCTTACAAATCTCAAGAAGATGTCTTTGTCAAGTTCATGGTATTTGAAGGAACTTCCGGATCTGTCAAATGCTACAAATCTTGAAGGATTGGATCTGAGTGCTTGCAAGAATTTAGTAGAGCTTCCCTCCTCTTTTTCTTATCTGCATAAGCTAAAGTATTTGGATATGATGGGATGCAAAAAGCTACATGTATGGATGCTCAAGACTTGACATCAACTTGAGATCTCTTGAAGTGGTCAACATGTATGGATGCTCAAGACTAAGAAGCTTTCCACATATTTCTACAAACATTACTTCACTCGACATATCATACACAGCTGTGTAAGAACTACCTGGATCAATTAGGCGGTGTTCTCGCCTTTGTGCTCTCCAAATATACAAAAGTAGTAACCTCAGGACAGTTACACATGTGCCCATAAACCTAACATATCTAGACCTGAGCGAGACTGGAATCGAGAAGGTTCCATATGACATCAAAGGTGTACATGGGCTACAATCTTTATTTCTAGGTGGCTGCAGAAAACTCGCATCACTGCCAGAGCTTCCTAGTTCACTCATGTACCTATCAGCAAATGAGTGTGAATCACTTGAGAGCGTATCTTTCCCTTTTAACGCTCCATACGTAGAACTCAGTTTCACCAACTGCTTCAAACTAAACCAAGAAGCACGAAGAGGAATTATTCAACACTCATTTCCTCATGGTTAGGCAGCCTTACCTGGAAGAGAGTTGCCAGCTGAGTTAGATCACCGATCTACAGGAAATTCCATCTCGATTCGTCTGGAGGGCGAGACACCTTTTTCTACATTCTTCAGATTTAAGGTTTTCCTCGTGATTTCCCCAAACCATGATGCTGAAGAATCTAGCAGTTCCACCTTATGTTGTCGCAGTATAGGCAAAATCAGTTGCCCCATTGACGAAACACATTTTTATATAATCCCCAAACCTCAAGCGGAACATCTGGTTATGTTTCACTCTGACTTGCATAACAAAGACATGTCTTGAAGTGGGCAATGAGATACTGTTAGAATTCAGCAACATATCCCATGCCTATAAGGTTATTGAGTGTGGTGTCCGATTTTATACAGATGAAGCAGGTAGAAGCAGTGAAGGGAGTCATGAATATGAACAAGACCAAGTGTTTGAAGACGACAATGACTGGGTATATGAGTTGGGACCTGGTGAAGCATCTGAATTCCCTGAGAACAGTATCGAAGAAGACAATATAGAAGGCAACAAACATATAGATTGTTGGAGTTGGCTCATCCTCTGTTTTGATGTCTCCTAAATAGTGAGAACCATCGGAAGTTTCGTTTGGGGAGGTAGATGAGAGAAGCCAAAAGAGTATCAAACTGGAGAAAAGCTGAACTAGAATTTGCAAGTGAGGAAGATTCTTGTGTCTGAGGAACGAAGATCTGTTTATACTTTAAAAAAAAAAAAAAAAAAGTTTGTTCTCCTGCAAGTTTATTCGTTTTATTGGGATAATAAATTTAAATGCAATTATTGAATCTTTTGTTGCCACTTAACAGTATATAAAAGCAAAAGATACTTTGTAATAAAAAACTGAAAATCTTGCCGAACTATTCTTGTTAATTAGTGTACTGGTATCTATAATTTTCTACCTTTTTGGTTAGTTAGATTCTGCTTTGTTGCCGATGAAGAGTTTGGCGCAACTTGAGACGATTTATGAACGATTATACAATTCACAGGAAAAGTTTAACAGGGCTCACGCTGAAAGGTTTAGCAGGAAAAGTTTTAGTGGAGTAGAAAATAGGCTTGAAGTTGAAAAGAAAGCAAGTGAAACAGCTGAAGATGAGAAGTCAAAGGAAAAGCAAGCAGAGGTTATGGCACAAGACGCAGTTACTCTCTTATTGAAACATTCTCTAGGACATCATGTAGAAGAAGAAGACGAAGAAATCAGTAAAAAGAAAGGTCGAAGTGACTTAAACATCTGTCAAGTTTGAATCATTGATTTGGTGACTTCGGTCATACAGTGCTTCATATTGTAAAATGTAAATTCACACTCTAAACCCAGAGCTTTCCTGATTTCTTTTTTTTTTTTAACGGTAAGGTGGGCCCATAAATAATGCGTACCTCTGTCTCTTTGTCTCTCTTAAAAGCCAAAAGTGAATAACCCTTTGCCATTTTGTCCATTCATAGAGCTTATCCAAACACAGACTTATCTCACGACCTTCTCTCATGCCTTCTTCTCGAACTTGGAGATACAGCGTCTTCCCAACCTGCCATGGACAAGATATACGTAAGGCTTTAATCTTTCATTTACGCGAAAAGTTTAACTTGAATGGGATTACGATGTTTGATGGTCAAGGAATTGAGAGAAGCCAAACCATAGCCCTTGCTCTCATACGAGCGATTAGAGAATTTGAGATCTCGATCTTGGTTCTCTCAAAGAACTATGCTTCCTCGAGTTGGTGCTTGAATGAATTGGTGGAGATTATGAAGTGCAAAAACATTGTGATGATAGTCTTCTACCAAGTGGATCCATCTGATGTGCGCAAACAGACCGTGCCGGTAAGGAGGAGAAGCAGAGATAGATCCAAGCTTTATTCTATGTGGGCAACATATCTGGATAACATTGGCTAAACTGGTTTGTTTGTTTTCAATTGATTAATTTGGGGCTTTCCATTGAGTTACACATCAATTTATCATGCCTGTTTGATATATTCTTTTTCTCTCATGCTAGGGAAAATAAAGCAAATATGATTGAAAAAATAGCCAAAGATACAAATATGTGGCCCTGCAGGAATTGGTAAGACTACCATTGCTAGAGCTTTACAAAGCCAACTCTCTAGCAATTTTCATCTAAGAAAATGTTAGGTGAAGTCTACATCTTGCGCTTGATGACTATGGTATGAAGTCGCATTTACAAGAACAATTTCTTTCAAAGATTACCAAAAGGGTATTAGGATACATCATTTAGGTGCAATAAAAGATAGGTTACACAACCAAAAAGTGTTTATCATTCTCGATGTTGTGAATGATCTCGAACAATTGTATGCTTTGGATAATTAGACAACATGGTTTGGTCTTGGAAGTAGGATTATCATGACAACAGAAGACAAAGAGCTTTTGCAGCAACATGGTATTAACATTATCTACCATGTGGATTTTCCATCTAGAGAAGAAGCTCTTGAGATATTTTGCAGAAATTTTTTTATACAAAGATCACCACTTGATGCTTATGCAGATATGGGAGACTATAGATTTCAGTATTCTTCAACAGTCAACTTTATTTCTACGCATTACAGTAAGCTTACAGAGAAAGAGTAAGCTTTATTTCTACGCATTGAAGTATTCTTCAACAGTCAAGACCATCATCTTGTGATCACCATGCTTGCAGACAGTAACTTGGATGTTAGACATGGGTTGAAAACACTCACCAATAAATCTTTCATACATATATCTACAAATGAGGAAATAGTGATGCACATGTTACTACAACAAGTGGGTAGATAAGCCATTCAAAGAAAAGAAGTCAAAAACCTTGGAAACGCCACATCTTAATAGATGCTGAAGAGATATGCCAATGCCATGTCCTTAAAAATGATACAGTAAGTCCTCCACGATCTAAACCAAATTATATGGTGAAGACTAACAGATTTTATATACTGTACTAACAAATTTCTTACATTTGGATGATTTTTCAGGGTTTTAGAACTGTTTCAGGGATATCATTAATATATGAACTGGAGTCGGCGAAAGGGTCTTTAAGCGAGGGAGATTATAGAGAAATGTGTCATCTCCAATTCCTCAGTGTTTTTAAGATAGGATATGATGGAAATGAAAGAGTGCACATACCAGAGAACATGGAGTTTCAACCTCGTTTAAGGTTACTTCATTGAATCGCATAACTTGCTCGAGAAGCTATGGGAAAGAACTCAGGTTAGTTACAATAACATTCTATGAATCTTGATGGAAAACAAGACATCAAATACCAGAGACTAGTAATAGACAATATATTCTCTGTTCTTATGTTCCTCCTCTGCCATCTATTTTACATTCAGCCCCTTAACAATCTCAAGAAGATGTCTTTGTCAATTTCATGGTGTTTGAAGGAACTTCCGGATCTTTCAAATGCTACAAATCTCGAAGAGTTTGATCTACAAACGTCACTTCACTCAAGATAGGTCCACATGATTTGATTATTGTTTCATCGACATGATATCATATAGGATGCATCTAACAGCTAATACTGAAAATATGCACTTATTATGTTTCTAGTATATTTTGTTTTCTATACTGTTTCTCCAAGAATTAGCTTATGTTTTCCGATGTACCGAGAATATAGCAGCTTTTGATAATGTGTTACTTGTGTGTTTCATATAGAGTTGTTATGTAAGTCGTAGCTTTCGCCATTTTTTTTGTATGTCAATGGGAGTATATAAATGCACTTTTGTCATTGTTAATAGTGTTTCATATCTGTTTGGCTCTTGGTGTTGCATTTATCTTGAGATTATTGGATTAGGTTTCTTCTGAAGAATGAAGATGTGTTTTTTTTGTGTGTTTCTCTTGCAAGTTTATTCGTTTTATTGGGATATTAAATCGAAGTGGTTTAAACATCTGTCAAAGTTTGCATCATTCTTCTTCACATACTTTAAATCCATACCTGAAAAACACAAGAGAGCTTCCCTGAGTGAAATTTACAAGAAAAAAAATACCGCTAGCTTCACAAAATTCGAGCCATCTTCTCTACAAAAGAACATTTACGTTTAGAAGATACAGATTCATGAAAATGAATGACCTACAAGTTTGATTAATTTTCAAGCTAAATTGTTGATGATATAAATGGACGATGTTTTGTAACTTAACACAATTGCAAAATATTAAATGAACGTGAAGGATGAGTTAACAGTTGGGAAATTTACAACAATTCTATTACGTGCAATTGTTTTTTTTTTTTTGATAAAATATTAAGTGCAAAATATTTAAACAAAGTGTGGGATGAGTATAGGGTGAGTTAACGGTTGAAAAGTTGGCTCTCAACAATTCCATTAAGTTACGAGATCATATATGTAAATCAAGTGCTGAGTGAGTTATTTAAATGAACAAAATTTACAAATTTCATATGATCACAAAAATATGATTTATTCATATAAATACTATGATTGTATATGTTAAACCGATGGTGTGGATACGAAATTTTTTTAATAACCAAAAAAAAAAGAGGAAAAAGATAGGTTTTTATTAATTTAATTTAATTATACGATTGAATTATATTAAAATAATATATATATATATATATATTCAATTCCTTTGAACTTTTTTACAACAATACCATTTTGAGGATACATTAGATAAAGGAAAATGAGAATAAAGTTTGAAAATAGCTAGAGAGTGTTAAGAGAATTTTGTTGAGCGATCAGTGCTGAAGGTGTGAGCACTCAAGGCGGTAGAGACCTGGAAGTGTCGAAACCAGGTTGAAAGGTTAAGATTATTGACTTTGCGTAATTGGATGATTAGAGCATCCCAATATATTATTCAATTTTTTATTTTAAAATGGAGTTGAATTGTATTCCAACTTTATCCATTTTAAAGGAAAAAATGGAATAATGAATAAAAAATGAGTGATGAATATAATTACTTTAGTAATTCTATTTTTTACTCTATTATGGAATTGGAAATGAAATATAATTGAAGAAAATTTTACTTTAAAATAGAATTTGAAATAAAAAATGGAGTGGTGTTAAAGATATCCCCAGTTGATTATATTGGAGATAATGTTCTACATCGGAAGCTGGACATGGTAAGTAATATATAAAAGATATGAGCCTCTCTATTCATTGCCAATTAGTTTTAAATTGAAAGTTCATAATCTAATATCAGAACCCGATCTACAAATATCCAATCCAATCTATAATCGATCTGACCCAATAGTTGGTCCGCCGATCCTTGTCCGAAAACACCGAGATCTAGAAGAACAATCATCTCGAAGGGACGTATCGGACATAATATCCCACATCGAAGCTGGATAGGAATCTTAAATAATATATAAAAAATATATGCTTCTTTATTTATTGCCAATTGGTTTTGACTTGAAAATTTATAATCTATCCAAGTATATTGAACTATTTACTTAAAAAAAAAACTATATTATTTTTATATTTGTGAGAGATTTAAAGAGTAGCTCTCGAATGTGGATGCTCTTAATTAAGCACTGAACGTACTTTGAAACTCGTCCACAAATTCTTCTCATCCTATTTGTGGTTGCGTAGTAAGCATCGTCGTCCGTCACTACGTCGTCTGACATAGTGCGCAATGATGTAGTTGTTCGTACGTTAAGTCTGAAAATAGTAATTTTTCGTTGAAATTAGAATCATCGTGTTCGTGTAGTATTGTTTGTGTCTATAAAATTAAGTTTCCTTCTACACTAAAAGAAATCATCACAAGTTATTATTACATTCAATCAAACTCAAAATATTTTCCAATGGCAACTTTAAGCTTAGTTGAAGCTACCATAGCCATCGTTTTGTTTATCCTTTGTTTCTACCTTTTCAAGAAACCTCATGACAGCTTCCTTCGAAACTGGCCACTTTTTGGAATGCTTCCTGGTCTTCTCATGGAGCTCCATCGGATCTATGCCTTTAGCGTGGAGCTTCTCCAAAATTCTAACTTAACATTTTCATTCAAGGGTCCATGGTATTGTGGAATGGATATGGTGTTCACGGCTGATGAAAAAAACATTCGTCATATAGTGAACTCATCACACTCCAATTACACCAAAGGTCCTGACTACAAAGAAGTATTTGATGTTTCTTGGAGATGGGATACTTGCTGCAGACTCGGAGCTATGGAAGAATCTAAGGAAAGCTTCTAAAGTTATGGTTGATCACAAAAGGTTTCAAAGGCTATCAATGAGTAGTACAACGAGAAGGAAACTCGAACACGGGCTTGTTCCTCTTTTCAATGATGCTGCAATGAAAGGAACGATCGTGGACTTGCAAGATGTGTTCCGGAGGTTCACGTTTGACACAACGGTGATGACAGTAACTGGTTCTTCTGATCCTAGATCTCTTTCCATTGAAATGCCAGAGGTTGATGAGTTTGCTCAAGCTCTCAATGATGTAGGAGAGGCAATTATGTATAGACATGTTAAACCAATGTTCTTCTGGAAGCTACAAAGATTGTTCAATATTGGACAAGAGAAGAAGATGTCTAAAGATAACGTTACTTTAAATCAAATATGTGGAAATTTTATATTAGCTAAGAGAGAAAAGATAAATACTTACAATTCCAATGGAGAAGAAGGTGATGATCTTTTGACATCCCACATGAAGCTAGATACAACCATGTACAAGCTCTTGAACCCTAATGATGATAAGTTTCTTAGAGACACCATGTTAGCTTTCATTCTAGCTGGGAGAGATACAACTGCTTCTGCTCTCACTTGGTTCTTTTCGTGCTTAACCGAAAACGCCCTCAAGTTGTCACTAACATTCGCCTAGAGATCAACACAAATCTACCAACAGGTCATGACAAAGAGAGGTCATCTTATGATTCCATGGAATTCTTGAACAAACTGGTGTATTTACATGGCGCCTTGTATGAATCTATGGGACTTCATCCTCCAGTTCCATTCGAGCGCTTGTCTCCGGCAAAACCAGATGTGCTTCCAAGTGGAGATAAGGTCGACCCAAGTATGAAGATTTTAATCTTTATTTACGAGTTAGGGAGGATGAAAGCAATATGGAGACCAGATGCGTCTGAATTCAAGCCCGAGAGATGGGTTTCGGAGAAAGGAAGGTTGATAGAAGTGTCTTCCTCCAAGTTCTTTACGTTTAATGCGGGTCCAAGAGCTCTAGTTTCACAAACACTCAAGAGATTATAAAGAACGAGTTATCTTTATTAATGTTAAGAAACTCTCTCAAAACTTAACACTCAAAACTCTCAATATTTGCAATACAATTATCATAGCTCGACAATTATATTTATAGAGATAGCACAACTTTGCTTCTCCTATTAATAATTGAATTAGATAACTCCTAATATCAATAGAACTTTGTTTAAGTCTATTTTATCCTTATCCGACTTGATAATGATATCTTAGACTTTTAATTAATGTTGAAGATTATCCAACATTCACCCCCTTAAGCTTCAACTTGTCTCTAGACACATCTTGCACTCCTATCAAACTTCTCATTTCATTAAATTTGATCCGCGCCAATGCCTTAGTCAAGATATCCGCCTTTTGCTCGGTTCCCGGTATATGCTCTACATCAACCAGCTCCTTTTCAATACATTCTCGTATGAAATAATAGCGTTTGTGGATGTGCTTACTCTTTCCATGAAACACTAGATTTCTTGTGAGTGATATTGCTGACTTGTTATCAATCTTGATGAGAACCTGCTTGTTCTTCCATCCGGTGATTTCACTCAAAAGATTTTGAAGCCATATTGCTTGCCCTTTCTCTTTTAATAAGATAGACCACATATATCTTGAAAAATCGTCGTGTTGGTGGTGTTATAGGACCACAGAGATCAGCGTGTAACAACTCTAGTGGATTAGATGCCCTGGATGTTGCTGTTTTCAAGAAAGAATGGTGAGCTTGTTTCCCGACTAAGCAAGATTCGCAAATCCTTGTTTTTTCTTTTATTTTCGGCAAACCTTCAACCATCTTTGTTGGGACATATTTTTGATTGTCTTGAAACTTATATGTCCTAACCTTGCATGCCATCTCCATGTCTCGTCTTCTAGCTTTAAGTTTAAACACATCGGCTCTCCGATTTTCAAACTGATCTTGTAGAGTCTATTCGCACTTCGAATAGTTTTCACTAGAAGTCTTCCACTTGGATCATGGACTGTAAGGTAGTCTTGTCTCATTCTTACATCACATCCGGCTTCGGTTGCTTGCCCTAGACTAAGGATGTTGCTCTTAAGTTTGGGAATATAGTAGATATCGGAAACAAGTTTCTGTTCGTCGGTTTTTCCTTGGAAGAGAATCGAGCCTTTTCCACCGATGCCAATACATGATCCATCATCAAATTTTACTTTTCCCTTGATCTTCTCGTTCAGCTCGGAAAAGAAAGATTTGTTTTCCGTCATGTGATTACTAGCTCCGTTATCTAAGTACCATATTTCCTTTTCTCCATCCTTGTTTTCGTAGTTCTTTGGTATGAGGTTTTCTTCATTCAAGAACACAACCTCATGCAAATAAAGCACAGCATCAGCTTCTTCTGTATCGGTTTTATTTGCTTCTTGATTTTGCTGAGTTTTCTCGGGACAAGAGGATGTGTAGTGTCCACGTTTATCACATCGATAACAAGTAATTTTCGACATATCTTTCTTTGGTTTTGATTTTCCTGTTCGCTCTGATTTGTTGATCTGTTTTGTGAATTAAAACGTCCTCTACCTCTTCCTCTATTGCCACGTCCCCCTCGACCTCGTCCTCTGCCTCCTGCAGATGAGAAGTTTTGATCTGAATTAGCGTAGAGCAGCTTTCCTTGTGTTTCTTCATTATTTTCTTCGTTGAAAATCCTTTCTTCATATGCCTTTAGTCTTCCAATAATATCTTCAAATCCCGTAGTCTTTAAATCTAAAACTTGCTCGAGAGATGCTATTAAGTGGATGTACTTCAGTCTTGGCACACTGTTTAGAAGTTTCTTCACAAGTTTGGACTCGTCAATAGCTTGTCCAAGTGATGCTGATTTCGACGCTAATTCGGATAGCTTCCCCGCGAAGCTATCAATAGTATCCGAGTCTTTCATCTTCATCTTCTCAAACTCGGATAATAAAGTTTGAAGTCTCGCCTCTTTGACCCTCTCTGCTCCGAGGTTTCGAGTCTTTATTGCTTCCCACATATCTTTTGGAGAATCTAGATCACCGACTTGTAATATAAGATTTTCCGGGATTGATTGAAACAATAGACCGCTGGCGATATCATTCTTGTGAGAATCGTTTGAACCTGGTTCAATGGCTTCCCACACTTTATGGATTCGCAGAAGAACCTTCATCCTCATACCCCAGACCGTGTAATTTGTTGCGGCAACATGGGACATTGAATCGATGATGGTGTTACCTCCTTCGTCTGCGAGGTTCCGGTGACGTCTCCCATATCTTGGTCACATCTTTGGTAAGTTAAGATCTTCATGATTGCTCTTCTTGATCTTCGTTACCTCAGTTCTTCAAAGCTCCTTGATCGGTTGATCCTAACGCTCTGATACCAATTCTAGTTTCACAAACACTCAAGAGATTATAAAGAACGAGTTATCTTTATTAATGTTAAGAAAATCTCTCAAAACTTAACACTCAAAGCTCTCAATATTTGTGATACAATTATCATAGCTCGATAATTGTATTTATAGGGATAGCACAACTTTGCTTCTCCTATTAATAATTGAATTAGATAACTCCTAATATCAATAGAACTTTGTTTAAGTCTATCTTATCCTTATCCGACTTGATAATGATATCTTAGACTTAATTAATGTTGAAGATTATCCAACAACCTGGTTTGCTCTGATACCAAATCAAGTTTCTCAAACACTTCTTAGTTTTGTATAAAGAATAACTCTCTTTATTATGTTTAGAAAATAACTCAAAACTAAACGCTCAAAGCCCTTATGTTTGATGATATTGAATGGCTGCACCTTCTAAAGAAGATTGCCGATGTACCCTTTAGAAAGGATCAAGCCAATCACGTAGTTCTTAATTTTTGTCTCTCTAAAACTCATAAGTGTTACCACAAGTCGATAACTCCTTATATAGTGTGAGACCAATCATAATTCTATTAGATTTAACTCCTAATAAAACACATATAATAATATTAGATAACTCCTAATATTTATCTCCCTAATCCTAATCTCTTTACAAACCATAACTCGGTAGGATTAGGATAACTTGTAGATCAAGCTATCAAGCTTAACCCAACAAGAGCTTGCTTGGGTAAAGAGGTAGCTATGACACTAATGAAGACAGTTGTTGTGGAGATATTACAAAACTATGAAATTCAAGTTGTCTGATGCCAAACGATTGAACCAGCTCCTGGTCCTATTCTTCGTATGAAGCATGGTCTTCTAGCCAAATGATCACCTAGAAAAAAAATGCTCAAAAAAGTTTGACCAACATTCTTTCCATCAAAGCTGGTCCAACAATATTGAAGGTTATTCGAAATTAAATTCTTTTTCCTTGTTAAAATGTTATTTAATCTCATACATAATATCTTCAAATAACTTTACATGGTTGCTTTTCTTTTTTTGTTTAATCCCGAAAGGTGGTATTCTTCTAAAAAAAAAAAGAATCAGAAAGTGATCAAAATATTTTTTTGTTACTAAAGTAATAATATGAAAAGAGTTAATTTTTAAGAGACCCTTAATTAATGCATAGTCATCGGGAGATCAACAAATTTGATACTCCCTCCAATTAGAATCAAGGAACGTTTTAAAGTTAATTTTTTGTTTAGAATTAAGTGACATTTTACAACTTCGATGTAACTTTTACATACAACTACCAATTATAACCTCCACTTCAAATGATCAAATGTCAAAATATAAAATAAATAATATTTAAAATTGTATATAATTCTGTCCTACAACAATATTCCAAGAGTCATTTTCATCTTTCTCATACTTAATTAAATAGATTGTCTTTTTTTTTCCAATGTAGCCAACAAGCACCCACTCATACTTAATATATTACATTCGTTAAACAAAACAAAAAAAGACTATTTATATTGAGGTTTATTTGTTTTGATCACAAAAATGAGTAATTTCTTTGAAAAAAAGCTACAGAAAGAAGAAAAAAATGTTTGAAGAATGAAAAGAAAAAGAACGAGAGCAAAAGCTGTTATAATGAAGAGGAGTTTTATTCTAACAAAGAGATTCAAAATGTGATATATATATATATACCAAATTTTAATTCAGGTTTAATCTTTTGAAACAAAAAATACTAACCTTTTTAAAATAATTTTTTTTTTCAGGTGGTGCATGCTTTTGATGTGGAGATCGAGAAATTCATTCTGATAAGGAGATGCGAAAAGTGATTCTAGATATGCTTCACATTCTTCTTCCTTAATATTTTCAGATTTAAATCCAACTATGATGTGATTTCAACTATGTTAAATTTCCTACTTTTGGTTATAAATAATTGTATTCCATTGTTCACTCTCTAATGGTTAATGGAGAAATAAAATTTACTACTATCACAACTTTAGCTATCGTTATTTTGTGTGTGTTGTTTTCTTTTCTTAATCGTAGTAAAAAAATAATGAAAAATGCTTATTGATTTATTTGTAAAAAAATCTAAAGTTTTTTTTTATAATACATAGGGTTCATTTCACCATTTATTAAAAGGTGAGGGTTTTTTAAATATTGTTTAAAAAGGTTAGGGTTTTTTTACCCATGTTTCCTATTGTACTAGTTACTTCATTAAATAAAATCATGGGTATAGTTACTACTATTCGTTTAGTTTTATCATCTGATGACTGTATTATACACCAGTTATATTTGTTGTTGATGTCCCCAAAAGTTGTATGGTTCTGTTTCAGTTTTGTATGGTTGGAGCTAATTCATGTTTGTTGAAATCTTGAAGGTTTTACAGTTGACAATGTTTGACTACAGACTAGCAAATGATCTAGACCAAGACATGCAAAAAGTTGCGCAGTAGGGTTAACTATCATGCTTTACAATCAGTTGGGATGAAAGTGGTCAAAAAGATGGCCAAACGTTTTATTGCTGTCCACTTGAGGTTTATTAAGTTTCTTTAACAAGCTATATTTGCTTAATGATCTTTCAATCATGTGATATAAGCATGTCGTCTTCATCTTCTGTCACGTATGTAACTATACTTTTCTGAATTGCAGATTTGAGCCTGACATTGCTAGCCTTTTCTGGTTGTGACTTTGGCCGGAAAGAAAAAGAGCTAAGAGAAATAAGAAAACGATTGCCTGACTTGTAAATTTTCCAAGGTCTCTGCTTTATTTCTCTACAGGTGCAATGTAGAAGATATGTGTTCTAGCTTCTTATATTAGCAAAAAAATAAATGTAAACCTTGTTTCATTTCTCTTGCCCTCCTACGCCTCATGAGATGGGCTTAATGCAAATGACACATAAATCTATGTTGCGCCTGGAGAAATATATGGTGGTGAAAAGACATTGAGACCAGTCAGAGAGCTGTTTCCAAACTTTCATACCAAGGAAATGCTTGCCAATGATGAGCTCAAGCCCCTGCTTCCCTATTCTTCGGGTTGACGAAAGTGATGTGTAATTCTTTTTGTGTACTTGGAAGAACTAAGCTATAGTCTAGGGTTAGTAGGTGGAGTGATTATGTAGTAGTTAGTAAAATCAGAGAGTAGTTCTCCTTCTTTCACTATAAGGTTGTATGTGAAAGTTTCTTACTTGTATTCTCTCTCAAAACTCTAAATCGTCTTGTATTCTGTTTTCGGTTAACAATTGAAATAGAGAGGTCAAAGAAGATAATGAATGACCTGCAATCAGAAGATGAAGAAGACCAGTTATATGTAAGATGGAAAACAGGTAAGCCCTTGCTTGGCTCACAAGCGAGAATCACCAAGCAAGGAAACAGAAACTGCCATGCCTAATCAAAGAGTTAGAAGTAAGGCAACGGGTGTTGGCAGAAGCTAGATGGTGGATTCAAGTTTTTGGTCCTCTCATCTTCCCTAAACACCAAAAACCGCTCAGGTTTAATGAGGGTTTCTTTTACACACCCATCATCATAATTTTCCGCTGGTTCCACTGTGTACGATGTGCACCACAGGATGAAGAAGAGGTCACCAGAGGGTGAATCCACCAAGTTCTGGGTCATCCTACAAGTGTCATGAATGTTGTTCCATTTCTTAACTATCTTGAGAGGCAGGTTTCGAAGGCGTAGGTGGTGATACTTGAGCTTGTAGTCGTTTCTGTTGCTGAGGTCGGAAGAAACAATTTCGACTGGTAAAATAAAAGGCTTTGTATCTCTTGCAATACGTGATTGTCTTTGCTGGTAAAAGACCCTCATGGCCATCTTCCTGGATGTGAGTCCACTTAGAGTCCCGTGGCCTGCATACACTTAACGAAAAGTCGTCGAAATTTGTACAAACCAAACAGTCGTCGTCTACGACAGGATCAGAAGAAGAAAGAGAAAGAGACACTATCTTCTCTCTGGTAAAAGAGAAGATATCAGGCAATGATAAGACACTTGGAGATGAAACCCATGGCTTGTACACCTCCGTCAGATATAATTTACTGCTTTCCTTTCGATCTCATGATCCAACCTTGCGATGCTCCCACTCTCACAGAAACCCACTCTGGAATCAGACTCTCCCGACCACACACTGTTTTGTCCAAGAACACAGGTTTCACAAGTCTGCCCTCCGGAGTCTCCACACCCGCCATTTACCCACCGCTAACAATCAAATACGGAGACGGAGGCAGTGATGAGAAGAAACAAGAAGTGGCCCTGCGTGCCTGTCAATATCCATGGAATCAGTACACTAAACACTTAAAGACAATACCTTGCGATGTATCATCAATCGACTATCTTACTCAGAGCTTCGAGATTCGGCTGAAAAACACACATTTTTGTCGTCTCCATTAGGGTTTTTCCTAGGATTATTGGCTCATATATCCTCCAAGGCAATTAATTTTTTCTTAATGCATCTCTTTAATCTTTTTACCCCTTATTAAGTTGAACTACAAATCTAACCTTCTTTCCTTTTTCATTAAAACAATGTTTATTTAAAAAAAATAATAATGTGGAAAGTGGTAGATATTTGATGGGTAAAAATTTATGATGAGTCATTAATTTTAGACCATGAAAATGAATCAATTAAATTAGATCTTCTTTCTTTCTTCTTCACTTCCGATGAGAAAGAAAAAAAAAACGAAATCTCCATAGATCAAAATTTGAAGCTTGATTTCAGGTGATTTCTCTTCTTTTTCTTTTGTACTTTATGTTATATCAACGAATTTATGTTGTATGGGGTGAGTTTTAACAATTTTGGAAGTTGAAACTCAATGTTTATGGGTTTATTCATTGTAAATTTCAAATTTTCTAGATTTGTGTGTGCACATTGGATGATTTAACTCGTTTTCTTGATTGATTAGTGCTTGACATTCATAACAGTTGATATTTTGTGGATTTTTGTGGTGAAATCATAGTGAATCGTAAGTAGATAGAAATCAAAATCAAAATCATTAGTAAAACACAAATTACCCAGAAACGAGTATAATTGGTACAACTACGTATATAGAGTAAAACTGGTACGACTTCATAATACTGAGAGTACCAATACTCAAGTTTTATTTTTATTATTTTTCAGTGGACAATGAATAAGAAGCAATGCATAATCATACATTTTGATTATGGATAATATTATTCAAATACCGGAGGAGGTTATATAGAATGGATTCAAAGCGAATATCAAATTTACACTTTAGAAATGAAGTGCAAGTTATAGTTGAAAAAGCTGCACATAAGAAATGTTTCGAGTTTGATATTATCAAATCAGATACAGAGAGATACGTGGTCAAATGTCGTAAAGCACGAAGTGATTGCAAGTGGAATTTACAGGCTGCAATATTTAAAGGTGCTACTTGTTTCTCAATAAGAACGCACAACAAAATGCATACATGCTCTCAAGCTACTACTAGTAGTACTAGGAGAAATAGAAAGAAAGGAACGAAACGAATAGTTGCAATTGTAGTACATGAAGATTATCCTGGATCGAGTCAAAGAGGCCGATGATCGATTCAAAGTTATCGAGCATCGGTTATTAAGGTTATGATTAATTAACCACCGGTTACGGTTATAATTTTTTTTAATCTTAACCTTAACCATTTAATATACAGTTAAAACAGTTACGATTATATACGGCTAACTACGATTCGATTATTTGATGATTAAAATAAAAATTAATATTAGTAACATTTTTAGTTTACACAAAAAATATGATTAATTATGTATCAGATTATGAAACCAAGCATAAACCAGCGAAAACCAAGCATAATAGTTGGGAGTTTCTAATCAATGGAGAAGTCAGATTTACATCGAAAGAGGCGGAAGAAGATTGAAGAGGGGCCCCGGGGTTTAGCCGAAGAAGAATTGCAAGTGAATATCTAATACGAAAGGCTTAGCTTCTCTGTTTCTCCAGAGCACGATGAATCTAAGCTGATCTGAGGTTTCGTGTAGAGGAGCTTTCCGTTTTCGCGTGTATTACACGCGTAGTTAGTTTCTGTCTAGGCCAATGTTGGGCCTTGTTGGGTTTGAAATTATAATAGGGTTGTAATAGATATTTCACTTGCCCATTTGGGCTTTGAACGAAAAAATTATACACAGAATCTCTCGCCGGCCGGAGTTTCATCTCGCATTTCCACACAGTGTCATCTCCGTTGTCGGTTTCGCCATATCTCATTGAACTATGAACTCTCCTGATCTCGACGAACAATTAGAAGCTGATGTATATAGTAACTTACCTTCTCGAGATGATTCATCTACAGGTTCTTATTTGGGATTTATCACCTCTTTGTCCTTTTCATTTTCATTACATTAATCCGATTGTAACCTTTTTCAATCTCAGGTAGGAGAAATCGAAGCTCGTTTAGATCGAAACATTCAGAGACAGAGCAACGAAGAAGAAGCAAAATCAGTGAAAGGTGATAAATTTTTTTTTTTAAATGAATCTTTTTCATATTTCTTAAAATGGTAATAATGACTAGAATTTTTCTTATTTTTGATTCTTGGTTGATACAGATTTCAGAGTTTAATGAATATTATACCTCAGAATGATCAGAAACGAGATAAAGCTTCTTTCTTGTTGGAGGTAAAAGATGTAATTTTGATTAGAAAGTGTGTGTTTGGTGTTGACGTTATATCAATTTTTTTTTGGTTTTACTTGTCTCTCAGGTTATAGAGTATATTCAATTTTTACAAGAAAAAGTTCAAATGTATGAAGGATCTCACCAAATGTGGTATCAAGCCCCAACCAAATTGATTCCATGGGTAATTCACTTAGATTTTTTTTGTCTATATGGATTATTGTCATTTTGATAAGAGTTTATTTGTTCTAACTGATTTATATTGATCTTTGTTTGAACAACTGTTTCATGTAACTTTGATGCAGAGAAATAATCATGGGTCTGTTGTGGAGGTCGGTGACTATCCTCAAGTCTTTAAAAGCTTTTCGAGCAATGATAAAGTTGAACCGTCTTCTGGATTGGTCTCAGATATGCAAAATCCTGTGGATCCTGATATCGACTCTTCAGTTAGTACCAAGATTCTTGAACAGAGTCCTATTTCACCAGTTTTGTCTTATATACCTACAGAGCCTTTCCCACAGTTTGTTCAACATGACTTTTGGCAACCAAAACTAAGTTGTGGATCAGTTAATGGCATTGGCAATACAAATGAATTGTTAAATTCGGACGAAAAGACTTCGTCCACTGTCTGCTCACAAAGGTAAAGGCGTATCTAGATGATAAAAGCTTAACCGTAAGTGCTGGTTAGTAATAAAACATCTGGCTTTGCGGTTACCAAGGAAGAATGATATAATAAAAGGTTCCAATAATGCCTTAGCTATCTGTAGATGTTTCCGTTTTGCCTTAGCTATGAAGTTCTGTTGGAAACTTAGGAAGTCCGACAGTATAAGGCTAGGCATAACCATAAAACAAAGTCTTTCTTTGAAATAGTGCTTATCTCCCTATCTACTCAAGATCCTAACTGCTACTCTACTTAAACATAATCACGCTAGTTTTGGGTTTGATTTTTGAACAGGGTACTACACACTCTAACTGAAGCACTTAGGTCTTCGGGTGTCGATATGTCAGAGACCATGATATCTGTGCAGTTAAGCCTTTGGAAAAGAGCAGATCATGAATATTCGGCCACGGCTTTTGCTTCTGAGGTATGCTTGTAACATTTGTGCATTGTAAAGAAACGAAAAGAAAAAGAAATCCTTACTCTGCAAGTGATTCTTATAAATTTATGCCTGTTAGTCTTAACTTGTATTTTTGATGGTTTTTTCTATTTCGTTAGGATAATTATAATAGCATCGCGGATGAAGAAGAGGATTCTCCTACTGAAACTAGAGGGTTCTACAAAGATTTAGATCATTCCCAGAAGAGGATACAACGATAAAAGATCTTGGTTTTTCTATTTTCTACTTTATGACCACTGTTTGATAATTTTGTTACTTTCAGTGAGTTGGGTCCAATTCTTTCCGGGGTGTCGGTAGGTTTAGATTGGTGTTTATAGTTGTCGTTCGCTACTTCTATGGAGCTGCAGCAATTCTCATTATATATTCACGTCTAAGTAGAAAATAAGAGATTTTATCAAGTTTCGTAAATCCATAATGAAAGATTGCTCTATCTAATGGCACTTTTCAAATATATATAACGTCTTGACCTTCTCTTTCTCACACTGTTTGTAGTCAAGCTAGTACTACACGTTATTTATGGGAAAATTATTTTTTGCTTGTTGACATGTCTGTATCATGTAGTAAGTTTTGTTTTGATAGAAGGGATTCCATGTTTTCTCGAGTCTTAAGTTTGATTTGAGCCAGAGAATCTAGATTTATAGATTAAAGAACAGATGCAATACTCTGTAGAAGTTGAAAACTCATCTTTATTCTTTACCCTTATGTAAACATGATTTTCATATACAACAGATAATGCATCTCTCAGCTAAATGTTTGGTATACATATATATATATATATATGTATATACTCTTGTTTGATTAAGGGGACTGTTTGTTTGCTGAAGAAGATAAAGCAGGAGGAGGGCCAGGGTTGCGTGGTGGTGGAAAAAATGGGAATGGGGGAAATGGAAAAATCGATGGAGGTGGAGGAGGAGGAGGAGGTGGTGGTGGTGGTGGATTTAGGCCTGGAAAGATTGGTGGCAAAGGAGGAAAGAGAGACCATGGTGGTGGAGGAGTAGGAAGAGGAGGAGGATGAGGCTGAAATGGGTTTGGAGGGAATATTGATGGAGGAGGAGGAATTGGAACCGGAGGAGGCTGAGGAAATATTGGAGGGAATAACGATGGAGGAGGAGCTGGAGGAGGCTGAAGTGGACGAGGCTGAAATGGATTGGGAGGGAATATCGATGGAGGAGGTGCGGGAGGAGGCTGAGGAAATAATGGAGGAAATATCGATGGAGGTGGAGCAGGAGGAGGCTGAAATGGTAGTGGAGGAAATATTGAAGGTGGTGGAGGTTGAAATGGGTTTGGAGGGAAAATCGAAGGAGGCGGTGGCTGAAACGGATTAGGTGGGAAAATCGAAGGTGGTGGCGCAAACGGGTTTGGAGGAAAAATCGAAGGTGGCGTAAACGGGTTCGGAGGAAGAAACCATGGAGGTGGGAAAAATAATTTCTTATCTCTTGAAACTTTATTCGAAACTACTGCAATTCTCAGGTGTCTTGATGATCTCTTCTTCTTGTATTGATGATCTCTTTTTCTTGCTCTTCTAATTTGTTTCAGAATCCGTCTAGTCTTTGCACATCTCACCTCAGAGAAAGGACACAAAACCTGTAATTCTCTGTGATGGCTTTTTGTCTCTTGTCTGAAATTTGGTTTTGCTTCTGTGGCTCTGCATTCAAGCTTACAAGATGAGCCTGCACAAATCCAGGCAGAAGAAGACAAAACATCTCAGAACAGAGAGGAGAAAAGTTTCTAATTACTAAATCAGTTTTGTGTTGGATGATACCTGAGACTGTGTAGAGTTTATTGTTGTCAGTGATGCTTACTGGCAGATTTGTAGCCTTTGAAGAATGATTACTGAATGTTATGGTTATGGCAATGAAGATGAAGATGAGAAGAGAAGACATTTTGGAACTCTTTGTTTCTAAAGTTGAAAATGGTTTTGTATTTTCTCTGATAATATAAGACAGAACATACAACATGAGCTTCTTCAATAAGTTTTTTTGTTTTTTTTCTGTCTCGTGATTCGACATTGTATTTCAGTTAATGGAAGACAAAGAACAAAGAAACAAATAATTGGTTATTTATTCCTGTTTCTGATATTTTTTGAAGATTTATTTTTTATTCTCAACTACTAGGAAAATAATTAACAATTGATTTTGCTCTAAATTTGTAGATCATAATCGCTATTAACTTGCTGTTTCTAGTTAAACTTTTGAGTTCGTAGCTTCATGTCAAGAACATGCACATGTACAGTAGAGCAATTTACAATATATATATTATTGGTATTAAGTACTTGGATAATGTAAAAAGACATTACTGTTTAATTTACACTATTTGGTAGATTGTTTTCCAATTAAATCAAGAGCATGGCTGATGACAAATAGTGGGGGCGACCTTTAGGTCGGTGGTGTGTTCAAAGAGTATATGACAAGTGTGAAATTCAAATGTAGGATAAAAACATGATTTGAATATTTCTTTCAACAACTAATTTGACATAATTCCAGGTATAATACAAGTATTTATGGCTAATCTAAAGGAGTGTCCGAGTTAAGACCAACATAATCCAATCACGAGAGTTTAATGTTTGAGAATATTCCTCAAAAGCCTCAACGATCGTTATTTGTACACAACAACAAACAAGTAGTTGGCAACACAAAAAACTTATCTTCTCAACATTCACATTCAAAGATTTGAAGCTAAAATTAACAAAAGGCTTACAAAATAAGCAACTTTTGCAGAACACTGCTGATTTAATGAATGCAACACAAACAAACCTCGTGATACAAATCTAAAGATGACTGACTGATTAAGAGAATCAGAACAAGATAACATATCATATACCTAATAAAACCCACAAAACACAAATGGCCAAACACGTTGTTTTCTGCAATGATGTAAAAATAAAACCTGAGAAACTATAACGATGCACACAAAAAGAAAAGTGTTACCATTATCTTTACAAATCGCACCTCCATCAAGCTTTTCCACTTTGCAAACATTGTTGTCACCGGTGTGGTGTATAATACGGGTTTCTTAAGCCACAGAGAATCTTGCAATTCCAAGAGTACAGAATTGAGAGCGGTTTTTACGTTCGCATTGATCCTTTATCGTAAAAGGCAAGAAGCTGTTTGACATGGTTTTGCCAAGCTGCAACACTTTGACCATCTACTGTGACCCAATCCACAACTGCTGCTGCAGGCTGTTCCCACCATTCCTCCAGCTGCATTGGATATACAAAACAAAATTGTTATCTGGCTTCCTATAGAAAGACTGAAAATGTAAAAAAAATTTGCAAAGCCATAGTTAAATTAAAACCTGAACTTTAAAGGAGACTACATAAAAGGTAACAGCAAAAAGGATTCTAAATCCAGAAAACATGTAAACACTTTCAAGCAGCTGTTATGCTTCTCATTTTGTGGTTTAGACAAAGCCATACTTTGGGAGCAACATGACTTAAGAACGTCCATGTGAAAATTCAGTAAGATAGCTAACAAAAATTATACATAAAAGTAGTTCCATACCAAACCCCTGACGTATTTGCATTGCTCGAAGGAAGCTTGTGCTTTCTGGACTGCAGTCCTAAGTTCAGGCAACCATTTCTCCGATATTGTATTCTCTTGTTCAGAAGCTAGATCTAGGCAGTAGTTCGTTGTTCTGCATACAAGATCCATTCAGTACAGTGAAAGTTACATAGGATAGCGTGGGGCAAAAAATAAGATAATAGTGGCCCGTACGGTGGAATACACCTTACCTTTCATATTTTTGTTGGGCATGGAATGCATGATCTAACAGAGAATGGCCACTTTCAACTAGATCCTGCCGTATATGAACCATATCGATTGCCTTTGCTAAGTCTTCTAAAACACATGCTTCAGAACCACGAACCCTTAAGCAGAACTCAAGAGACTCTAAAACCGAGGCCAAACTTGCATCTGAACCCTCCAGACCTATTTAAGAAGCAAGAATATTGATTATAAGAAAATCCTACTATGGAACTACGAAGAATAATTTTGGCCTATAAAGAGTTCTAAGTATTTCATATAAAGGTGATCCAGTTTCTATGGTTGAAAACCACGGCAGATCCAAGGCGTGGTAATAATATGCAACTAGCGGCCATCATTAAACCTTTTGGCTATTCTAGCATACCTCAATCTATGTAGTAGGTACATGAGCCAATAGTTCTAAGCAAAAGTCCTACGTTTTTTTTTGTTTTTTTGTTTTAATTTTGAACTGCATTGAAAGAGATTGTCATTCAAGAGGTAGTAAGCAATAGTTTTATTAGGAAACTCCTTGAAACTTGGAAATCAAGATTACTTATAAACCATCGGCTTTTGAAAAAGAGAAAAATAAAATCTCACCTGCAGGGTATTGAAGGGCAGCAGATATGCGACATATGGATGGAATCGCTGATGGATCTCTTGCACCAGCTCTTGCAGTTAATAGAGCAGCTGTCTTTTCTGCATACGCAACAGCTTCAGGTCCTGTCGATCCATTAGCTCCCATAGACTCCAGAAGTCCCTGGTTAAGAAGATGTACAAATAAATGAACAGAATCGAGGCATCTAAATGCAAGTTTCCTAATTTGAAAGAACATGAAGTCTTCTAATTGCACAATCCATTACAACTATGAGACCAGCAAAAATGTTGCTTGAAACTTTAAGTTCCAAAATTCTCATTCTGCATGATTATATGATTTACAGACCAAAACAACCTCGACCACATACATAACTTTTCTATATTCAACTTCTATTATTTTGTATTATTCAACAAATACCAGTCTTCAACTATGAGTGAAATATATCTTACAAACTACATGAAATACACTTGTATCACACAGAAATGGATAGATAAAAGACATCAGAATGTCCTCTGACAAGTTACACACCTGGGGAGTAGCTGGAAGCATATAGAAAGAGTTATCAGGACTTTGAAAGAAAGCAGACACTTCCTTCTCTATGAAATCTTTTGCGCTGTTTGAAATGTCCACAACAACTTCACTAGCTGGAATTACAGTGGCTGCTGCATATTCCCTAGCAGCTAGTGGTTGCTGATTCCAGAATGCAACAGCATCCTATATATAAAAACGGTCATAATACACCCCATGGTAATTATCAATTAATCAATTCAATGAAAGAATTAGTTGGGATATTACCAAGTTGGCCTTGAGAAGAGTTGTATATATGGTTTCAAGTTCGGATCTGCGAGCGTCAAATTCCTCAATTTTCTTCCATTTCTTTTTCAAGGAATCTTCGGCTTCTTTTCGCTCTGCACATAACTTGTTCAGCCGTTGTATCTCAGATAACAATGTGCTTAAGCTAGCCCTCAGACCAGCAGCTTCTCTTTCCTTTCCCCAAACATCCAACTGCAAAGGAAAAATTGGATAGCTTGTTCAAGAAAGTATATCAGCATGCACATAAAACATACAATGAGCATTCATGATAACTGAGAATCAGTAATGCAGTGCCTGCTACATAAAAAAAATAAGAGCGTTTTGATTGTAAGCCTTGTACAACCCAATTATTCTTTTTAGATTCAAGTGAAAGGAATAATTAAAGAAACCAAGAAAATCTGGCATCTACCTCAAACTGCCTAAGATTGCTACCACTCTGTGTTGGGCCTCCAGTAAACGAATTTGAAGCCGCATCAGCACTTCCATGCAAACGGTTAACAAATTTTTGGCATAAATTACGAGCTTCAGCAGCTTTGTTTAGTGCATCTTCAGTAGCCAAAAATTGTTGAACATGTGCTTTCTGGAAAAAGTAGCATGGGTGAAAAGTAAGATAAACAGACTCTAAACATATGGGCACACAATGCAACACATACACTCAGCATTAGAAGACCTTACTGAAAATATCTGTCTGAATTAAACATTGCTTAATTTGAAGCATAACTCTTCTTTTTCTATGTGTTCGAATTAACAAGAAGAAACCAGCATAACTAGACAAAGAAAGCAACCTGCCGTTCAAGGAGCTGGTTGTTAGATCCTTGGAAATGAGTATCTGTGCCTATCTTCCCATTACCATTAAACTGATAACTCAAAGGCGAGCTCACATCAGAAGAGGAATTGTCTGTTACCCGGTTGTTCTCATACTTATACCTGTGAACAGATTGACATAAAAAATGCTTATGTTAGCCTAAAGCAACCCTGGAACACGAACTTAAGAGAGCAGAGATGACTCATTCGATGAAAACTGATACGAGATAGAGATACAATAATCATTGATCAAACATATTTTAAAGGAAGTCCAGGAACAGCTTATGTAGACCAGATCACAGATTTGAATAGAAGCTAGCTTGCAACGAACTCAATGTAAGTACCACTTTTTGCAATATGAGTTTCGTAATTTTCTACTTCAGTGTCAAGAAAATCAGCAAAATAGCATGCAAGGTGCAATTGAGTGAACCACACCCTGCAGAAGCAGGAGTGCACAATAACAGAGAGTAACATAAGAAGGAAAGTCAGGAGACACCTTAACATTTCAGCATCTGCTCTGACATCAATCTTCTCCATCTCTCTGGATATCAGGGTCTTAATGCGTAAAGTGTATGCAGCAATAGCTTGAAGCAGTAGAGGAGGACCCCTCAGGGAATTTACAATATCAGTTTTCATCTCATTAGATATTTCTCCATCATATTCAAAACCCAGCTTCGTTGTTTCCAGCTCAGGATGTGAACAAATTCCATTTCCTTCGTATGCAGGGAAGGAGTTACGTATTCTTTCAATCATGCGTGATGCAAGAAAATCACAAACTTTCCTGATATCTCGTTCTCGGGTTGTTTCCATGAGTATGACATCATCGGCAGACTTAATTCCTTTGACAGTGGAATAAATAGCTTCCCTCTCACTGTTAGAACTGAGGCTGCTTAATACTTCACTAGACGAATTGACAGACCGTTGTGCGTCACTTGCTTGATTAACGTAGACTTGTAGCCTTTTGTGATACTCTGCAAATATTCTTGTTGCTTCATCGCATTGTTGATCATAAGCTTCCAACAATGCTTGCTTGTGTCTGGAAAAAAAAACTCACAAATCAATTTGAAAGGTCTATTGTACATAACAGAAACCAAGATTTCCATTCTTTTAGCAACAGAATCAATGCATTTCAACAGAGTAAAATGCTGTGGATAAAGCTTCATTAAAGGGGAAGATAGAACATCAATATCACCAAGAATGGATCCAAACTTAAGAAATGGTTAATGTGGCATATTCATGAAACCAAAGCAACAAACTAGCCTGACAAAATCCCATATCTTCCATTCTAATGATATATCGAGATCATTGGAAAATCAATGAATAACCAAAAAGGAACACTTCAGAGCTATATATATATGTGGCTGCTTAAATCACAAAGAAGGCATTCGAAAATACCACCAAAACTCTGACCAGCAAATCATGGTACATATAAAAACTTTAGTTACAACGGTTCTATTGAGGACATAACACTAATGATAATAAAGTAAAACCACAAAATTAGAAAGCATTAAATGAACTTTAGCGGACTAGTGCAGGTATTTTCGATTCAATTCTATTCTCTTACAAGTTAGAAGCAAAGTATTCCAAATTAAGATTCAGATCAAACCTGTAATTTGATCTTTCATCAAGCATCCTCTTCCTTTCTGCTTCTTCTCTAGAAACCTCCAACATTTTAGCCTTCAAATCTTTTCTTTGCCTCCTCACCATGTTCCTCAATCTCTCCACCTCTTTTGCAGCTAATTCCCTTTCCTGCAATGCAGTCTCTCTACCCTCTGCATAACTCGAACTCTCCCCAGTCACTGTCTTTTCCTTCCGCCTTCCTTTGCCCTTACTCTCTTCTTTCCCAGGATTTACAGAACTAGCATTGCTGCTTCCTCCATGAACTGTAATGTTCCGCCTAATTCTCTCCACCGTCTTCTCCGATTTCACTCGGTTTATCAAAAAATTCCAAATAGGTATCATGTTCCCTCTACAGATCTTCCTTATAGCATCAATGGAAGGAACATGAGATTTACTTGATCCACTATATGGACCTAATTGCCTGTACCCCATTTCCTTCTGTAACCATTCTAATATTGCCTCCGGTGTCGGAGCTGAGCTCGATAAACTCTGCATTCCTATACAACTACAAATCCTTCAAATCTTCAGGAAACTTCCGAATTTTTCAACTCATACTTTGCGTCTTATGCTCAAATCCAAAACAATCAGAGCATAAACGTAGCGAAATACCTAGATTACTCAAATCGAGAGAAAAGAGAAGTCCATAGATGCGTTTAACCTAATCAATTTGGCGAAATGGAGCAATGATCGAGTGATTTGATAATCAAATGAAGAAAGCGACAGGAGAATGAAGTAGACGAACAGATCTGAAATCCCGAAGCCTAATCTCGCCGGTTCCGGTGACGGATAAACGGATTTGGATAGAGATATTTCCAAATTAGAGGTCCCGCTTGTTGCTTAGATTTGCAATTTGAAGGAAACAACTCGATTTTTTTTTCTGCAAGTGTTCGACTGTTGAAATGTGAAACTCAAGTGTGCTCCTAGATTTGAAAATTTTAACCGGGTCAGGCTCGGGTATTAGGTGTATCCGGGTCGGATTCGGGTATTTAGTGTAACCGGGTCGAACTGGGTAATACAAAAAATGCATAGGGATCCAAATTAGAATAATATAAACTTAATAATAAAAAATGTTAGGGTCGAATTGAATTTTATGTAAAACTAGTGACGGTTTCCGAAACTTTAAAGTTTCCCTGGTTAAATTTCTTGATTAAAAAAGCAGTTTAATTCAAGCGTGAAACTCAGATAAACCGGGTTATACAGAATCGTTAGGGTCAAAATTAGAACATATATAAAACTAAAGGGACAGTTCCCGAAACTTTAGGCTTTCCTGGTTAAAATTCCTCTATCAAAAACCCAGGATCAAGTTTGCTTCTTGTGTTGTTAGGGTTTTAGTTTCACACTCTCAAATCGGAAATTTTCAAAACTATGACGACGGAGCTAGTAACACCGGGAGATGTAATTGGAAAAGCGACTGAGCTTAAAGCCGGAAAAGGAGCTTACATCAACGACACAACCATCTACGCTTCCCTCACAGGAACTCGTCGGATTGTTTCTCCTCCTCCCAAATCACTTGACCAGGTTTCGTCTCTATTCCAAGTTTTTCCATTGATTGCTTCTTCTGTTACATTTGATATTGCTATCTTAATCCTTTGGAAAACACTGGATTGTTAGAGTTTCTATTTGTAATTGTGAACTCGGATGTGTATTTCTTTTTACCTAATCTCCAGTTTCTTTGTAATTTATATGGCAATGAAAATAAATAGCTTATTCATAGCTTCTTGTTTTGGTGATTAACTTATTGGATCACAACAATGGCAAAGCAGAGAGCTATTGTGGAAGTTACGGGTCACAAGGCACATGCTCTTATTCCAGAGCCTGGTTCTGTTGTCATAGGAAGGGTCACTAAAGTTATGGCTCGTATGGCTTCTGTTGATATCCTCTGTGTTGGTTCAAAGGCCGTTTACGAAAAATTCCCTGGCATAATCAGGTGAATTTCTCGGTTTATTTCAAAGTTTAGTTCTTTTTTTGTGTATGTGTATGTTTTCATCTAACTTGTGTTTGCTCTTTCACAGGCAACAAGATGTTAGAGCAACTGAGATTGACAAAGTTGATATGCATTTGTCTTACCATGCTGGTGACATTGTTAGAGCTATGGTTGTATCCTTTGTGCGCCTAAGATTGTGTCTATTACTTTCTAAGTTTTTTTACAGTCTAGCTTTTGGGTTGAGTACTTGGCCAGTGCTTAACATCGCTTATAGACGAAATACATTTGTAAGATTTGTTACATAATGCCACCAAGTTTCTCTTTTTCACTTCACACATCTTCTATTCTTAAATTCGAATGTAGATTAGTTGTAGTCTATAATAATGTAGATAGTATCTGAAGTTGCCTTAACTTTGGACTCTTGAAGCTGTCTCTCGGTGATGCACGGGCTTACTATTTATCAACTGCTAAGAATGAACTTGGTGTGGTCTCAGCAGAAAGTGCTGCAGGTACTTTGTTTTCCTACTCTTGGAAACTAATATAGGGTAACATAGGCAAGAGTATCAAGGATACAGCTGATCTGTCGCATATCCTTCTTCATCAAAGTGTAATACATTTCCAACTTGTAGTTCTCATTATGGAATTATGAGTGTTAACTCTATTTATTCATTATGGACTTGGAGTATGTTAATATGTAGATGCATTTGCTTCTTAGGGCAGTTATATGTTATGAAGTGTATTTACTTTTGAGTAAAGCAAAAAGTTCATGTGGTGTGATGATTGTGCAGGGGAAACAATGGTTCCGATAAGTTGGACGGAGATGCAGTGCCCTTTATCAGGCCAAACCGAGCAGAGAAAAGTTGCCAAGGTTGGTAGTTGAATTCAAGACAATACTTGGCTTCTCTCTCATAATGAGGCGTGGTGGTCTCTGCAACAAGAAAGACATTGAGATTATTACAGTTTTGATCTAGTAACTTAAAAAATCTGTTGTTTGGTGTAGAGATAAGCTTAGAGCAACTTGATCTTGGTTTTTTTTTTTTTTTTCATTTAGGGATTGGCGAACATTATGTGATGTCTAGATCTGTTAACCTGGTCTATGGTTTCTTGGGATTCCCTTGTGTTACTAAATAGTTCATGTGGTAATTGCTGGAAACTCTGTTGAATTCCAAACAATTACAATCATCATCTAATGTCTTCATTGTATATAATATTGCTTTTTAAAACTATCCACCTGAGTGACAAAAAAAAAAAAAAAAAAAAAAAAAAAACTATCCACCTCTCTTTGTTAGTAGTGAACATCTTATTGTTGTAACACTGCTCCTAAAACATTGCATGTTTTCTCTAAGCAAGACTTCCACATCAGTGATTGTGTAGATAATCCCTCCAGCTTTTAACAACACAAGCATACTCATCTACTAAATGATTGATTGCTAATCAATCTCTTCCTCAAAGAGGAAAATCATCTTACATGAAGTTTTGCTGGAATCGAAGATCATGCCACAGAAAGACATGAGTTATTTGTCAAGTTCAATATCTGCAATAATAGCATGTTCTATTATCTATATCTGATTTGCCAAATCATGGCTACTCCCTGCAAACAATGACTGACTTTAACAAAATTAAATCACAATTCAATTGGTGGTACACATAACAAATAGATCATCCCAAATTTGTCTTTAGAAAATAGAGATCAACATCTGAACTTGCAAATAAAAGTTCTGATCTGAAATTACAAATAAAAAGTCCCATGAAACATTCTTAAACAAATACTTCTACTGGATATTGTTCTCATACTTATTAAGATAAAATGTCTTGCCTAATTGATGGATAGGCGTGGGACACAAAAATCAACAAGCAGACCTGTTGGCTCTATGCCTAGAGAGGAGAGGAAAAACATCCTGCTCAAAGCCACTTTGAAAAATGTGAACTTCTTCTTGTGCCATATCTTCACTGTTGCAATGGACTTCCCTTGGATCTTCTCCACTCCAACAATGATACCATCTCTAAGTCCAATATAGCTACCTGGCTCACCTGAAGGGCCACAGTAAATTCCCTAACACACAAAACAAATGAACAAATATTATAGGTAAAATGTTTTGTCAATTTATATTGAATTAAACTAACAGAGCACTTACTCTTTGTTGAAGTTCAATTTGTGGAGTGAACACATGCAGTTTTGCTCCCACCGGTTGATGCACCAACAAGTCACATACTTCCTCCATATCCTCAGCCTCAATCACTTGTCCTTTCATGGAAACGAGAGCAGGTTTATAGGATGATGAGGGCTTTGACACAGAACCCAAGTGTGGCCAATCTTCTGCTTTTGGTATGCCTTTGTTTAACGCAAACTCAAGGCAGTTTCTGACAGTGAGCTTGAGCCCGTGTGAGCCAGCATTGTCCACCAAATACTGAGCTGAGTACTCAGTATATACACTGTCCAGCTTAAGTGAAAGCCGTGCAGAGCTTATCAGATCAACCGCTACCACAGCAGCAGAAGCAGATTCATCTGCAAAGACAAAACACGAATGGAAAATGAAATCAAAATTTGTTTTAGAACCAGAGTAGGTACTTTTGTGACTTGTGAGTATATATTCTAGAGTGATAAGTTTACCGTGCTCTTGGTCATTCTCAATCTCTGTTTGTCTGCCGAATGTGAATGCCATTGTGAAATTGGGATCATAGGAGAGTGCCATCTGCAATTACTTAACCCTGAAAGGTTCAATAATACATTATGAATGTCAAGAGAAAATGGAAAGAACATTAACAAGGGAATCAAAGTGAAACCATTTTCACAAATTTTATTGTTCAGAGGCATTAACAAAACAAAAGGAAAAGCAAGAGATGTTTGGAGACCTTTGCTTCCAAATCAGATCAAAGAAATAGCAAACGAAGACACTATTCACCAACGACAAAAAAAAAAAACAGATCGATGAGTTTGTCGCTAAATCAAACCAATGTGATAGCTTCTTTACCAAAGAAAGACGAAACTAAAAGCAAGAAAGTTTATTGTTCAGAGGCATTAACGAAAGAAAGGAAAAGCAAGAGACTTTTACTTCCAAATTAGATCAAAGAAATAGCAAAAGAAGACATTTTTCATCAATGACAAAGAACATATCGATGAGTTTGTGGCTAAATCGAACCAACCTGATAGCTTCTTCACCAAAGAATGACCAAACTAAAGGAGGATTAAACCTAACTAAAACTTCCTCATTGTTCACTAATCACACTGAAAAAGGCAAGCAAAATCCGTAACAAACCCTAATACATAACTAAAAGCTCCTCAATGTTCACTAATCACACTATAAATGTCAATGCACAATCAAACCCCGTAACTAAAAGCTTCTCGTTGTTCCGTAATCAGACTGAAAAATGCAATGGACAAGCAAAATCCATAACTAAAAACTTCTCATTGTTCACTAATCACACTGAAAAATGCAATACACAAGCAAAAATCCGTAACAAACCAAAGCAAGCTAAGCAAATCCCAACTTAGGGAAAAAAAAACCCTAAAAAGGCACTTACAAAGGGAAACTCAGACACAGAATATAATCAGTAATAAACCAAAGGAAGTTAAAGGAAACAGAACATTTAGTATTTATAGACAAGAAGAAAAGCCCTAGAGATAGGACAGATGTCATCATCCTGTGTCATCAAGTGTATCAAGGGCTGCGAATAGCAACTTTCTCCGTACAAGCTTTCATCACCCTCTGCTCTGTCTTTGTTTCTTGTGGTTTTCCAACTTTGAAGATGACCGTTGTACCTTAAACGACGTCGCTTCACTATTGGGCTTCATCTTTAGCTGGCCCAAGTTTCTCTTTTCGATAATAGACCCACTTTGTGATCTACAAGGATGTTCTAAACTGGGGAGACTATAGTGAACTCAAAAAGGCAAGACTTTTTTATTGGTAAAGACTATTTCAAATACCCACAGCATAAAGACTTTTTTTATTGTTTGACGAAAAGAAAACATTTGATATTTAGAATTTGAACACAAATACATAACTCCAACTTAGCTTTGGAAAACTTAAAATACATTTTCCGTTGGTAACATTGTCACTGCGCGTAAAAAGGAGTTTGGACTGTTTTGAAACACCCCTACTTGAAGAGTGTGTGATTGATTGGTGATACAAAAACATATGGGTCAAAATTAGAATAGCTTAAACTTCTAATTGAAACATCTAGGGTCAAAATTAAATAAATGTAAAATTAAAGGGACGATTTCCGAAACTTTCTGTTTTCCTGGTTAAATTTCAACCAAAACCTATGGATCAAAAAGGTAGAAGAAGACAAAGACAAGATAGAGAGAGAAAGGATCAGTATTATTCCGGGAAAATCATTTTTTCACTTTTTCGCCGGAAAAAGTTTTCCACAAACAGGAAAAAATCTTCAATTAAGAATTAGTCAACAAATTAATACCGGAAAATTCCAGCCTTTTCGTGCTTTTGGATTTTCTCAGGCATCTCTATCACAAAGGTGTTCATCGATCGATTCCTCTGTTTTTTGCTTTTTTTTTGTTCTCTTAAATTGTATATAACATGATTAAAATATTTGGATACATTTCACTATTAATCATCCGATGTTGATCGATGAGCTTATGATCCTTCATTTTAATTTTGGTTTCATCGGATTGAATCATGCTTATCTGCAAGATTGATGCTTTGCTCATATGTTAAAGAATGAATATTTTTAAGCTACAGAATTGCAAATTTTAATATATTTTTGAATTCTATTTTTTTGTCATGTGTTACATACAATTCAAGTTGGTTTAAGAAATGTAAATTTGTTCTGTTTATCTTACAGGTGATTCAACTGCAAGAACAGAGTTTTTTTGTACCAAGAAGAGAGAGGATTCTGTTTTCCGGGAGGCAGTGATAAATCTTCTGTGAAATTGGCTTCCTCTCTCATTTCTAACTTAAGCTTCTGTGAAATTTTGAGGTTGGAAGTATTGATTTTGAAGATATGGGTGGTGCTTTCTGTTGTTGCTTTCAAGTTGATCTCTTTGAGAATTATCTCAATCCAAACTCTTCTTTAACTAGGAACTATCCATGCCTCAATTGCTTCCTCCAGAGTTTCATGGATATGGTAATGTTCTTCACCTTCGTCTTCGAATCATATGCTCCTTTGTAGTGAATTAGCAAGCAATGATACTTATCATCAAAACATGAATATATCTTCTTATGCTTGTTGAAACATTTTCTTGGTTCGGTGTCAATTATAAGTATACATCTTTGTTTCAGTCTCATATTGCATGAAAATGTGCATGAAAACATTAATATCTTCTTATGCTTGTTGAATGTTTTCTTGTTCTGGTGTCAGTTACAAGTTTGCATCTTTGTTTCAGTCTCATATTGATGTGGAGATACAAGTTACAGTTTTGTTGAAACTTGGCTTGTACTGTTTTTGCAGTATACTTCGTTATTTAATAGAGGGGGAATGCAACCAATACCTTCAACAGTTGAGACTGTTTCAGTGATGAATTCAACAACTGCACTTGATGACTCTTTGTCTGATGTGTATCATTCTCCTCCAAGACCATTGCCTTACGACGCTGATCCTAGGTACTTTCGTTTTGCTAAAGGCTCAAGCCAATCAGGTGAAGAATCAGAACCATTAAGAGTTGATACTGAAATGAGTTCTGAAGCTTTGAGTCGTGGTGAAGTCAAATGGAGTAAGTCTGATTCTGAAGATGGTTCGAAAGAAGTGTATTCAAAAGGTTCATCGACCATTGAAAAGTCGAAAACAATGCCCGGGATAGAAAGTTATTATGCAGAATCGGATGAGGATGATATTTGTCCAACCTGCCTTGATGGTAAAACTACAAAACTAGTTTGATGATATATTTGAATCCATTTTATATGCATTTTTGTTTCGCTTATTCGAATCGCAATGTGCAGATTACACTCCAGAGAATCCAAAGATAATAACCAAATGTTCTCACCATTTTCATCTTAGCTGTATTTATGAATGGATGGAGAGAAGTGAAACTTGCCCCATCTGTGGAAAGGTAACTCGTCGCTTTCTACTAAGTTTGAAACTTCAGATTTGGTTGAATGCTCCATCAATCTCCTTCGTAGATGTTAAAGTGTATCAATCTCCTCCATATTAGAATTTGCTATCTGCATTTATAAGCATTGTAATTTATTGCATACATGAATGGATTCAATGGACTATAGCCCATTTTCTCATACTATTCTTGTTCAAAAAAGAGAAGCATGACACTTACCCAATTTTTGTCAATCTAATTTTTCAGGTGATGGCATTTGATGAAACTTTTTAGCATTGTTATAAAGAGTTACTCAACGAACAAAAGGGTGCGAGTCTTGCTCAATAAGATAAACAGAGAGAAAATGTACATAAAACTTCTGTGAATATCCAGATGCCTTTAACAGTAAATATGAGAATTTGTGATGTCTCTTAATTTTATAGACTCATATTTAACAGTAAAGTTTGAATCTTTCAATAACTTTTGTATCTAGATCAAGATTTCTTTTAGACCCTTCTTAGCAGAATTGTTTTTTTTTTTGGATTCTGAAATCAGAGCAAGAAGAAGAAGAAGAGTGTTGTGAATATTTAACTTATATGAATCATTAGACAAACCATAAAAGACTAAATCTGTATTAATTATTACACCAAGATCTTGAAAAAGGTCAGAATTCAAAGCTCAAACAACAGAAATAGACAATCTCAATGGACATAGAACTTCAACCACTCTTGAGTTTACTAATTGTGTTTCAAGCTTAGGCTGCTTCAAACGCGCTTAGAAATGTCTCAGGAGGTTGCGCACCACTCAGTTTCACCTTACCGTTGATCTGACCAAACAATACAAATTAGAGACACAAGACTTGAGACTAAGGACACATTAAACAATGGCGGTCTCTTTCACTGTAATTAGAGCTTTGCCATGATCATATAGCAGTGCATAAACTTACAGTGTAATGTGGAACTCCAGAGATATTTCGTGAATACTTCTCCAGCTCTTCTTTCACCTTTCATTAAGCAAAAGATCAGATTAGATCCTTCAATATCATCTTGTATAAGAAACACTAATGATCACATGATTCAGAAAACACACCTCTGTGACTCCATTGTTGGAGTCTGAGAAGAATCCTTCTGCTCCTTCTATCCCAAGCTTTTTAGCCGTCTCAACCAAAAACTCCCTGAATTTATCCGCAAGCATCATAAGTTACCGAGTTTTTTATCCACTTAACATCCAAGGATACTCAAAACTAAGTACACAAAATCAAACCATTAAACATATTCTGTAGACAAGAGAGCTTTGTGATAAGTACCTATCACCAATGAACTTTCCCTGCGTGAAATAACCAAGACACAATTCCTCAACAAGTTCGTGTTGTTTATCCGGCGCTTGTTTACCGGTATAATGTATAAGTCTATGACTATCCAAAGTATTGCCTCTATTCATCATAATCAACAAAACATTTAGTAAACTAAAACAGAAGAAATCTCTCTTCTTGGTTAAAAAGAATGGTGCTTACGTGAGACCGGTTGTGTCATACTCTAAGCCAATACCTCTAAAGATCTGTAAATGAACCAAAGATTATCTCAAGATTCTTTAAAGAATAACATAACTTCTCTTAAAGAATCAGTAAGTGAATAACCTCAGACATCCTTGTGAACATTCCTTCACATCTGCTTCCAAACTTTTGTCGAAAAAACTCTTTCTTGTTCACACCTTCTTTGGGTGCAGATGCATCAAGAAAAAACGGATGCCATCGAATCTACGATATTTAACCAGAGATTAATACCAGAAGCTTTCTCTAATAAAAAGAGAGTGAGAGTTAAAAACCTCAAAGTTGTATTGATCTTTAGATGCATCAATGGCTTTGTCAAGATTCTTCTTTCCCACAAAACACCATGGACAAACCGTATCCGAGCTTACGTCAATTTGAATGAGCTTTTTTGATTCAGCCATTAAGAGATTTTCTAACCAATTTCAGTCAAAACTCAGAAATCAAATTTGAGAATCCATTAAATTCAGAAACTCAACCAAAACAAGACAGAGACTTGATCTTCAATTTAAGACAACAAGGGTGCTTGGATCCAAACTGTTGAAACTACATATTATTCTGCTATCTTTAGTCACATCAAAGATTCGTCTCAAAATCATGGATTGGAATCAAATTATCAGAATTCAAGGATCTATTAAACTCAGAAACTAAACAAAAACGTTGATCTTCAACATCAGAAGGATCAAAGTGATCAAATTACATAACTGTTCTGTCATCTCTAGTCACATCAAAGATTCATCTCGAAACTTGCTTCTGAAAACTATTACAATGGTCCAGGATTCTTGGATTGTATTTGATTGATAAACAAACAAACAAAAAAACTACAAACTTTGATCTATTTGCAACACCAAACTCTCTAAATCCACCCTATTTTCTAGTTCTGACATATGTTTAATCAAAACAAGAAATTATAGAATTCAACTCTTAAAAATTCTCCAAAAAATGGACTTTTGGATGAGAATTATCAAATTAGAAGAAACGATACATGGCTGAATTGTACAAATCAAAGCATCACACGCATATGTGTGTTATATAATCTTTATATAGTTTCTTGGTTTACCTGGAAAATATTGGAGGAAGAAGATCTTGAATCTCTAATGGAGACACAAGTTAAGTCACAAAATACAATACATATTGTAATTTGTAACTCTGTATAATCAACTTTTCGACATTTTCTTCCATCTCCCTTTGAATAATAAATTCTCCGTAGAAAAATATGTAAAGATAGAGTAAAATGTTTTGTAAAACTTAAACAAATGGCCCATTAGCTCAGTTGGTTAGAGCGTCGTGCTAATAACGCGAAGGTCGCAGGTTCGAAACCTGCATGGGCCATTTCTAATATTATTTTTTTCCGTGAAGTAATTAATTATTATACCGGGATTAACTGAAACGCTAACGACGTAAATTGACCACCTCTTTTAATCAGACAAGTGCTTCTCCATGGATGATCTTTTTTTTGTCAGGGGATTTTCATCATGCATGATCTCATATCTATTATATATATATATATATATACAAATATCTCTACATATTTCTGAGATGTTTTCTTATATTTTGCTACTTGCTTAGGTCTAAATGACTAAATATATACATTTCATCTCGTTGACTTTTGATAATTAATGGTCACTGTAAAAAATATACCATATTTTACTAGTTAACAAGAAATATCATTGTTAACATATCATAATGGCGACGCTTTTAAAAATATATAAACCTAGACAAAAAAATGCATGACTAGTTATTGTTATGTCAGAATCTGACTTCATATTTGATGATCTATAGCTTCTATACGTGTGTGTGACACGGTGAGAGAATACGCACAGAATCAAAACTACACAATGAATCAAAGATCTCCGGATTGATAAAAAATATATATTCATTTTGATTTTTACTTGAACAATTCAATTTCTCACTCTAAAACAAGTAATAAACCTTTATTGGATTACCTTACTTAGATCAACAAATAAAAATCTGATATCATATCAAATTACATGTATCAAATGAAACGCAAACCAATTGACAATGAATATATATATTAATAGTTTATATCTCTTGTATATTAGTGTTCGTCCTTCTAACTTTTTGATGCGAAATTCTAACATGCATAACGTTTTACGCTCTTTTTATTTGGTTATAATTTTTCAGTGTTTGTGAACAGAAAATTCTGACCCGATGCTCGCCACAGCCAATGACTTCTTTTTCCCAGGGCTCGGGAATCCAAGAACACCTAATCCATTAACTTGGTCAATCGTGACAGCCGTCAATGTTAACAACCTTCTAGGGTTTAATACCCTTGGAATCTCATTTGTCTGTATTGATTATATGCACCTAACGGACAGAACCCACCTCACACCCATCCACGTGCCACTGAGATTCTTGGTTGTCGCAGAAGGAACACTTTTAGTTGGGTTTGTCACGTCAAACCCAGAAAATCGTCTCTTCACTAATACGCTCAACGAGGATGATGTATTCGTGTTTCCAGAAGGACTCATCCATTTCCAAGTTAACATTGATCATTCACATGCGGTTGCATTTGCTGGTCTGAATAGCCAAAACTCAAGTGTCATCAGTATTGCCAATACCGTGTTTGGGTCTACCCCACCGATAAATGCAAGGGGGAATTGAGTCTTCTTTCACATGCAAATTAATTTCACATGCAGACTTCTAGAAACTGCCAAAATGCTGGACACAAGAAACACTCATGGAAACGTGAAGTGGTACCAAACATACCCAAAGAATCTCAAGAAAGACAAAAGAAAATACAGAAGAATGTGGCTACCACTAAGCCAACATAATTTTTTTTCCAAATCTAATGCTTTGGTAATATCTACTTTAGAATATATGTAGTGTCTTATATTGCAATTGGTGGTACTTCTTAAGTCTCTATTAGTTTTATTTTTGTTAAACAATGTTGCTTTTTTTGTCAGTTTCTTGAAATTAATTGATGTTTAGAAACTGTTAGGAAATAATAAAAAAAAAGATAAAATAACGTGCAGACTTCTAGAAACTGTCAACATGCTGGACACAAGAGACACTCATGGAAACATGAAGCGGTACCAAACGTACCCAAAAAACCTCAAGAAAGACAAAAGAAAATACAAAAGAGTGTGGCTACCATGCACACTAAGCCAACATAATTTTTTCTTCAAATCTAATGCTTTGGTAGTATCTATTTTATAATATATGTAGTGTCTTATGTTGCAATTGGTAGTACTTCTTAGGTCTCTATTAGTTTTATTTTTGTTAAACAATGTTGCTTGTTCTTTTTTTTATCAGTTTTTTGAAATTAATTGGTGTTTAGAAACTGTTAAGAAATAATAAAAAAAAGATAAAATAACGTGCAGTCTTCTTTCACATGAAGTCTACTTTCACATGCAAATTAATATCACATGCAGACTTATAGAAACTGCGAACATGCTAGACACAAGAGACACTCATGGAAACATGAAGCGGTACCAAACGTATCCAAAGAACCTCAAGAAATACAAAAGAAAATACAGAAGAGTGTGGCTACCACTAAGCCAACATATTTTTTTCTTCAAATTTAATGCTTTGGTAGTGTCTACTTTAGAATATATGTAGTGTCTTATGTTACAATTGGTGGTACTTCTTAGGTCTCTATTAGTTTTATTTTTGTTAAACAATGTTGCTTTTTTTTTTTGGTCAGTTTCTTGAAATAAAATATTCTTCAACAGTTTGAACTGTTGGGTATTTGTTTACGTTATTTTATCTTTTTTATTATTATTTCTTAACAGTTTCTAAACACCAAACTAAAACATTCAAAATCCATAATAAAATCACCAAACCGGAACCCTAAATTTCTAATTCGAGATTTTTACATGCACTTCATATAAGTTTATTCATAATAAAAATTTTATTGTTTTTATGATAAATACAAACCTCTCGACGTTTTATGTCATTCATAACAACTTTCCATCATCGTAGACAAAAACTGTTTACAGCGGGTCAAATCTATTAACAGATTATAGTTAAGGAGATTTCTTAATAAAACAATAGTTGAGAGTTTAAAAATAGATGGGGCCAAAGTTGAGGAGTTTTTTCATTAAATTCTCTTTTCATTAGGGATGCCAAAATGGTTGAAATGGGTCAACCTAACCCATTACCCATATGGTTAAGAGTTAAATAGGTAATGGGTTGACCCAATCCATTTTGTTAAACGAGTTGGGTGAACCCCATTATCCATTCAATTTGATGGGTTAATTGTTAAATGAGTTGATAAATTTAATTAATCAATTATTTTAATAACTAATTTAATTAATTATTAGAAAATCAATTAATAAATCATTATGATAAACAAAAGTAATAAAAATAATAAAAATAATAATAATAATCATCATCATCATCATTATCATCATGGAACCATTTTTGGCGGAAAAATGATGAGACTATTTTTGATGGGAAAATAACAGAAATGACGGAACAATTTTTGGCAAAACCATTTTTGGCGAAAAAATGACGGAACTATTTTTGGCGAAAAAATAATAGAACTGTTTTTGGTGGAAAAATGAGTTGACCATTTTTGGCAGGAAAATTACTGGATGTTTTTGGCGAAAAAATGACGGAACTGTTTTTGGCGGAGAAAATGACGAAAATAGTTTTGGCGGGAAAGTTACATAACCGTTTTTGGCGAGAAAATTGTGAATCTGCACATTGGCAGGAAAATTGTGTATTCACATTTTGGTGGAAAATTTGGAAGAATGTGAGAATTGGTTAAGTTGGTTTTTAAAATTGATGGTTAAATGGATTAACAATCAACCCATTTGATCTAACCCATTTGACCCATTAATGCACTAAACCATTAATCCGTTTGACCCATCAACCCATTTGAATCAAAAATTTCAATCCATTAGGGGTTAATGGGTTGGATTGGGTTGAGTCTTACCAATGACCCATGATCCATTTTGACATCCCTAGAGATCATACATGCCATACCTGCAGATATAGGGACCGATTGGTTAGGACTATTACTTTAAACTTTTATTGTAGGCTTTTGACTGTAGAAACTAGCCATGGGCATTCGGGTTTCGAATCGGATTCGGGTCGGGTTATTCGGGTTTCGGGTTATTCTGTACTAGAAGATCTGTATCTGATCAGATAATTTTTAATTTTGGATCGGATTCGGTTCGGAACCCATTCGGATCGGATCGGTTTTGGGTAATGTATTCGAATTTCAAAATTTTGGATCCAGTTTTGGAAATGATTTTCACCCAAAAATCCAAGAATTGTCCGAACATATCCGAAATATATTAAGAGATCCAAAAAGTCCGAACATATCCAATTTAAAATTTTTAATTTACATAAAATTGAAGTGAAAATGCATTATTATTAAAACCAACGTCTAAGTTTTAAACCAATAATCCAAAAAGCCAAAATATTCAAAAAGAGGAAGAGATTCAAAAGTAACTAAAGTTAAGAAAATGTGACTTCAAAGTTCAAACTTCAAAGTTCAAACTTCAAGCTTCATATGCAAATCAAAGTTCTTCAAACTCCCGAATTCCTGTAACAATTGATAAAAGATCGATTAAGCATTTAGGCAATAACAGAAAATTCTGGTTATTTAATTGTATATTTGCTGTCAATAAAAATATTAATGTCATGAAACCACAAACACGTGTGCATGTCATAACATTAGAAGCACTTTAATACCATCTCTAGTGGACATTAATATATGCAAATGAATCTACGCTTAAGTGTGCAAGCCAATAGCACTTGTGAATCTAGAAATCAGAAACAAGAATGCAAAGAAATAAGTTACCTCATAGTCATAGCCGAGTTCATGAGTTCATTGGAGTACAAAACTCTGAAAAGGTTTTAAAACAGTATGTTAGAAGTTAATACTAAATTCTAAAACAATTGATTTAAAATAAAGCATAAGAAATTACCTTTCTCAAGCTCATCTTGAAATCCAATTTCAGCAAGCATCTATGTATTTGTAACCACTGATTTCTCATTTAAGTTAATTTCACACTTTAACCATTGCTCAGTACACAGCAAGACCTCAATCATATAATAAGTTAAGCAATTCCTTGATGGCTCTAAGACTTGCTTACTAGTGCTAAAAGCACTTTCAGATGCAACAGATGACACTTGCATTGCAAGAACATCTCTAGCTATTTCTGATAAAATAGGAAACCTACCACTATTGGCCTTCCACCAAGACAAAACATCCTTTTCGATTCCACTACCATATTTAGGGTTTTCAATCTTTTCCTTAAGATATATCTCCAATTCATCTTTTGAATCTTCCATTACTATTTCATCAACCATCTCCTTATAAGCAAAATCCATCCTTTCATACCCGAGATCATCATCCACTAAATCCATTCTCTCAATGTTATCCCCAATAACATGATCATGGCCACTAGAAGATGATACCTGATTTGATTGATATTCTGGCACATGTGTTTCTCTCTTAAGACGAATACTATACTCAGTAAACAGAGATGTCATAACATTAAAGAACGATTGATATATCCCTTTAGCTTCTACAGTATCTTTACCATAAAGCTTCTCAAAGCACATCTTAGCAAATTGCATCTTCTTAGTCGGATCAAAGACACTAGCGACCATCAACATCCTATTGATGTTCTTTCTTCCATCCCAATACTTGTCAAATTTGGCTCTCATTTCTTTGGCCTTTTTACCCAACTCTAAGTCTAAACTTTTGCTCAAAGTAATTAGATTCCTTTGAATAGTCACGATCTCACCATAGCACTTGTAAGAGCAAACAGAAGTGGAAGCTAAAACTACCAAAGTACTGTTGTAGAAAATGATTAGAAACTTTAATAACCTTTCTAGTGCATTCCAGTCGTTCATAGTAGGCGGTCCAACCATTTTGTGACCATTTTCTACTTCCTAAAAGTAATCATTGTACAACTTGTCTTCAACCTCCATCTTATCAAATGCCAACCTGAACTTAAATGCTCTTAACAACATCAAATATGTTGAATTCCACCTGGTTTTGACATTCGAAGGCAAACTACCTCTTGACATCTTTCCTATATCAACTCTTAGTGAAAAGATTTCAATCGAGTTGTAGAAGACCTAATATACAGAATTGCATTTCTAATGGCTGCAATATGTTTCCCCAACTCTTGTAAACCTTCCTTTACAATCAAATTGATAATGTGAGCTGAACACCTCATATGCATAAACTCACCATGTAAAACCAAAGGCTCATTACCAACTAACTTGAATTCTTTTTGAAATTTTTAGAGAGCAGATGTATTGGCAGTAGCATTGTCGACAGTGATGGTGAAGATCTTTTCTATGCCCCATTCAGCCAAACAATCAAGAAGAACAGAAGCCACTGTTTTTCCCTTATGATCAATGATGTACTTAAACCCGATTATAAGCTTCCTTAGTTTCCAACTTGTATCAATAAAGTGCATTGTAATCACCATGTAACTAAATAAATGCAAGTGCCAATTCCCCTAAAACTAGCAATTCATTGCAAGCCTCTCTGAAAACAGGCTCAGACACTTTTGCTGCAGCTAGATGGCCAGTGTTAGTGATGACTGTTGCTCAAGGACATTGATGTTCTAATGACTTCTTCAACTCTACGCATACACCAAGATGGTACTTCAAGTGTGATGTTCCTGATTTTGTATCACACCCGAAATATCGTTTACAATGATTACATAAGCATCTGTTACGATCATCCTTTGTTCTCGTAAAATCATCCCATACATGAGACCTTGTATTCATCACTTTGTTTTGTGCATTCTTATTCTTCAGTGCTTTAGGTGGCCGAGAAGTAGCTCCACTTGTGCCTGAAACATTTTTTCTTTTGCCTCGATGATCAACCGCATCTCCGTTTTCTTGTGTTTGAGTCTCTTTGTCATTATCATTGTCCATCTATACAAAAGAAAAAAAAAACAATAACTTGAATCATATCAGATTATTGATAAACAATAAAAGAAACAGATGCAGAAAATTTGATAACACAAATCCCTAAGATAATATAATATACTTAAAAAACAATAAGCAATGGTATTATACCCGCAAGACACAAATCCCCAAGTTAGTCTTGGCAAGTTGATATTATATTGAGGCAAATAAATCCAAATAAGCAAAGACATTATACGACCAAGACACAAACCCCAAGACCAAATGTATATACCTTTCAAACACAGACAAACAAATTAGAGAATAATTTAAGTAATGTTGTTTTTAGGAATTTATGTTGTCTTTAAAGTTTAAACCAGACACAATGAAAATCAAAAACACAAAAAAAAATGAAATAGAGGAATATGTTCTGTTGTTTTTAGAAACTTATGTTATCTTTAAACCAAACACAATGAAAATCAAAAACTTAAAAAAAACCAAAAAAGAGGAAGAAGAATAAAAAGAAAAAGCTTACCTTGTATCGATTTCTAGAAGTCTCTGAAGGAAGAGATGATGAACAGTGTCATTATATATACCCTGGGTATTATTAGAGTTAGGGATTTATATTCACAATCGGGAAAAGGAAACTGAGTTATTAAGGTCATAGCCCATAAGGCCCTATATAATTCAAAGTTAAAAAAATATTTTTGGTTTGGTTTGATATCCGAATCTAATCGGATTTACCCGATCTGAATCCGAACCCAATCTCAGATTATATTTATAACCGATCGGGTATACTCTAAAATCCAAACCCGATCCGAACCTAAAATTTCGGGTCGGATTCGGATCGGTAAATCAGATTCAGATAATATGCCCAGGGGTAGTAAAAACTTTGATTGTAGAGATTTTAGTTGTAGAAGCTGTTACTATATAAAAGTTTGCTTGATAACAAAAGTTGTAGTGGTATGTTTTTCCACCCGGACCGTTCGTCTTGTTCTAATTAAAGTTTTATCAAAAAAAAAAAGTTGTCGAAACTATACTTTAAATATTTTTAAATAATAAATTACTTTGAATAGTAAATAATAAATTGTTTTATTTATATTGTTTTTTTATTCTTTGTATATGTGATTTTTATCAGATCTTAGCATAAATTTAATTAATTAACAAAAAAAAACCTTATTTGAACAATTGTTACATAACAATTATATGCTGTAGTTAATTATAAATTTTATTATTTATTTTGAATTTTTTTATTGTAGTTTTATTAAAAGAATTGAAAGAATTGGCTGTATTATTTATTATTAAGGATTGTTATGTTAATTTCCAAATGTAACTTAAAAGAATTAAAAGAATTGGATGTATTATTATCTAAAATTTGTAAAAATAAATATTTGGAAATATATTGAAAGAGGATATTATTCTATATAGTACCAGAAACAAATCTTTGACCTTATGTAATGTATTAGACTATTAGTGTATTCCTATGAATTTGCATCCAATATTAATTTGTATTAGACGGAACTGCTTTAGGTGGAAAAATGACGAAACCATTTTTTTTATGGAAAAATGATGGAACTATTTTTGGCGGGGAAAGGATGGAACTGTTTTTGGCGAGAAAATGATGGAACCATTTTTGGCAGAAAAATGACGGAACCGTTTTTGGCAGAAAATGATGGAACCATTTTTGGCAAAAAATGATGGAACCATTTTTGGCAGAAAATGACGGGACCGTTTTTGGCGGAGAAATGATAGAACAATTTTTTGCGGAAAAATAATATAACCATTTTTGGCAGAAAAATGATGGTATCTTTTTTGGCTGGACAATGACGGGATATTTTTGGCAGAAAAATGATGGAACCATTTTTGGCGGGAAAATGACAGAACTAATTTTTGTAGAAAAATGACGCAATTATTTTTGGCAGAGAAATGACATAACTGTTTATTATAGAAAAATTTGGATCCACACGTTGATGGAAAAATTGCATATATGCATTTTGGTGAACAAATTGTTTGTTCACATTTTGGAGGGGGGGGGGAATTATGTATTCACATTTTAGCGGGAACATTGAAAGAATGTGAGAATTGGTTAAGTTAGTTTTTAAAATTGATGGTTAAATGGACTAACCATTAACCTATTTGATTTATCAATCTATTTAACCATTAACCCATTTGACCCATCAACCCATTAGGGTCAAAAAATTTAAACCCATTAGGGTTAATGGGTTAGGTTGGGTTGGATCATAAACATGACTCATGATCCATTTTGACATCCCTAGTTTTTATGTATAATTAATAGTCATACATATATTAATATTTATTTAGGTTACTTTTTGTTTAGAAAAATAAATTAATTGCTTATATAATTTGCACATGTGAGAAAATAAAGTTGAGAGCCCCTTTCAGTCATTATATATCGTCATTAAGAAAAAAAATGATATATTTTAAATCTTGTATTATATAATTTATATGTTTTAAATTAAATTTTAATTGTATTTACTTACAATAATTTAAAATATATAAATTCAAATTCAATGGGGTTTATGTATAATTAATTATTGGACATATATTAATATTGATTTAGGTTATTTGTTGTTTAGAAATATAAATTAACTGCTTATATAATTTACTTATGTCAAAAATAAAATTGAGATAGTCATAAAAAGGGATGATGTGTCATTCTCTGGACGGTCTCCTTCATGCTGATGTGTCATTACGTAAAGAGCCATCTTCAACCATTATATAGGATTAGGCTAATACCCGTGCATATGCATGGGTTTTACCTAAAAATAGTTTTTCTTAATTTTTTGAAAAGTAACTTATACTTATTTACTTAAAATTATCTTGACTTTTTGTTTCATAAACATAGTAATTTATAAACTACATGTTAGTTATTTTTAAATAATACATTATTTTTATTTTATTTTCAGTTTTAAATAATATGTTTTTAGATCTTTATTTTTATTAATGATTTTCTCTTGATTATTTAAGAATTTTTCTTATCTACATTTTTTTCTTGATGATATCTGTAATCTCTTTCATAGATTATTTTACAAAATATTTGTTCATTTTTCAATTTTCATACTCTTGAGACTTTTATTTTTTTCAATTTACCATTTTTAAGGTTTTTTATATACATTGAATCCAACTCCTTCTTCCATGTTAAAAATTTTTTATGTTTTGTATTCATTTTTCTCAATTTTATCTTTTTCTCTCTATTTTTATATAATTTTTTATCTTCTCGATTGTGTATTGTATATTTTTTTCATGGCTTATAATTTTTTAAGTTGAAGTTAAGTTCTTAACTCATTCAATCTCATCATTTGTTATTTTTTCACTTGCATTAAAGTTTAATTATCTTTAGTTGTTTAAAAATAACGATTAAATCATTCAAAAAATAAAATAGAATGATGCATTTTAAATCTTGTATTATACAATTTTATGAATTAAATTGAATTTAAATTGTATTTACTTATAATAATTTTTAAATAGACAACTTCAAATTTAATAGTTTTTATGTATAATTAATAGTTGGACATATATTAATATTTATTTAGGTTACTTGTTGTTTAGGAAAATAAATTAATTCCTTATATAATTTGCACATGTGAGAATATAAAATTGAGAGCTCTCTTCAGCCATTATATATAGTCATTAAGAAAAAAAAGTACAATGATACATTTTAAATCTTGTATTATATAATTTATATGTTTAAATTGAATTTGAATTGTATTTACTTATAATAATTTCAAATAGATAAATTCAAATTTAATGAGTTTTATGTATAATTAATAGTTGGACATATATTAATATTGATTTAGGTTACTTGTTTTTTAAAAATATAAAATTAATTGATTATATAGTTTACTTATGGGAAAAAATAAAATTGAGATAGACCAATGATACACAATGTTTTAACCCAAGTAAAGACTGCAAGTGTCCAGATAATCACAGCAATATATATGAGATCGAATCCACAGAGACCAAGGTTACACTATGATTCTAAGAGATTTAAAAATAAAGGTAAGACAGCAAGTTTGATGGTTGGTTTTCGTAACAAGTAGCAAATAATTAAAGCTATGTAAAATCAATAAAGCAAGGCACTAAACTAAGGTATTTCACCGAAAATTCAGAGATGAAATTTGAGCAACTATTCAGGATATAATTTAGCACAGGTCCAGAACTCAAACATAAAAACAAGACTGACCCACTGTCGTGGCGTCGACAACTTTATCTAGCAACCTAAATACCTAAACTGTCACTTGGACCTAGAGATACAGACAAACATTAGCGAATGGGTTCAATGTGTTCATAATCAGCCGTAGCATCAACTGTCATTGGCTAGGGACTAATTGTTCACCAATGTTTCTTCTAGCAACCTAAAACACTTTTGATGAATTGTTTAACCAAAAATCATAGAGTAAGTGATCAGTTTAATCTAGGCATTAAGCTCAACAAATGGCGAAGACAATATAGATATAAATCCTATTTGTGCTCAGTTTATCAACTCATGAATACCATTAAAAATCTTAATCTAGCTGAAGGACTACTCAGACATGGAAGAATAAAACACAACAATAGATAAAAAAGAATTCATGAATAATATTAAAAATAGAATAAGGTTTAGAATTCTTCTCAAACAAGGTAGTGGTTGATCTTCCAGATCTTACAAACGAAAACAATAGATGATGAGAGTCTGATGATGGAGGTAGCAAAACTATAGAAACAAAAACAAAGGGGAATAGGAGAGATGATAGAGAGAAAAAATAGAGAGAGTCCAAGAGCGAGCATGTCTTTTCTGAGGGTGGCTTGTCCTTTTTTATTCACGCCAAAAATTAGGTCAAATCGGAATCCTTATTTTTCTCCGAGCGATGGAGCAAATGCTCCCAAAACCAGAGCAGGTGCTCCGTGTGTGAATTGTGCTCTTTTGCTGCGATTTCATTTTTTTTTTGCCCCAAAAGCTCCAGCAGCTCCAGTCACTTCAATCCATGCTTAAAGGCTTCCTGATATGATTCAAAGACGACTCTAAAGACACAAAAAGGACTAGAAAACATTAGTTAATATGGGCTAAAATTATCAAATATCAACCAATAAAATGAGGCTGATATATCATTCTCTGGAGAGCCCATTTCAAGCTGATGTGTCAATCCCTGAAGAGTTATATTCAACCATTATATATAGGATGATGGTTTTAGGAACTAAATGTATATGAATTAAAATAAAAGCATGAGTTGTTTTTACATGTTTTTGATATTTTTAATCGATATAGCTATTTTTTCAACCAAATAATAAAATCAGAAACTTATTCTAGAGTAGGTGACCCAAACGAGAGGAAAAATATTTACAAACGTGCATTTAGAAACTAAAACTCTAGAAGTCCGTGCTAAGCAATGGATATTAGCTATTAAAATTATTATTTTTAAAAGAAAAATTTGTGAAATAGTTGAAATAATTATTTTCTCACTACTAGCTTGGAAGGCTCTCTTTATAAATTTATATTCACAAGACTCTCTTTTTTCATTGGAAAAGTATTTTAACAATGTAATTTGACCAACTCTTTCCATAAGACAAATCCTTCTACAATGTAAATTGACCTTTGCCCATGACGATAATTACCATCATGATACCTGTATGATCTCATATCTGTTTTTGATATGTTTCCTTATTTTGTGGTATGTACTTCTGTATGACAAAGTCCTTATGGTCGAATAGTATATATCAATGTTGTCGATGTGTCATGATCTAAATTCAAATTCAATATGTAGTACAATTATACGACACAAAATAAAAATTAGTGATTTAATTATTAGGAAAACTTAAGGAAAAAAAAATAAAAACTTAAGAAAACATATAATACTACATATCAATGACCGACCTCCATAGAAACTAAATCCATGGATCTCACATTAGCTTGGTAGTTGAAGCATTGTTATCAGTGCATGTGTTCCATTGAAAAGTCCTGAAATAAAGTCGTCTCTTCCTCTATAGTGTACATTGTTCATGAGTATTGTATTATACGTCGTATGGTCAAGCTGATCTGCTCGGAGTCGGGTCTTTTAACTACGATAGAAACCCAAATCAACGCATGCTTCCTTGTATGATTCATCTAATCTTGCCATTTTTTGCTTTAACGCTTTGTCAAACACCAAAAAATACGTAGAATTATAAGAATTAGTTGTAGTTTTTCTTGAAAGTGTGTATGCTTTTAGGCTCTAGCTAATCATGTATAAAAACAGTTAAAAGAATTATTTATTATCACGTTACGTGCTATATCATCTCTATTTGATAACATGACTTTAAGGTATATACTTTTTGTTTTGTTTATTACTAATTAACTAAGGTATAAACATTGAAAACAAAGAATAATTTCAAAAGCAATCATTGATAATAAGAAGAGGAAACACATATATCTTGGCTATTGCACCAAGTTGGATTTACAATTTATGGGTTCCAGTTTATGTGAAAAAGTAAATTATATCACATTAGCTATCTTATCTTTCTAAAATTATAACTATCCATTTTAGATTTTTTTTTAATATAGTTGTCTTATCATGTACATAATTTTTATTTTTAAAACATTTTAAATCTCAACAATTGCACATACTGTATTGACCTTTGTTCGAGTCTTCTTTTTTATAATGACAACTTGAGGGAAGAACCATTCAAGAAAATTAAACCGTTTATGTATAGTATTATACATAATTAATTAAATAATAAATTTCTGAAAGAGTTTATTTTTGGATATTTTCTGTTAATTAATTAATTTGCTGAGCTATATATATATAATTATATATGATCGCCAATACTTGCCATTTCAACCTTCAAGAGCGTCATATTTTATTGATATAGACTTTTCAATTTCACTCTATTTCTTTCACTTAAAATATTACCACCATGGTAATCTTACAACCACTTCAAACATCAAGTTGATCATTCATACGGAATAGTTCATCACCTAAATTTATCTATAAATTGATATCTATGTCTCATTAGTTTCTCATCTCTTCATCAAAACCTCATTCAAGAAAACAAAAACCCCAAGCATTCCTTCAACTAGTATACTACCATGAAGAGTCTCTCAATTCTTGCAATTCTATCTCTCTTGGCAATAACACTTTCATCAACCAATGCTTCGGACCCAAGCCCTCTTCAGGACTTCTGTGTTGCCGTCAACACCCCCGCAAATGCCCGTATGTATATTATTCACTTCCTAATCATTTTTTCCTTTGATTATTATGACAAAGCATTACGTTCTTACACCATTGTTCTTTGATTATTATGTTCAGTATTTGTTAATGGAAAGTTCTGCAAAGACCCAAAGCTCGTGACCGTGGACGACTTCTATTTCAACCTCAAAGAAGGAACACCTAATCCAAAAACTGGGTCCATCGTGACACCAGTCAATGTTAACCAAATTGCAGGGTTAAACACCCTTGGAATCTCAATTGTCCGTATTGATTATGCACCTAATGGACAGAACCCACCTCATACCCACCCACGTGCCACCGAGATCTTGTATGTCGCAGATGGAACACTTTTAGTTGGGTTTGTCACTTCAAACACAGACAATCGCTTCTTCACCAAAGTGCTAAACCCAGGAGATGTATTTGTGTTTCCAGAGGGACTCATCCATTTTCAAGTGAACGTTGGCAAATCAAAAGCGCTTGCATTCGCTGGTCTGAGTAGCCAAAACCCAGGTGTTATCACTATCGCCGATGCCGTGTTTGGTTCTAACCCACAGATTAACCCAAGTGTTCTTGCAGCTGCCTTCCAGTTGGACCCTAGGATTGTCATGGATCTACAGGTTAAGTTCAAGAAACCATAATAATATATATTGTGGCTTCATTTGCTAATATTTGATCTAACCCCGCCTGAATAAAGATCTTGTATTATCCGTTCTTATCATGACATGATATGTCGTTGCTTTTACCTTGATCAAATTCTGAATAAATCAATGTTTTATGTTTTAATTTTAATTTTGAAAATTTACGGAGAACTACTTTCATGTTTCTTTCACAAAATAATTATTTGAGTCCATCAAATTCTAAACTTTAATGAATTTACGACGGCCAAATCATGATATTATTAAACGACGAGACCTGAGACTTTTTCACAAAAATATGGACCAACATTTGTCAGCACTGCTGCACTAGCCAGAGTTTGGAAATTATGACAATCCTCAAGTTTCTCTCATTCTATCCGATGAAAACCGTGGCTACTTCTACTTGATGTTGATGATGGTGATGATGATGAGGGTAGTATGATTCAAATCGGTTAAGTTGATTTGATTCAATTTTTATATAAAATTGATGGGTTAAATGGGTAACCCATCAACCCATATATATATATATATACATATATATATATATATATCTGACAGACATAATTTTTCGACGAATTTCCGACGGATCCTATATATTTATATATTTATAATTTCTGTAAACAATATGGCATCTACAACACATATGTATCACATGTTTAATGAAATCTGTCGGAAATCCGTCCAAACATTTCGACAGATTTAGAGTTTAGGGGTTCGTTTTCAAAAATAATTAACACTAACTAAATCCAAACACGATCCTAGAACTGTTTTCAAAAACATACACTACAAATTAATCATATAATCAAGTTATTTTGTTGTTTGTATAATTTGTCATGTTTAAGAGTTAAGTGTTTGTTAATGTTTCATATACTTTATGTTATTTGTATAACATTGATATTTTGAAATTGTTGATTTGCCATATATATCTTATTATATAAAGTTGGGTTGCATTCATGAGAAGCCGATACGTGTTAAAATTATACTTCACGAGATCATGGCACGTGTTACAAATAATTCAAATATTTTCACATGTCAAATTCTTAAATACAATTATTAAAATATATATACAGAAATAAATAATTTTAAAAGAAAAAAAGAAACCAATAATTTTTTAATCATAATAAATATTAAGAAATAAGTTTTCAAAAAATCTAAAAACGAAAAAATAAAAGAAAAAATTTTAAAAGAAAAGAAAAACAATAATTTGTTAATTTATCTAATCAACAATTAAAATTAAGAAATAATTTTTAAAAAACCTAAAAACGAAAATAAAACTAGGTAAAATATAGACATAATTTTAGAAGAAGAAAAATGAAACCAAAAATTTGTTAATTTATCTAATCAATAATTAAAATCAAGAAATAATTTTCAAACAAATACAAAAATAAAATAAAACCTAAACCCCTATCTTAAGGAAAAAAAGTTAAACAAGAATTTATTAATTCATCTAATCAAAAGAAATCCCCCCCCCCAAAATAGTTTTTAATTTATCTAATCAACAATTAAAATTAAAAAATATGTTTTCAAAAAATCTAAAAACGAAATTTTTTTTTAACTAGTAATTTGTTAATTTATATAATCAATAATTAAAATCAATAAATAAGTTTTTAAAAAATCTAAAACGAAAAATAAAGCTAATTAAAATATAAAAATAATTTTAAAAGAAAAAAAGAAAACCATGAATTTGTTAATTTAAAAGGAAAAAATAGAAAAAATAAATTGTTATTTTATCTAATCAATAATTAAAATCAAGAAATAATTTGAAAAAATATAAAAACGAAAATAAAAACCTAAGACCCTATCGTAAGGAAAAAAAGTTAAACAATAATTTGTTAATGTATCTAATTAGTAATTCAAATTAAGAAATAATTAAAAAAAAAACAAAACAATTGTTAATTTATCTAATCTTATTATATAAATCTTGGTTGCAGAATAAAAAAATTGATTTTGTATAATATAATTTAAATCATTATTCTAATTGGTTAAGTATTAAAAAAATTTTAGGAGATGATCTAAAATGCACATTGTTAGGATTACTAAATGATATTCAAGACTGACTGTTAAACAGTTTTGTCAGGTTTATCAACAAGAGTTACATATAATTGACATAAGATAAGAAATTGGTTAGAAAAATGTATGATATTCTCGATTAACAAAACAAAGAAACAACACCTCTCTTGGACATGAAATTTGAAGGAAATATTTTTTTCATAGAGAAGAAAAAATGTGTAAGTGATTTCTCCCAAAAGAAGAAAGCAAAAAAAAATTTCTTTCACAAACAAAATAAGTCCAAACAAGGTGAAAATATATTTTGAGAGAGTTGCTCATACAGAGTCAATTCTTATACACTTATCTGGATCTAGGTAGAGGAGGGAGCAAGTCGATGGGACTTCTGTTGGAGATTGAAAATGATGGTGAATAAGAATAAAATTGAGAGATGGTGACGGAAGGGTGGAGTTACAAGATATTGTTAAAGAACGTCATGAGACAAGAAATACTAAAAGATTCCAGCAAACTGAAGCTGCGAGAGGCAAAATATATTAAATTGGAAAATGATATATGATCTCAGCAAGAGGGTACTATATTGGAAATTTAAGATCTTGCGAGAACAATGTCTCACCTATATATGAGTGAGAACATAGCCACCTGTCACTTGCTCTTTTTTTACATTTCATACTAGGTCTGGGCGTTAGGTTGGTTCATGTCTCTCGAGTTTTTGGGTTTACATACCTATGATCCATTTAGTTTGGTTTGGTTCTATTTGCATTCGAGTCAAGGTTGGATACACGAAATAGAAATTAAATATTAAAAATTGGTTAAATTTGAATAAACTTTGGTTAAAGTTTTTAAAATATAACTTAGAACTTTCAAATATTTTTGCATTTTGCATATGTTGATTATTTTGATCTAAAAATAGTTGATATTTTTGGGTTTATAATTGTAGGGTATATAATTGAGTTATATCAACTTTATATATTTTTAATGGTTTTGAATATATAGTTGTATTTTGAATATTTCAGGTATCCATTCAGTCTTCGGTTTAGTTTGGGTTTGGTTCTTCATATAGAAAAGTTTATGATCCTTTTGAGTTTTTGTCGGGCAAAATAAACAACAAAATAAAACCAAAAGCAACTAGACATGATATTGTTTTTTAATATTTTAATATCATTTTTTTAATATAAAAAGTTAAATTAATTTATTTATGTAAAAAAAATTTGTAAAATAACTATCTTCTCTAACTAAACATTCTTTCTATTTTTCTCTAAAATAATTTAAGATACATCTTTAGCAACAAATATTTAATTTATTGAATTTGCTGACATTTAATTTATTTTAAAATATAAAAACCGCCCATCAGGCAGATCCTAATATATTTTTGATATAAAATAAACTTTATATTAGTTATACATCACTAATATAAATGAATCTCATATGATAAACATAGTTCCAGCAAAAAAAAAAATTTTTTTAACTCTAAACCCCAAATCCGTCAGAAATCGCAACAATTTGACCTTTTTTATTGTTTTCAATCCCCGCGTCAATCAAGTTCGTTTAAATATTTTGTGATCGGTCAGAAATTTCAGGCAGAATTCCGATGGATCCCAAAAAAATAAGCGCGAATGTTCCAAATATTTTGTAAGACGGCGCCGATGTATTAATTGTTTTTGCATATTTCGACGGATATCCATTTTTATATATCACTTCGTCTTCTTCGCGAGTTCATTGGTCATTTGAGAGAAAAACTTTATTTTTTTCAAATTTCGTCAAAAGCTTATTGTTTCTAATCATCCTCACAACCAACATCATCTATGGCCAAAAACAACAACAATTTGTTAATTTTAAAACCTTAGAAATATATTCATAGGTTTAAAATGTTATATTTAGGGTTGGAATGTTAGATTTAGGTTTCGAATGTTAGATTTTAAGGGGAATGTATTGGATTGAGTATTTAGAGATATTGAAACATAAATGTTTTTTAAAAAGGTAGTATTAGACCTATTGCCAAACAATTTTTCAAGAGTACTTAAATGAAATACTTTCAACCCTACATCCAAACACTACTAATTAAATCTCTATTAAATCAAATTATATTTATACTATTAATTATCCATGTATCCAAACAACCTCTAATTAATTATGTACAATCTTTACAACCAAACACAACTATTTTCTTATATAACATTATGATTTAATAATATTAATTATGATTCTCCAATCACATTTGTTTGATAATATTTTTAATTGTTTTTGAATGATTATATACACATATAGTTAATAAATTTTTAGATTATTTTTCTGCATATGTCTGATTTAAAAAAGTTTAAATGGACATATACTACTCTATCAATGAAGAAAAAAGTGTGTTCAATGTGTCATATCACCTAAAAGTTTTGAAAAATAGTTCAAAGTCATATTATAAAAATTACCAAAATAATTTCAAATACAAATAAGCATGAAGTTTGACTTATCAAACATCTAAATTTAAATATTTTATTCGGTTTAATCCGGTTCTTCAGTTGAACAAATTTAAACTTTAAATTTTTTTTATTATATTATAAATATTTAAACTTTCTTAATAATTTATAAACATATTTTGCTTAAATAGTAAGTCGTCAAAATACTTGATTTAAATAACTAATATGTTAAATATAGATATAAATACGTTTTTTTTTTATTCAGTGTTATTGGATTAATAATTTTAAATTGTACACTCAAATTCAGTGTTATCTGAAACATGATTAAAATTTGATTTAAAAGTTTCATGTGAGAATTGAGGTGATTTCTTAGTTAAAAATACAAAGAACAAAATATAAGGGTTTATGTGAGATTTCAGAAAATTTAATAACAAATTTTCTAATTCACCAAAATTTTATCAAATCATCTCAAAATATTCACTCCAATAAACCCCCCCCCTTTAGATTTTTAATTGTTAGATTTAGGTTTTGGAATGTTAGATTTAGGATTTTGAAAGCTTGATTTTTGTAATGTTTGACTTTGAGAATTGTATGTGTTTATGAAATTTTTGATTAAAATTTTTTTTTTTTTGGATTTTTTGAAGGTTTCGATTTTTCTGGTTAATTTAGAGTTTTATGAAATTATTAATTATTTTATGAATTTTTAGATATTTGTGAATTTAGAGTTTTTGAATGTCTGAATATTTAATAATGAGTTTTTTTAAATATTGTATATTTTTTATATATTTAGAATTTTGTTTGGAATTTGTGGAATTTATCAATATTAAATGGTTTTAGTATATATATTAAATTAAATGAATTTTGTTGTGTTTATTGAATTTATTATTAAATTTAATGTGCTCCGTCGGAAATCCTTCAGAAATTAATCCCTAGGAAAATATTCCGTTGGAAAATGATCCGTCGGAATCCAAAAATAAATTATGATGCTCTTGAACAGATGGATATTTCCGTCGAAAACGGCCATTTTCGACGGATTTCCGACGGAAATGTCCGTCTGTTCTATGCTGTTTTCTTGTAGGGAAAGCAGATGAGAGCCAGGAGATTAAAGCATACCAGTTGTGGAATACGAAACCCGGTTGTCCTAGCTTCCGCAGAACAATAATCCCGATATATTCACTGAACTCACAATTAATGAAGCAAGAAGTTGTCTCTGGTTTCTATTTGGATATTGCAGGTACATCAGCAGCTTATAGGGGAGATACCCCACGCGTGTAGACGATATCTAACCAGTAAGCGATCGAAATGTGAAATTCAGAAGGTGAAAGAAATTTTCGAGATGTGTCCTTTGAACCAAACAGTTTGAGTCCCTGCTTGAGGTTGAGCTGAAGGCCTGATGGTGTTCCAAGTCAAACTTGTGGAGAAGCTTGGCTTGTCAACATTTCCAGTCTTCCAACTGAAACTGTCCGAACCTCTTTGAGGAGAGGGTGGCTCTGTACTTCTGAGGAGCTGCCGAAGAGCTATCAATGGTGGAGCTCTTGATCTAGGAGAGGGTAAATACTTATCCCAGTTCTTTGAGGGCCGGATTGTTCAACAAAATCAATAAGAGGACCATGATGGGCCTGATGGCACCAATGATCAAACCAAAAACTTGTGGACTTGCCATCATGAAAGGAGAATCTGATAAAACCTTTTGCTATGTGCCTAAGATGAAGAATATATTTCCAGAGCCAAGAATCCTATTGTGTTGACTCCGTTTACAATGTAAATTGACCTATGCCCATCAGTATGCTCATGATACTGCATTATCTCATATCTGTTTTTGATATTTTTCTTATTTTGTGGTATATACTTGCTTAGTAAAGTCTAATGGAAAATTCATGTCATTGACCTATCAAAAGCCACGGTAAAAAAAACATATTTTACATGTAAATCCAAAAACGTACCAAATAAAAATTTATACAGCAGTATTAGTCTACAGTATCAAAATATATAACACACAAACGTGTATGACAAAATCCTTGTAGTGGAATAGTATGTATCAATGGTTTGTGTCATAATCTGAATTCACATTCAATGGTCTACAATTGTATGACTTTTTTTGTTTTCAAATTGTTAGTAGTCATTTACATATTAGGAAAACTTAAGAAAATAGAATAATCCTATATATCATTGACCTCCATATAAACTAAATCCATGGATCTCACATTAGCTTGGTAGTTGAAGCATTGTTATCAGTGTTTCATTGCAAAGTCTTACAATAAAGTCGTCTCTTCCTCTACAGTGTTTTCATGATTATTATATTATACGTTGTATGGTCAAGCTCTGCTCAGAGTCGATCGGGTCTTTTAACTAGGATAGAAACCGTAATTAGTGTATGCTTCCTTGAATGATTCATCTAATCTTGCCATTTTTTGCTTTAAAGATTAGTCAAACAACAAGAAATATGTAGGAAACCAAGTGGTTGTGTTCTAATGGTTCCTACTTGAAGAAAAATTGTCATGTTGGTCTAGGTCAGGAATATATTCCCCTTAAACATGGAATTATCTAAATCACTCATATTTTGTCAATCGAAGTGGTGACATACTACTTTAGACCCATTTGAAAATTCGGTGAGTGAGTTATTCGACGTCTACACTTATCATGAGAAAATTAGTTGGGTGTTAAAAGTCCGGAGTCACCCATAGTTATATATTAAAAAAAATATTAGAATTATAAAAAGCTGATATTTATGGGTGAAACGCCTATATTTTGGCTATTGCTGGTCGATGGATTTACGATCGATGGGTTCAAGTTTATGTGAAAAAGTAAATTATCCTCAAAAAACATTAGCTATCTTATCTTTATTATAAAATTCTAATTATCCATTTTAGATTTTTATGTATTGGTTGATGTAGTCGTCTCTATATAAAGAAACAATCAAACAAGTTTGCCGACACTTGTCAAACTTTAAGAGCGTCCTATTTCATTGATATATACTTTTCAATTTTCACTTTATTTCTTTCAGGTAAAATATTACCACCATGAACAAAGTGTGTCGAAGAACACAATTAGATAATCTTATAACCACTTCAAACATCAAGTTGATCATTCATACGGAATAGTTCAACACCTAAATTTATCTATAAATTGATATCTATGTCTCATTAGTTTCTCATCTCTTCATTAAAACCTCATTCAAGAGAACAAAACCCCCAAGCATTGCTTCAACTAGTATACTACCATGAAGAGTCTCTCAATTCTTGCAATTCTATCTCTCTTGGCAATAACACTTTCATTAACCAATGCTTCGGACCCAAGCCCTCTTCAGGACTTCTGTGTTGCCGTCAACACCCCAGCAAATGCCCGTATGTATATTATTCACTTCCTAATCATTTTTTCCTTTGATTATTATGACAAAGCATTACGTTCTTACACCATTGTTCTTTGATTATTATGTTCAGTATTTGTTAATGGAAAGTTCTGCAAAGACCCAAAGCTCGTGACCGTGGACGACTTCTATTTCAACCTCAAAGAAGGAACACCTAATCCAAAAACTGGGTCCATCGTGACACCAGTCAATGTTAACCAAATTCCAGGGTTAAACACTCTTGGAATCTCAATTGTCCGTATTGATTATGCACCTGACGGACAGAACCCACCTCATACCCACCCACGTGCCACCGAGATCTTGTATGTCGCAGAAGGAACACTTTTAGTTGGGTTTGTCACTTCAAACACAGACAATCGCTTCTTCACCAAAACGCTAAACCCAGGAGATGTATTTGTGTTTCCAGAGGGACTCATCCATTTTCAAAAGAACGTTGGCCATTCAAAAGCGGTTGCATTCGCTGGTCTAAGTAGCCAAAACCCAGGTGTTATCACTATTGCCGGCGCCGTGTTTGGTTCTAACCCACAGATAAACCCAAATGTTCTTGCAGCTGCATTCCAGTTGGACCCTAGGATTGTCATGGATCTACAGGTTAAGTTCAAGAAACCATAATAATATATATTGTGGCTTCAATGCTTCATTTGCTTTATTTTATCTACATACGCCTGAAGAAAGATCTTGTATTATCCGTTCTTAGTATCATGACATGATATGTTGCTTTTACCTTGATCAAATTCTAAATAAATCAATGTTTTAGGTTTTTATTTTGGAAATTAACGGAAAAAATATTCATGTTTCTTTCCGAAAACAATTATTTAAGTCCATCGAATTATAATTTTTAAGGAATTAACGACGACCACATCATAATGTTATTAAACGAGGAGACCTAAGACTTTTTTCACAAATATATGGAACGGGCAGCACTAGCGAGAGACTAACTCCAACAAATTCATGATGTAAAGATAGTTGTAGATAAAAATTTAAAAATTATTAATCCCTAAATCTCCAAGTTTGAAAAGTATGACAATCCTCAAGTATCTCTCGTATATCCGATGAAAACCGTGGTTACTTCTATTCGTATATTTTAATTCACTAATGGATCGTCGTTATCAATATGACATTAATTGTACTATTAGTCTATTACAAAAAATTGTTGTGTCTCTACTAAGGCAAGCCGGTTAGAACAAAATTTGTCACTTTCACATATTCTCTGTTATTGATATTGACTTTGCAAATTGCAATACTATGCTATGTTAATGCTACCATGGGAATTTTCTAACAAGAATTACTACCAAAGGTATCTACAATATGAATTGTGACACGTTTACCATTTTATTTTACAATAAACAAAGTGAATATACCTTTAGAAAATTATTTGAAGGGTTTTTTTTGTTTGTTAGTTACAAGAATATATCACTTTTTCATATTTTGTTTTTCAAACATATACTATTAAATCTTAAATGAAACACATTTTATGATAAACTATAAACATATCGTAAAAAGTTGAAGTTCATTTGTTCATCTATTAGAATTGTACGACTTTTTTTTTTGATAAAGATTTTTTTGGGGGAGTTGGATAACTACCCCATATTTATTATAAAATTTGAAAACTATACTTAATTTTATATGTTTTAAAAAATACTTTTTTATAATAAAAAGATCAAATTACCCTTATTTATTATTTATTTAATTATAAAACGAAATTTTTAATTTTTAATTATACATTAATAATTTAATTTATTTTAAATAATTTAAATAAAATTTTTAATTAATTTAATTTTGTTTAAAAATTAGTTATTTTGTTATGAAAACTAGTATCTATAAAAAACGAATCATAGTTAAATTTTAGTTAATTGATTTTTGTATATATATATATTTTTTGTATACTTATTTATTCATCGTAAACTTTTATCTCTTTATGTTGATTTATTAATAAGTTGATTTACTGAACTGATGACTTATATTTTATTTTGTCGACTTAAATTTTTTCATCATCGTATAATCGTTGACTTAAGTTATTGACTTATTTATACTGTTGATTTATTTTTTTATTAGTCGATTTAAATTGTTTTCCGTAAACTTATTTATTTTTGATAGACTTGTATAATTTTATGCTGACTTACTAATAAAACTGATTTATGAACTATCTACTTATTTTTTACCATCGACTTGTTTTATAATAGTCGACTTATACATGATTGGTTTATTTGTTTACATAGTCGACATATTTAAACTATTGATTTATTGTCTTTGTTTACCGATTTATATTATTTTTTTGTAAACTTATTTATTCTTGGTATACTTATATTCATTTTATGTTGACTTGTTAAAAAAGCTGATTTATTGAACTATCAATTTCTTTTTTATTTCTGTCAACTTAATTTTTTTTCCATCGACTTATTTTATAATAGCCGACTTATACTTAATAGACTTATTAACTTTTATGTTGACTTATTAATAAACCTGATTTATCGAACTGTCAACTTATATATTTTTTTTTTACTTAATGTTTTATAACAGTTAACTTATATTTTGATTTGTTGATTTACTTACATAGTTAACTTATTTAAACTGTTAACTTACTTTAATTTATGTTTATAAAATTATTTTTAAATAAATTATTTTAAAATAACAAAAAATAGTTATAATTACTAAAACTAATTTTGTGTAAAAATTTAATAATAATAAACTTCATAATATTATTTTGATCCTATAGTCTAAATTCGTAATTGATTAAAAATTAATTATGTTGACTAAAAAATATAGAATACAATGTTTATTAATAATAAAATTTAATATTAAAATAAATTTTATTATTAAATTTTAATTTATAATTTATTATTTCATGGATTTAAATTTTATAGAAACTATAAATTATCTATAATTATTATTTATATATATATATATCTATAAAATTTCAACTAATTAATGTTAAAATTATTTTTCTTGTATTTAATTTAATTGTGTTTCACTATTTATAAAACTTAAATAATCAAAATGAAAAAATTATTATATTTTGAAATTCGAATTAATGTTAGAATTATTTTTTTCTTATATTTAAATTAATTATGTTTCACTATTTATAAAAACTAAATAATCAATATATATATATATATATATATATATTTTTTTTTTTAATTTAAGTTATTAACTAAGGATAAAAATATTATTTTGTCTTAACATAAAAGGTAGATTTCCAATTTTGTAAAATATAGTATTTTTTGCAAAATTTTGACAAGATTTAAGATATTTTAGCAAATAATCTTTTTTATATATATTATGAAAAGTAAACAAATGACGGTTAAGACTTAGCTACTCGCAAAAAAACTTCACCAAAAAAAAATAATAGAAAAAATATTATTTAAATCATGAACTTTCAAATTTAGGCTATTTAAAATATGAACTTTGTACTAAGCCATTTAAATCATCAACTTTCATTGACTATGTTTTTTATGCATCAAGTTCCGTTGATCCAACCAAAGTGGACATGATGTTAAGTCCGGTAAGAGAGGCACTGAAAGACGTTACTCTGTCGTTAATGACTCTCTGTTAGTGACAAAACGACGTCGTTTTCAAGCAATCTTTAATGTCATTTATATCACGAACTTTCAAATTTAGATAATTTAAAACATGAGTTTTGTACTAGGTCATTTAAAGCATCAACCTTCGTTGACTAGTTTTTTAGACATCAAGTTTTATTGTCCCAGCCAAACTAGACATGACGTTAAGTGCGCTAACAGAGCCACACATCAGAATGTTCAAAGATTTTCACAAAAACTATACAAGATAACCCAAGAACAAAAATTAAGCAAAATGTACGATTTTAACCAAAACACTAGAAGAGAAAAAAAAACTCAGGACATGCAAGAGTGAAGGCCAGACGAGGTTATGATTGGTGAGCCAGTCGTAGAGAATGCAAGCGAGACCTTTCCACTGAGAGTACTTCTTGTCGACACTCTGACTGTTGCAGTATTTTTTTCCCACTTTCCTTCATTTTACCACAGCTATGTTGCTGCGACGACGGCGTGACACCATTGGTTCAGGCGAGCTATTAAATTAAATCCCCAAACGAAACTTGATGCCTAAAGTTTCGGTTAACAGAGAGTCGTTAACAATAAAATAATGAAACTTGATATCTAAAAAACCTAGTCAACGAAAGTTTATGGTTTAAATGGCATAATACAAAGTTCATTTTTTAAATAGTCTAAATTTGAAAGTTCGTATTTTAAATGACATTATAATCGTCTGAAAACGGCGTCTTTTTATCACTAACATAGAGTCACTAAGGACAGAGTAACGTCTGTCAGTTCTGTTAGTGGACTTAATGTCATGTTCACTTTAACTGGGTCAACGAAACTTGATGCCTAAAAACTAGTCAACAAAGATTGATGATTTAAATGGTATAATACAAATTTTATATTTTAAACGATCTAAATTTGATTTGTAGAAGATCTATATTTTTCTCGAGCAAATCTTTTTTTACAACGGTCAGATAAAGTACCATCGAGATACTAAATACAATTTCCTTTTTTCTTCTTTAACATCAAGAGATTAATTAAGGAATATATTTGTAAAATATGTAAATCTGATATGATCCAAGATAGATCTAAAATAAAAAGAGGGAGAGATTGAGGAAGAGTTCAGATGAGAATAAAAACTTAGGGAGAAAGCATAACATTCATTTGACTGATCGTTCTTCGATGATGTTTACAGAAGAAGAACACGACTTTAAATACAAGCATATACTTTGCACACACAAAAAATTACAAGCATATACTAAAAATTGGGCTTAACAATAAACCACTAGCGAGGCCCATAAACCACATTGGTCCAATTCGATCCATAGTCATAACAAAATCGATCACGTTTGCTTCCGTAGGACCAAGAAATCTCTATATAACATTGCTCAGTTCACAATGTATCTCCCTCAGTTTCTTCGTTCCTCTTCTTCGCCTTTGTCTTGAGAGAAAACAAAAAAAACCCTAATTTCTTGCCGAATCAAGAAAAAGTCACCTCGATGCAAACTTCAACTTCTTCGTCTTGTAATTCCAACACTACAACGAGTTTGGGCAACAGACTTTACACTGTCTTCAAGAAAGCTAACGAACTCTCGATTCTTTGTGCAACCGAGGTTTGTGTAATCTATTACGGACCAGACGGAAAATTGAAGACATGGCCGCCAGAAATAGAGAAAGTAAAAGACATAGCTTTAAGGTACAAGGTAGCCACGAAGCGCAAGAAGAGCCACAATCTTGATGAGTTCCTCGATAAGATGAAGTACAAGGAGAGGGAGAAGAAGAGTTGGAAGAAGAAGAAGAAGAATTTAAAGTATTCAATCTTTGATCATTACTCTCCGCACCAACTCTCTCAATTGATTCAGTCTTTAGAACTGACTCTCTCTAAACTTCAAGAAAGACTTCGTTTTGTTGGAGCTCTGAAACAGAGGAAAACAAACTTGGTTTACCATCATGATCAGACCAAACCGGCCTTGAATCCTAGCCAGTTTTCAATGTATTTGTACAACCATGAAGATTCTACACTCTCACAACTCCCACTCTCTTCATCACATTCCAATCAACTCACCAATTACGAAAATCAGTTGATGCAACAAGAGCTGCTTTATGGTTGTGGTCAGAATCTGTGTATGGGCACAAACTTTCAATATCCTCAACATTACTCGGGTTTACTTTCAGTACAAGAACCTGCATTAATGCAGCAACAAGAGCTTTATGGTTGTCATCAAAACATGAGTAACGTTCCTCTTCTCTCATACACAGTTCCACATGAATGGTCTTCTAATTTACAAAAGATCCCTTATGGTGATGTGATTGGTACTAGCTTCTCCCAAGATATGTTATCAAGCTATGATGCGAGCTCATCTTCTCTGCCGCACCATTCCTCACAGTTATTGTCTTTCTGAAAACTCAAGATTTCTCTACTAACATAAACTCAATGGTGAATTAGAGTTGAAGCAATTATTGAGTATGATTATAACTGCAAAACAGATCAATTTGTGGAGATTTTGTTTTTAACTTTTTTAGTTTTGAAGTTTTGTATTTTTGTTTGTGACATAAATTTTGCAAGTTAGTGCTTATTTTGCCGGTTTAGTAGAGTATTCATGTATGTATTGTATGAATCTCTAACCATAATCCTTATCGCCGCGTCTGATTTTTTTCGATTAACCCGGAAAAATGGGTATGATTTGGTCTATTTTGGTTCGGTTATGGTTATATTTGGTTGCCACAAGGTCAATAGACTTGAAAATACCTTTCAATTATTAAATCTAAAGCCCATTTATTTATAATTAGGCCTATTTGTATACCCAATAAAGAACGTTAATAAAACACACATATCTTCGGCTTTGGTAACTATTCCACTCTAAAGCACTCATTTACACGGTCCATGTTAATTGCCTTCATCAAAATCTCTTTCCTTGGAAAATACTTTTACATAGTACTATTTATCCGATCATTTAGTATCTCTGATATAATTGAAAATTTTACTCTTTCAACTACCCAACTTCTCTGGTAATTCTAAATACGATCTTAAGCATTTTATTTCATTATACTTAATATTCTGTTTTATTGATCATTTGTGTGGTTTAGTATAATTTTTCCAAACATCACCGAAAAATTAAGAAAGTTTGTTTCTTGTTCGAAACTTTCCATATTTGTCCATTAGTGCACACCTGACACCTATACCAATTTCATGTTTTCTCAAATTTTTATTTATTTAATTATATTATATTTCTTTTACTAAAATTATTTCATTTGTCAAAAAAACTCTTATTTGAATTAATTTTCTTATTTGATTAGTTTTATCCGATAATAAATATATATTATTATTATTTCAAAAAAGAAGCGAATTTTGTTTGCAAAAAATGAATATGCTTCATTAAAATATTCAGATATTAAATTTTAATTTTATGTTATATCTTTTACAGATAGATAAATGAAATAGTTACTAAAAGTTATATGTCATTTACAATTAATTATAAAATATCAGTTTACATCTGATATATATATATATATATATAAATATATATATATATATATATTGACAATGAAAACAATTTCATGGCCTCTAATTAAAACAATTACATATGTACATAGGGATGTCAATTGGACATTTTTCCATGGGCGAAGTCCCGTCCAACTTCACAATTGTCCAAATAGACAGGTCCAATTCGACCGCAATTGAAACTGAGCCAAACCATGATGGTCAATAGACAGCTCATGGACAAACAAAATTAAAGCTTTTTTTAATTTAAAGTAAATTAAAAAAATATATTATTCACAAACAAAAAAAAACTCAAAATTAATAAGTTAATACTTTTTCGGCGGAAAAATACATAATCACATTTTTTGCGGAAAAATGACAGAACCATTTTTGGCGAAAAAATGATGAAACTGTTTTTAGCGGAAAAATACATAACCACATTTTTGGCTGAAAAATACATAACTACATTTTTGCCGGGATAATGACGGAACCGTCTATGGCGGAGAAATTCATAATCACATTTTTGGTAGAAAAATGATGGAACTATTTTCGGCAGAAAAACGATAGAACTATTTTTGGCGGAAAAATTGTGGATCCGTACTTTGGCGAGAAAATCTCACAAATCACTTTACAATAATATTTAAATATTTAAGGCTAGATAATTAAGTGGACGTCTATGGAAAGCCCATTTGGATTTGGTCATTTTTGGACATGGACATTCTTTGTCCATTGTCCAGACGGACGGACAAATAAATGTTCAGATAAGAAAAATGTCTAACCGGACAGGCGCATTTGAACATGGACAGCCCATTTGACAGCACTATCTAAATAACGCCAATAAAATACATAATATCGATCAAAATTAAATTTAATAATTATATATTAATTACACATAAGATCATAAGAATAAAATAACATTGTAAATTTTCCAACAATTCAAATCCACGAAATTATAAATTTGCAAACTAAATCAAACAAAACAAACTTCATAATACATTAGCATAATAAAATTAAAGAAAGAACAAACAAATGTTAATTATGAACCAAAAGAAACTCATCTAGAAGATTAGAAACTATTTGCCAAATTAAAGTCATTGATAATTCCTCTGAAAGCTTCGTTTCAAAAACTTGACAATTGCCAAAAGGTTGGAGGTTTAGTGTTAGTACAATTTACAAAGGGTTAATAGTTTTGTACTTTGGGTACAATTCCTCTTTAGTATATATGGTTATTTTTAAATCAAAATATCTAAACTCTAACTCCATATATTTAGAGCCATGCCAAAAGTTTTGGAGGCTTAAGGCATAAAAAATCTCGTTATATATATTTGTGATAAAATATATATAGTAACTTAAATTTACCATATTTTATAATAAATTAAAGATGATAAAATCTATTTTAATATTTATGAATATAAATTTTCTACTATTTTCTTAAACTATAAAACATCTTTAAGCTATAAAATATAATTTTACACCATTTTGTGATCTGTTTTTTAATTAACACTATTTTTAACCTATAAAATACTATTTTCTTAATATATAAATTAACACTATTTTCTTAATATATAAATTAAAATTTTAAAACTTAAGTATAATCATACTAAAATACATATTTTATCAATATATCAAAAAATAAATTTAGAGTTGGAGACCCTAAAATTTACTAAATATTTGGGGACATAAGGCCAATGTCTTTTTTGTTACAATCATAGTCACGCTTCTCCATATATCGGATGAGATTAAGGATCAAAGATTTATAATTCCTATGATTTACTAAAGGAAATATTGACAATCCTTGAAAGTGCGTTATAAAATAAAAGTGTTTTCATTTTTAAGTGAAATATATATCTATTTATTATCATTTTTGATGAATTGGAAACCATGATAAAAATGTGTATGATCTAGCTAATTTGTTTTTCCAAAAGATCATGGTCAAAGGGTTGAAATATGTATTTATTATCGTATGTTAAAACATGATCTCTATAACATGCACTGAAACAAATGAAAAAGAAGAAAAAGTTTCGAAGAAAATCACAATGATGATAAGCGGTGAATTCTTGGTTGGGTTGTTATGGGTGAGACACATATGTTTGGCTAGTGTACGATGCTGAATTTGCGACCGATGGGTTCAAATATTTATGTAAAAAAAGTTAATTATCCTCAGAAAGCATTAGCTATCTTATCATTATACTATATACTATATACTATATATAATTTTTATACATTGGTTGACATAGTCGAGTCTTATCATCTAAAGAAACAATCAAACAAAACCAGAAAATATAAATAAATAAAACATTTTAACAAACCCCAACACATTCACATTGACCGTTTATTGGACTCAGTGAACTAAATGACAAAATGAAGGAAGAATCATTCAACAAATTAAACCTTTTAACGTATAATTTGTTGAACTATATTATATGACCGCCAAAACTTGCCGTTTCAAACATTCAACTGCATCATGTTTCTTTGGAGAAATATAGTTTCTTAATACGAAAATTTTAATTTTGTGTAATGGAAATCTTACCGCCATAAACATATTATGTTGAGGAAATGCAATTTAGATACGTTTACCATTTCAAACACCAAAAAAGTCAGTGTATGGACTAGTTCAACACCTAAACTCATCTATAAATTGAGGTCTATATCTCATAAGTTTTTGTATCTCATCATTACAACCATATTCAAGAAACAAAAACCATTCCCTCTCTTCAAAGAATTGCTTCAACTAATATATGGCAATGAAAATTCTCTCATTTCTTGTCGTTCTCTCTCTCTTGGCTATAACACTTCCACTAGCCATTGCTTCTGATCCAAGCCCCCTTCAAGATTTCTGCGTCGCTGTCAACACCCCAGCAGATGGTGGTATGTACATGATCACTTCCCAATCATTTTTAAACTCATTTGTATAAATTACTTGTCATTTTTATATTCTCTTATTATTTGGTTATTTTGTTCAGTTTTTGTGAACGGAAAGTTCTGCAAAGACCCGAAGCTCGCGACCGCGGATGACTTCTTTTTCTCAGGGCTTCAAAATGCAAGACCCGTAACTAATGCAGTCCAGTCAAATGTGACAACCGTCAATGTTAACAACCTTCCAGGGTTAAACACACTTGGAATCTCACTTGTCCGTATTGATTATGGAGTTTACGGACAGAACCCACCTCACACCCACCCACGTGCCACCGAGATCTTGTATGTTGCTGAGGGAACGCTTTTAGTTGGGTTTGTCACGTCAAACCCAGACAATCGCCTATTCACTAAAACGCTCAACGTGGGTGATGTATTTGTTTTTCCAGAGGGACTCATCCATTTTCAAGTGAACGTTGGTAAATATCCTGCGGTTGCATTTGCTGCACTGAGTAGCCAAAACCCTGGAGTCATCACTATTGCCAACACCGTGTTTGGGTCTACCCCAATGATAGACTCAAGTATTCTTGCAAGGGCGTTCCAGTTGGATCCTAGGATTGTCATGGATCTTCAGGTCAAGTTTAAACCAAAAAATTAATAATATCGTTGTTTGTACCTCCGGCTAAATAAGGATATTGTAATATCCGTTCATTTTATCATGACATGATGTATGTTGTTGTTTTTACCTTAGTAAAATTCTTAATAAATCTATATTTTATGGTTAGAAAATGGATAGCGTCATTTTGAAAATCCACGGAATAAAATTTTATCTTTTGTGACGGAATTTTCTTTCTCATTCAATTATTTAAGTCCATTAAATAATTTTTGTTTCCCATGAATTTTGCTTAAGTAGTGTTTCCCATGAAAAAGCAATGGCTAATATTGCTTAAGTAGTGATTTTTCTCACATATTTTCGCACACAAAAAAAATCATTGGAGGGTTTAAAAGCATTTAACGTCCGTGGATTTATTTTCTTTTTCATATTCACTATCTTTTCTTTCTCTTTATCACTTCTCTGGCATCATCACCATCTTCTTTGAGATTTATCATTTATATACTTACTGCTTCTCGATCTTTTCTTCAACATATTTTATTGTTCTATTACATGTTATTTTCTCCGATGTCAGGATATTTTGTACAGTAGAACTAATTATTTCCAAATGTTAAGCTATTGGTTTCTATACTCTCTCACACATGAAGGTGATTATATCTTTTGACTACCTTTATTTACCCGGTCGAAGTCATTTGTACTAACAAAAAAGTGGGTCGGGGTCATTTACCTAATTAACCCTTTTTAGAATGATTTTTTGTTCAACATTTTTTAGAATGTAATTTTTTTCATTATTTTTTAAAATGTAATTTTTGGTCAAAAATGTATAAGGTGTCATCATATGCACATAATCCAAAACGATTCAGAACCCTAGAGAACAAGTTAAGATGGTTAGGACTTAGGACTTTTTAGAATATGCAGCGTATAATATGTATGATTTTCTTACTTTTTAATTAAAACCTGCTAAAGCCTGTATTTTTTTTTTCTGAGATGAATGTGAAAACTCATTTAGTATAAAAGTTTTGTGCCCAAATTAAAAAAAAAAAAAAGACCAAGCTTTTCGTATCAGATGAACTCTTATAGGGTTCCATTTCTTGATGGAGAAGGAATCAAAACTGTGACGAGTAGAGAAGTCATATCTATGATATAACGGGTGAATTCACTTGCGATTGATGATGGGTTTGAATTTATTTGACATCGTTAAATTAATATTCCGTAATAACACTAGAGAGGCATTATCTCTTTAAATTCTTAACATGGGTTTTGATTTACTATACCATTTGATATAGTCGTGCCAACTCACTAAAAGAAACAATCAAACCCAACTATCAGTTTCACATTGACATTTGGTTTAGTCAACTTAGCTGCATTTACAAAGTTAATATTATTAAAATTAACCAGCACATATTAATTCATGAAAAGTTGAGGGTATATAATCATCAAACAAACATTTAATGTGTAACTTGTCAATCCTTTCCATTTTAAACGTCAACTGGATCAGTTTTCAACAAAATTAAAATATATCTTATAATTTCTTTACTGAAATATTACCACCATAAACGTGGTGTGTAGACGGGAACACGATGTAAACAATTTCTAAACTATTTCAAACTTCTAATTCATTCATTATAAAATTTCTTGGATTTACAGGTGTGTATATGTACATTTATATGGACTAGTTCTTCAGCACCTCTACTCATCTATAAATTGAGCTCAATGGGCTCATAAGTTTCTTACCTCTCCAACAAAACCATATTCAAGAAACAAAATCCAATACTTTTCTTCTAAGAATCACTTCAGCTGATATATGGCAATGAAGAGTCTATCATTTCTTGCAATTCTATCTCTTTTGGCTTTAACATTTCCATTAGCCATTGCTTCCGACCCAAGCCCTCTTCAAGACTTTTGCATCGGTGTCAACACCCCGGCAAATGGCGGTATGTACTTGTTGATTTCGTAATAGTTTCTAATGCTCAATCATCTTTCATTTTGTTTCTCATATTCTCATACTATTTGGTTGTTTTGTACAGTTTTTGTGAACGGAAAGTTCTGCAAAGACCCAAAGCTCGCGACGGCCGATGACTTCTTTTTCTCAGGGCTTCAAAATTCAAGACCCGTAACTAATGCAGTCGGATCGAATGTTACTGCCGTGAATGTTAACCAGATTCCTGGCTTAAACACCCTTGGAATCTCACTTGTCCGTATAGATTATGGAGTAAACGGACAGAACCCACCTCACACCCACCCACGTGCCACCGAGATCTTGGTTGTTCATCAAGGAACACTTTTGGTCGGGTTTGTCACGTCAAACCAAGATGGAAACCGTCTCTTCACCAAAACGCTTAATGTGGGTGATGTATTTGTGTTTCCAGAAGGACTCATCCATTTCCAAGCGAACATTGGCCGTTCAGCAGCGGTTGCATTCGCTGCTCTAAGCAGCCAAAACCCAGGTGTCATCACTATTGCCAACACTGTCTTTGGGTCTAACCCACCAATAAACCCGAATGTTCTTGCTAAGGCATTCCAGTTGAATCCTAAGGTGGTCATGGATCTTCAGGCCATATTTTAATCATGAAATGAAAAATACTGTGTTGCAAATTGCTTTTATCATTTTATAATTGATGTATTCGTTTTAAAAAAAGGTTTGTATTATCTGTTCATAATAATGTGACACGATGTTGGTTGTTGCCTTAACCTTCAAGTTTCTCATGTAATAATGTTATCGTATTACGTAAGAGATTTCATTGAATAGATCTTGAGCGGATATAAAAGATTAAGAAAAAAAACCTAGTTGACATGGGTTCACATACGTTTGGCCGCTGCTCAAGCTGGGACTCATCATCGATGGGTTTAAACTTATGTTAAATATGTAAATGGTTTCCTTAATAACGTTAGAGACCTTATCTATTCCAATGTTTGACATTGATTTAGACCTCAATATGAGTTGATACAGTCGTGGCTTGTTACTTAATTAAGAATTAAGGATAAATCGAACCAAAGCAACAAATTTCCCTTTGACGTTTGTTCAAGTCAACTCAACACTCAACAGTACGTGCAATCGAAAATTCACACCAGTCACCAGCACGTATGAAGTCAAGACAAGTTTTTTTTTTTTCTCTGATAGCGTTTAAAGTAAAGACAAGTTGAGAAAATAGAATCATTAAATAAACACATGCCATTTCAAACTTCAAATGCATCATTAGTTGAAATTATTTCATAAATTTAGATTATCTTTTTCTGTGAAATTTAAATATTACCACCATAAACATGGGGTCTTGAGAATTCAAAGAACACGATTGACACATTTTTTAACAATTTCAAACTTCTAAGTTCAGTCTTTGTTGCTCTTTTGGATTGTCAAGTGTATGTACACCAGATATGTATATACACTTAATTAACGTACATATAAATGTATAAATATATAATACTAGGTTAATTTATGCACGATGCACGATTGTTTTAAAATTATTTGTTTCATTCGTTTTACAATTGAGTTTGAATATGACATAATTTTTTTTTTTCGATAATTGTTATTTTAACGAGAAAATTTTGAAAAAATACCTTATATATGTTTTAAAATATAAAAATACTTTTTCTCTTTGGAAAAGATAAATTTACTTTGTTAAATATACTTAAAAAAATACCTTCACAAAAATTAGTAATAACTTATAGAAAATCTAATATTTTTAAAATAATATCAATTTATTTTTTGTATAAAAATATTTTTATACAAAATTTACTAATAATTATTCTAAATAACTTAAAATATAAATATTTAATATTCTGATACATTTTTGATAATTGAACTAATCAAAATTAGAATATAGCTAAAAACCAACCAAATGGTTTTTAAAAACTATAAATATTTTATGGAATTTCCCATGACCATTGCTTCCATTAAATTCTAAAATGTATTATGGATTATTGTTAAGACCACCGATGATAATCTCATTTTTATGAATAAAATTTTATTAATCTTAGAGAAATATCACATGTGATATCTCCTCGACTCCCCCCCCCCCCCAAAAATATAATTGTTGAACAATTCCATTTCCAAATCCAATTTTTTGAGTTTTAACATCGTATTTAATAATATTTATTTTCAAACCTATATGAATTAATGATAATAACTTCTTTGTAATTTTTATTAGGCATCTTTTCTGTTTTTTTCTTTCCCTTATCACTTTTGTACCCGTAACAGCCGCATAATTCTGATCGTTGGACGCCAACACTTGCCAAACTTCAAGTGCATCATATTTCTTTCAGTTTAAATATTACCACCATGGACACAGTGTGCGGAGGGAACACAGTTACATAATCTTGTAACCATTCCAAACATCAAGTTGATCATTCATACGGAATAGTTCAACACCTATATTTATCTATAAATTGAGATATATGTCTCATAAGTTTCTCATCTCTCCAACAAAACCTCATTTCAAGAACCAAAAACCCTTCCTCTCTTGGAAGAATTGCTTCAACCAATATATAACCATGAAGAGTCTCTCATTTCTTGCAATTCTATCTCTCTTTTCTATAACACTTCCATTAGCCAATGCTTCGGACCCAAGCCCTCTTCAGGACTTCTGCGTTGGCGTCAACACACCAGCAGATGGCGGTAAGTATATTATTAAACTTCCTAATCATTTTAAAGTACTTTTTTTTTGTTTCTTAGATTATTACGAGAAAGCATTACGTTCTTACACTTTAAATTTGATTATTGTGTTCAGTGTTTGTGAATGGAAAATTCTGCAAGGACCCAAAGCTTGCCACAGTAGATGACTTCTTTTTTCCAGGGCTCAACAAAGCAGGAACACCTAATCCAAAAACTGGGTCTACAGTGACAGCCGTCAATGTTAACAACTTTCCTGGGTTAAACACCCTTGGAATCTCATTTGCCCGTCTTGATTTTGCAGTTAACGGACAGAACCCACCTCACTTCCACCCACGTGCCACCGAGATCTTGTATGTCGCACAAGGAACACTTTTTGTTGGGTTTGTCACTTCAAACCCAGAAAATCGCCTCTTCATTAAAACGCTCAACATGGGTGATGTATTTGTGTTTCCACAGGGACTTATTCATTTCCTAGTGAACGTTGGTAAATGTCCCGCGGTTGCATTCGCTGGATTGAGTAGCCAAAACCCAGGTGTCATCACTATTGCCAACACTGTGTTTGGTTCTAACCCACAGATAGATGCAAGTATTCTTGCAACTGCGTTCCAATTGGACCCTACTATTGTCTTGGATCTACTGGTCAAGTTCAAAAAATAATAATATCGTCCTTTGAATTGGTTTCATTTTAGGGAATGTACCTCCGCCTAAATAAGGATCTTGTATTATCCGCTGATAGTATCATGTCATGATGTTACTGTTAGTCATAGTTCTTACTTTGATCAAATCCTAAATAAATCAATGTTTCATGTTTTTATTTAAATGGATGAATGTTTTAAATGTCATTGTGGAAATCTACGATTTTTTTTTCTCTTTTGTGATGGAATTTTCTTTGACAAAAAATAGTAAGATCCATCGGGTAATATATTATTTTTGATGAAAATACAACCACTAAATTGTGTTATTAACTTACAACAACAAATTATGGACCCGCATTTGTCAAGAATAATTAAGTGTCATCTTTACAATGATGAATGAGCATTTGGATATCCGTTCGGGTTTGGTTAGATATTTTGGGTTTTCGGTTGTTCGGATTTAGAGGTACAAAACCTGTTCAGGTATTTTATAGCTTTGGATCAGATTCGAATCGGGTATCTTCGAGTTCGGATCGGGTTCAGGTACTTGAAGTATTAACGAAAAATAAAAATAGGTTAAATTTTAATAGAATTTAGTTATATTTTTACAAATATAAGTAAAAAATTTCAGATATTTTAATTTTTTTGGTTATTTTTTTGTCTTAAAATATCCAAACTAGTAGAAAATACCCCAAAATCCCGGTATATTTACATGAATCTATCCAAAAGTAATTGAAATACCCAAAAATATCTAAAATATTCAAATATTTTAAGCATTTTAGATGATTACAAGTATAGATATTACTAATATATTATTATTATTATGTACTTATAGTTTGACTATGTTTGGATATCTACTCAGGTTCGGATTCGGATCGGATTTGGGTTTAAGTGTTCTGGTTTAGAAGTTTAAGACCCGTTCAGATATTTTAAAACTTTGGATCCAGTTCGGTTCAGGTTTTTTGAGTCGGGTTAGGGTGCAGGTTTTTTTCCAGCCCTATTAATACAATCTATTTATATATATCCATGCCTAAGTATATTAAAGTCTCTAGTTCGGCCTAAATTATTCTACCGAAAATTGAAGTAAATTGCAATGGTCCAGTGATAATTCATCTTCTTCCACAAGACTCCCTATTCTCCGCTCCTAATTTGGGGCTGCCTTTGACAAATTTTCGCATGATTCATCATTTATTGTTTTCGTTTTCTTCTTTTTTACATTTAAGGTCTATAGATCTGAGTCTGACATCTTCTAATAACCTATTATAATCCATTAAAAATAATTATATTTTCATATTTGGAGATTTTAATTTTTTTACTTCATTTTGGAGTTGAACTTTGTTTTTTTTTTAAATCAATAGCTTAAATTTAATACATTTGTTAATCAAATAAAGTTATTTATTATTATTTTATACTTAAAAAAATTTATAAATATTAAGATTAGTTAAACAGTTAATTAATATTTGAAAATACAACAATACATTATATTACATAGAAAATACTAAATACAAAAACGAAAAAAATACATAATGACATAACCAACAGTAAAATAAAAAATACATAACTAACAAGTGCTTGAACTAAAGATTAAAAAGAGGTACACTCTAGGCGAGATCTTATGTTGCTTTTATTTTTATCAACAGATCTCATTTTGCTTATATATAAATACTAAAAGATACTTTTATTTAGTGTAGGATATGATTTGCACATTTGTATTTGTTTTTGTTTCAACAATTAATTAAAAGCGAATTTAGTTAATAAATTGTGTTGTATATATTATTAAAAAAAAAGTAGATGATGAAATGTGACTCCAGAAGGAAAAGGCTCATTTTGATACTATATAAATGTGATATGAATTGGCTCAGCACCTAAAATCATATATAGTTTGAGCTACACATCTCATGTGTTTCTTACCTCAAAAACGATTTCTTTCATCCAAAAAGATTATTTAACTTAATATATGAGCATGAAGACACACTCATTTCTAGCAATTCTATCTCTCTTGTCTATAACACTTCCATTAGCCATTGCTTCCGACCCAAGTCCTCTTCAAGACTTTTGTATCGGTGTCAACACCCCCAACAAATAGTGGTATATATATGCTTATTTAGTAACAGTTTTTTAACCCTCATCTTTTCACTGTTTTTTTAAATAATTGTTTGTATATTCTCTCTTCTTTTTTTTTTGTTGGTCAAAGTACATATTCTCTTTTTATTTGGTTATTATCAGTGTTCTAAAATGCGCTAGACGCTTGCTAGGCGGTAACTAAACGCCTAGCGCCTAACCGTATACGCGAACGCCTAAACGGGGCCTAGGCGGATATATATATATACTTTATTATTTATATATATATATAATATTAATATATATGTGTAGTTTACTAGTTTTAATATGTTATTTTTTAGTGATTCAAAAATAAACTAAAAATTTTCAAAAATAATACTAGTTTCAGACAATAATAAGAAAATAGTCTAAAGATAGGCAAAAATAGATAGAAAACTAGAAAGCAAAAGTCTAATAACCATTTTCTTCTTCCCCGTATATATCTCGAACTTGGTCTTCATCTGACTCAAAATCAATGTCATCAAGTCCTTCTTCATTATCAGAAATGAAGTCTTCATCATGCAATTCTCTGACATCATCCAAGTTATTTTCCATAGGCATATCTCCTTCTCCATGACCAAATTCTGTATCCACTTCCCCTTCTCTATCATCACCTTCAACAATCCATTCTTGAGCATAAGTAGCATGATCAGCAATTAATATATCAATGTTCTTCTCCTTTTGTTTGTTTCTTCTGTTCATCATTCTTGCATTAAATTGGACATATACAAGATTATTCATTCGACTTATATCAAGTCGGTTCCGCTTTTTTGTATGTATTTACATTTTTAAAAAGTAAAAAAAAAACATCAAAAAGCTTAGAAGTTAAAAGGATATATAAACATATCAAAAGACTTAGTCAATACTAGTCACTAGATAACAAGAAAACAATAAAATCTTACCCCTCCAAAAGAACTCCAATTCCTTTCACATCCGGAAGAACTAGTAGTCAAAGACAAAATTCTCTTTGCTATTCTTTGTAAGTTGGGAACCGAAGAGCCATAAGTACTCCACCATTCAACTAAAAATATAACCCAGTTTACATATAAATAATAATAAACCTCCAATTTGGGTGAGAAACCAAACAAGTAAATTGTGAAGAAAGGAAAAAAACCTGGATTATAATCATCTGTCTTTTCTTCACAACCTTTAATAGCCCATGGTGTTCCAAACTGATTTCCTTTGTTTTTGTACGTGTTAATTTCAGAATTGATGACCTTGCTTTGTGTGGTAATATCATTTGGAATAAAAGCATTCACACAGTTGAAAAAACCATAAGCACATCATTATGTGATAGAATGGTTAGATCTTTGTATAAATAGTACAGATTCAAGAGGTAACCCGTCAAGTGCAAAAGACTGTCAAGCCGACCCTCTACCCTTTGGTTTATTATAGTCATGATTGGTTGAATATTCTTTTCAATGTTGTTCAACCCAGCACATATATCTTTCTTCACTTGGATCAAGTCTCCATACAAAAGTCCCATTGTAGGCTTCTTATCCCCATCAACCAATCGAAGTAGTTTAACCAAAGGTCCAAAAACTTTCAAACACATTGTCATTCCATTCCAGAACTGGATACTCGTCATTGTTTTATATGCTGCTATTCCTTTAGCATGTTTTGCCCATTTGCACTTTTTCCAATCAGAACTAACAAACATGGCTTCTAGCTTATCTCTCATTTCCATCAAACTTTGCAAAGTTAAAAAACACGAAGCAAATCTAGTGACCCCTAGTTTCACAATGTCTTTCTTGTTTGTGAATCTCCTCATCATTGCCAAAGCCTTATGGTGAGCATAAACAAAGATTGTGAACCCTTTAGTCCGATCAATGATCACCTTAAAATTCTGGAGTTTTGCAATGCTCTCTAGCATCAAATTAATAGTGTGAGCAGCACATGACGTCCAAAATATGCTTGGTATCTTCTCTTTCAAAATTCTTGCAGCGGCCATATTGTATGGAGCATTATCAGTTACCACTTGAACCACATTCTCCAGCCCAATCTCCTCAATGCATCCTTTGACATAATCATAAATATATTCAGCTGTATGAAAATCTTCTGAACAGTCTCTAGATGAGCGAAATATAGTTCCTCATCTGCAATTGATGCACAAGTTCATAATACTTCTTCTTTTCGTATCAGACCATGCATCTGTCAAAACTGAACAACCATTCACCTTCCACTCATCCTCCAGGGGTTTCAACAGATTCTTAACCCTGCCAACTTCTTCTTTCAATAAAGGCTCTCGTAGTAGATATTGATTTGGTGGTGTAACACCCGAGCCAACTGTGCTGCAGCTTCAAGCATCATTTTAAATTCATCATTTGCAATTGCATGAAAAAAGGACACCAGAAATATAAGTCCATCTCGCAACGTATTGGTGAACTCTGTGTAGTCTAGCTTTCCAAAGGGCATCACTAATATTTGGTTGCTTAGTTGGCAAGGAAGAAATCTGAGGATTGATTTCTGATGCAAATTTGTCCATTGGACCAAGTTTACGAGGCATTTTCTTTGATCTCAACTCTTCAAGTTCAACATCATCTTCATCTCCACCATCACAAATATTTACAGATTTTCGCAACTCAGCATCTGAAATCCTTTTGTTGTTCTTTTTCTTCTTTGCTTCAATGATAGCGTTTCTACACTTTTCTTGATCATTTTCTTTTGACTTTGGACATGCAGAAACATTTACTGGAATTTTAGTAATATGCTCTTTCATCCTAAATGCACCACTAGAAAATTCTTTCCCACACAGTAAACAGTTCACCTTATCGGGATTACTCGGATTAAAACACACCCCATATTCCCAAGCAATATCTTTTGAGTTTCTTTTCAAAGCTGAAGTTTGTGAATTCCTATTTGGAGATGCAAAAGATCCAACCATTGTAAAATCTTGCTGATGAATTCTGCAATTTAACATAAATAATATAAATAATACCTTGCAATTTTTTCTTAAGTGAAAATATGCCATACAAACTATAGGGTAAGTTCCAGAGATACCTAATAACTAGAAACAATAGCTAAAGCAGAGATGAAAGAAGAGTAACATGAAGCAGAAATTCATAAAGCATAACACATACCAAAACAGAGAGCTTTACGTCAAGCAGATCGTAGAGGTGAAATGGAATAAAAAAAGAGAAACTACAGAGCCGAGACACAGATGGAGTTGCAGACTTCAAATTGATGCCACAATGCTCACAATTCTTTTGGAGAGAGATGAAGAGTCGTAGGGGGAGTGGGAGACGGCACAAAAGGAGTTTAAAAGAATCACGTTCTGTTTTATAAATTATTCAATTAGGTTTAATCATTTAAGTTAAGTTAATTCAAAACTTTTTTTAAAGGAAAATATATATTCGGACGTTTTTTCGGCGGTCGTATATGCGTTCTATGCAGTGTTCAGACGTCCGTTTTTTAACAAACCGCATAACAAGCCGCATAAGATTAATTTGATACGTTAGTAAGCCGCACAGCGTCCAGGCGACGTATAGGCATCCTGCAGAGCAAATTTTAGAACACTGGTTATTATGTTCAGTGTTTGTGAACAGAAAGTTCTGTAAGGAGCCGGAGCTCGCCACAACAGCTGACTTCTTTTTCTCCGGGCTCGACATGCCAAGAAATACTGAATCTAATCCTGTTGGGTCTAACGTGCAGCCGTTAATGTTAATCAGATTCCAGAGTTAAACACTCTTGGAATCTCCCTTGTTCGTATTGATTATGGAGTTAATGGACAGAACCCGCCTCACACACACCCACGTGCCACCGAGATCTTGCTTGTCCAAGAAGGAACTCTTTTCGTTGGATTTGTCTCGTCATTTCTAGAAAATCGTCTTTTCAACAAAACACTTAACAAAGGTGATGTGTTTGTGTTTCCAGAGGGACTCATCCATTTCCAATCCAACGTGGGAAAAACCCTAGCAGTTGCATTCGCTACTTTGAGCAGCCAAAACCCTGGTGTTATCCTTATTGGTAACACCGTGTTTGGGTCTAAACCAACAATAGACCCGAATGTTTTTGCCAAGATGTTTCAGTTGGATCCTAAGGTGATCATGGATCTACAGACCAAATTCGGATCATAAAATGACAATTATTCTGCTTTTAATTGCTTTGAGATATTTTCTTTACCTTTGTCTGAATTAATAAAGGATCATGCATAATCCGTTCATAATAACGTGACATGATGTTGGTCAATATTTTCTCCTTTTCAACTTTCTTAAATCAATTTATATAATTTTAAACAGTTGTATATACAATATTTTGTGACGGTTTTTTTACAGTAAAATAAAACCGGACACTAAAATATAAATGTGTTCTAGTCATTTAATCCTTGAAACCAATCGCTACTAAATCATTGCTAGTAGTGTTGATATTACGATGTATTTTATAGTCATCATATAAATCATCGCTAAGATGACTTGAATTCACCACAAATTGGCAACAGTTTTGTAGAATGTCAGTGTTCCATCCCAAAGCTGTTGTGGCTTTGCGACAACTCAAGTCTGTGGCTAACTCTCTCTTTTCTTGTAGTCGAAAAAACACCTCTGATAGGAAGCTGCAAAATGGAGTGAGAATACAATTCTGAAATTTCCTAAGAGACTAGATATTGTAAATTAAATGCATAAGCGATTAAATAATACAACAGTCATAAGATGACACGAGTTTTAACCAGGTATCGGATGGTTCTCTTTCAAACCAATCACTAGTTCTCAGCTGCAAGAAAAGTTTATTAGATCACTTGAAGAAATACAAGATCGACTCAAATTTCTACACAATTCTAATACATCTATCTAAGAACATGAACTAAAGTTAATAAGTAAACTCGTTTTACTCCCCCTTAATCATGTGTGAATTCTTCTTGCGGAAGTCCTTGCTTCGTGCTCCTCACAGTGATAACAACTTCTTCCCTAGGCGATCTCTCACAAAACTTCAACAGCTAAACCGCTTGGATGAATAACTCTGTTTTTCATCTCTGGTTTTTACAGTAAGCGACCGTGAAGAACAAATAATGGTTCTTCAGTCTCTTATAGAGAAAGCAATCCAACGACCTTTAACCTACTTCTTCACAAAGCAAGAGATCAAACAATATTAAAAGCAAATATAGTTAGAAAATAAATTATATAGGCAAGGAAAGTCATATACCCACTTAATCAAGACTTTCCATTTAAAATATTATCACAATATGCAATTAACAAAAGAATCATAGAATATTTATATTCAAATTGAAGCCTTATTAGAATTCAACATTCTACATTTTGCATCTGCTTAGACAACTTGATCCATATGCTTCTAAAGTTTTGCAACCTATGTCTTGCTGGCTTTTGTGCTCTTCGTTGTTCTTGGGATTCTAAAGTGGGTTGAATTCTGAATACTCCTATAAATCACTGTCTTCCCTTGAGGATGTTATTGCCATTTTGAAAAGCGTAAGAATTTTGTCATTAGACTCAGATTTATTTCCTTTCCTTGTGTATGCTTCTTCTTCAGGGGGGTCAGATTTCTTTGGACCATAACTTGTAAGGATGCCACTATTGATCCATCCAAAATTTATGACATAATATAGTCTCTTCCATTTGGGCTCTTTTAGCGGAGGATGAGGACGAGGTTCATGTTCTTCCTTCTTATGTACAGATTAATCCTGGTGTGTCATTGGATGGTTGAGGTCACACTATGTTGTGCTATGTCATGTAGCAGCCTTGCACAGTTCTTATAGTTGAGAAAAATTTACGTGTTGAAGCCGTTGGAGATGCATCCTTTACTTAATTCTATTAGCATATTTGATTTGCACGTAAATTTGATGCTGCTATAATATAAAAACTCACTACTATTTATCTTGTAGGCTCTTGGTGTATTGAAAAATTACCAAGTAGATTTCTAAACTTGAGTCAGTATGTCGCCAGAAACTACAACCAATTTATAATCAGCCTCCTTGACTTATGAAACTTGAGTCACACGTTACTATATGATACTCTTTATCATTTTCCATGATAACACCACCATTCAGACCTTTTATTTACTTCTACAAGATGTCTCTTCATTCTTAGTTGAGAATCTGTGTTGATGTCTTCTCTGTCTATTTAAACAGAACACTCAAGCACAACCAACCTTGCAGCCCTGTTTCATTTCAGTTGAAATACCACTAACACCATCATGATGATCTTTTTTTTTACCTTGATTACCTCAATAATGTCAATATGTCTTGATCACCACAGCTTTAGCATTTGGTCCATTTTAATACAGATGTTGTATCCGAATACAGAAATAACTATAACAACACCTAATGCTGAAGGCAACAACAATTAAACGAAGCAGTAACTGATGTGTGTCTTAATAAAACGAAGTGATCTGTTTATCAATGATATTTTACAAACCGCTTTTTATAGATTAGATGTTTAACAGAGAAATATTGCAAATAGAGAAACAGAAATATAATAAGATTAAGCTGCTTATGGTTCTGTACATAATGCCCAGAAAAATCTTAAGAACAAAATATGGGTCAAAATACAGAGCAAAAACATATAAGTAGCATCTTCTCGTTTTTTTTTGGTTTCATATGCTTCTTCTATATTCTCTGTACATAAAATTAAAATTATTTTCTTTGATATTTTTACAAAAACAAAAAAAAATCATTAGTAGGGTGAAATCCTAAGATGGAAGCCTTTTGGTGCAAAAACTCTTGGAAACACCATTAATTCGTCCCCTCCTATTTCCTCCCATCTGCCATTATAATTAATTCATCACAAACAATTAGAATTAACTCAAACCACAATAACTTCAAGCAAACAAACAAAAAAACAAAAAATAGAACATCATCAAGAACACACCTGTATTTGGTAACAAAGTAATGGAGGAAGCTCGAGATCTCGACAATCCCTAGTTCCTTGCCAGGACAAAGCCTTGTCCCACCTCCAAACACAAAGCATGAGTTTTGTGATTCCAAACTCTTCTTCTGCATTCACAAATTCAATAAATCCTCCAAATTAGAAGTAACGCCACACTAAAATATGAAAAGTTTTCGTTCCATATCAATAAATTATAATTTTAAAAGTTTTTTTAAATGTTAAATAATGTTAAAAATTTTATCTTACGTTTTCCTTACCCAAAATCGTTTTTTAAGTAAGAGTTTAATATTTTCTTTCTAGTTAATAAGTTAAATTCGCGAATAAAATGGTAATTTAATTTAAATATTGCATTAAGAATATAAAATGGCATGATATATTAGAAATAAAACTCTAAAATGACGTTTATTATGGAATGTAGAGAGGACAATACTTACCATCCATCTCCATGGATTAAAGATCAAAGGGTCTTCATAAAGATTTGCATCGTAGTTAATTTCCCTCGTGTATACGTAAATTCGCCACCCTTTTGGGATTAAATAACCTGCAATTATTAAAGATTCATTATTAGAATACTAAAACAATTAAAACACGTACACGCACAAAAAGGTTTATATTCTATCAAAATTATTGGAAGTTAAATACCTATGGATGGCTCACACAAAAGAGTATGCTTTCATAGCTGGATTTGGTTGGTATTCATAATACACTCTAAATCATTGATCTACTCTAAGGTCCACCACATGCTCACATTATTTCTTCTTTTTTTCTCATAAATTAAAAACTACAAATTTTATTATAAACCCGACAAAAAAAAGGAATTGAAGTAAAAATATATATATATATTCGTACCGTTTATTTCCAAGTCACGAGTAGTTTTCCTTAGGACCCCATTAACGATCGTTGCCAATCTTGATGTCTCAAAAATCACCTACAAAAATAATAATTAATTGCTAATGTTTAATGATTAATTGTATTGTGAGTGTAACATTTAATTCATGTTCAATACTCACAGCTCTAGTAAATTTCATTGACTTCACATCCTCAAGATCGAGTGCTTCGTCTGGTCGTTTTCTTTCCCTTAGAGCCAAATGCTCTCTCTGCATTTCCAACACAGCCCGAAATCAAATAATCGAACTGGATTAAACCGGAGCATCATAAAAACCCTAGTAAGTTCTTTCTTAGGGAACATACTCTGAGTTCTTGAAGAGCATTTGGGTGATCATAAAGATACTTCAGAGCCATCATTGAGGTCGTAGAGACAGTTTCATAACCCGAATACAAAATCGTCACGACTTGGTCTCTAATCTCTTCATCGGTTAACAGATATCGGTTATCTTCCTTCTTCATCAAGTAACCTAACATATCTGTGAATGTTTCTCCAGAATCCCTACGTTCTTGCATCAGTTCTCGTAATAACCTATCAATGTGCTTTCTTGCCTGAAAAGCAACCGAGTAAAGTTCAATTTATGTTATTTTTTCATTTAAATTTTCTTTTTAACATCGAGTTTTCGAGTATTTTACTTGGATTCCACAACGATAATTTGTGCCTGGCAGATCGATCGGAACCGATAGAGTTCCAACCACAAGCTTGAAGAACGCAGTTTTAAATTCTTCAACTAGTGGTTTTCTTAAATTTCCAGCTATTTGTGTCAACGAAGATAAAAATGCCATCTGCATGATTTACCCACCGAAACAAAACAAAATTATAAATACACAAATATACATTAAATTTTTTTGACAGTAAATATAAATATTCTCGGATATAAATGAAGACAAATATTCTTAATTATTTACTCTTATACCCATCCATATACAATATAAGATTTATCAGTCGGTTTATCAATCTCTGTCACAAACTGTTACAAAATTGGTACAAATGAATCAATTGATAAAACAAAAACCATCATAAGTAAGGTGATGTTTTAGTTAATACTTTTAGTTTCATATTAAGTGAAAGTAAAATTCTATGCAGGAATTGTTATTTTACTAGTCACCTATATGATAAATTTATAAATTATTTTAACCATTGATGATAAAATATAGTTAATTAGTCATTTATTTTACATTATTCCAAAACCTTATTTACTTGTAAAAAATTAAAAAGTAAAAACAGAGAGAAAGATAAAAACACTTACATGTTTGGTCTTATCTTGGATATCAATAATATTCTCAAGCTCATTCCACTGACCAAGATAGCTTCTCATGAAGTGATCAACTTTAGGCAAGATGTGATCTCTCATCATGTTCGAGCTTATAAGAGAAAGAAGTGAGCCTCTCATAAGCCGGTGGCTCGAACCATGAACCGCAGCCATGTTACAAGTCCCGAGAATATCAAGCATCGATTGTGGGTAACCAGGAACCAAACCTTTCGATTCATTCTTTAAAATGTATCTGTTGACTTCTGAGTCCATTGAGACTAACGTTGGACAACCTAGAAGATGAGATTTGAAGAAACTTCCATATCTGTTGATCTCCCAAATTAGTAATTTTGTAAAGAAAAACAAAATCTTGATTTGGTAATTTAAGTATTTTTATTTACCGGAGTCTTTGGTTTCTCATGAAGTTGGGGCCTTGTTTGAGAAACTCAGTGGTTTCGCCAAAGATTGGCCAGCCCATGGTTCCAGGAGGAAGACCATTCTTGGTAAATCGCATTTGATTCCATCGAAGAAGAGCGGAACAGAGCGAGACGAGAATAATGAGAAGGCCCATCATCACCATCATTGTTCCCATATCACTCTGTTTTCTTCTTTCTTCCTTCTTTTCTCTGTTCTGTTTTTGAAACAGATCACTCTTTTTTCCTCTGTTCTGTGCTCTGTTTTGAAACAGAACCAGAGAGAGGGATGGGTATTGAATGTGGTTGAGAGTAGAAGGGTGTGTTTGCAAGTATTTATATAGAAAGCTAAGTTAAGTGCTGCATCTGTTTCAAAAAAAAAAAATTAAGTTAAGCGCAGCATGCTCAGAGAGTGAGAAAGAAGATTGATGATGGACTTACAATAGAAAGACTAATAAATAAATAGGATGTAGAACTTCTCCAACTAGGTATATTTCTTATTAGTTCTGATAATATTTGGGAAAAATTAACATCTTTCACTTTGATTGTCTCTTAGCATGGAAATAGGCATGATGCTAACAAAAGAGTTATTTCAAAAACATATTTAGATTTTCAATTTTTGAACAAGGAAAAGCTAAAATATTGTATGTGCATATTTCTTTTGTAATTTTTACATTAAACAATAGTTTTCTACAATATATATATAATGCTAAGAAACAAATTCTCGTCGGATTTCTCACTAGATTTTCTGCCAGAATCCATCTCTTATTTTCCAACGTTAGCATTAGGATATATATCATGTTAACAAAATAATTAACTGTTAAAATTAAAGTTGATCATTTTTAAAATATTTTATCGTTTTTAAAATATTTTATCGTTAAAAATATACTAACCAGTATAAATTGCGATTGGAACATTTTGGTCCGAAAATGTTATGTGAACAAAAAAGAACTAATTAATAAAAGTCAGCTACCAAGTTTTTATTTTTTTCATTATCTATGGCTATAAACCTCATTGCCCCTTACAATTATCATGGAAAGCTCTATTTAAATAAAATGCTTTCCATTAAGTAATTCCACTTTGTATGCGTATTCTACTATTTATCTCAAATTATAATAAGTTCCAAAAGGTTTTTTTATTCAATTCCATTTTTTTTTTAAAGGAAAAGAGTGTAATAAAGGATACTTGGGGAAAATACTTTGCACATGGGAGCCACCCAAAACAACCATTTAATCGTATGCTATGAAACTAAATAAAACCCATAAAGCTGAAAACAAATTCCCATCTTTATCGGATCAAAAAAAAGAAAATTTCCATCTTTTCTTCCTTCAAATTTGTTTCTTTACTAACAAAGAAAGTTCACGTATATATCCTATGGAACTTTTGCATTTACTCGCTACAAGACGACACCCCTTCAGCTTCCAACAAATAAGTGCATGCAGGAGTGAATGTGATCCGGAGAAATTTTTTGTTTTAGACGCAATCGTTATAGGACTATAGATACGTCAAGTCAACTAAAACAATGTTAAATTGATTGGTTCAACAGCCTAACAGGAGTTTATAGGACTAACGATCTATTTTCCAATGAAAACTTTGACATAGCATCAAATGTATACAAAATTGAAGTTTCATTTTTTTTCCTTTAAACTGCTTGTATTTATCTTCTTTGATCTCCCTGAGAGCATTAACGTTTAGGAGTTACATAAAGTTAAACAGTTAAAGAAGAAGATGATACAATTACATAAGACAATAATAGTGAAGCTTATATAGAAGTTAAACCGCGTGTTGTAAAGAGTAGTTGAAAGCTACGACCAAGACCACTTAATAGAATTGGAAGAATTGGAAGTCGAGAAAAGGGACAGGCAAGTCGAGAGAAGGGACTGGCCAATTGCCGAATTGGAGGTTGGGAGCTGTTCTTGCCGAGCGAACCAACCCTATAGTAACTTGCTGCGTATCGTTATGGATATTTGTTTCACAATAGAGGAAGCTGGCTGAGAGTTAGCGAGCTGGAGTTTCACGTTCACTCTCTTTCCAAAGCTCATATGCAACAGCTTGGAAAACCAGCTTACAAATTATGTTGAGGTTGCAAGAAATGGAAGGAGACTTAATCCAGTTAACAATGCCCATCAGATCAATTGGAGGAGAAAGATCTTGATGAGTAAAATGTACGACGCAACAGTTAAAGTTTCATTTTGTTTCTCCACGAAAACAAAGTTCCAAATCTAACTACCTCCGAATCAAAATCTTGAAACTTAAAACGTACATAAATCACAACTGGGCGGAGGTAAGGGGTGAATGTCAATCCGATTCTTGACAAGATATGGGTCACTCAAATACATGAATCAAAGTGTTTGTTCTTGAACCTAGTGCTACCACTGTACTAAACGCTGCTCTGCAACAGAATGTGCATTTGCCAGTCCGTCCAATCTTAGTTTTGGATTTAGTGAACTTGGTTGTCTCCACATACTACACCAAACTGTAGATGCAAGACCCTGTTCAAATATTATATATTAATGTTTTAATTTTGCGTGATAAGAATAGACTCTCTTTGTCCCATTTTATAAGATGTTTTATAACTTTTTTCTTTGTCTCATTTTGTCAAATTTTTATGCAAAACTTAAATACATTTAATATTTTATGATAATTAGTCTTTCTTGTGATTGGTTCAATCGATTTAAATTAAAATATTAAATAATATTTTTGTAAATAAAAATAAATTTCTTAATATGCATATTTTTTAACAAAAAAATCTTATAAAGTGGGACATATAAAGTACTAAGAAATTTGGGCAAAGTTTTCCTTAGCTAAAACAAGAAGAAACAAATGAAAGAAAGATTAAAATGAAAGAAAGAGAGGGAATAATAGTCCCTCCTTTACTTCTTTTTATGGTTGCTTTTTTTTTTAATCTCAAAGTAAGTATCATTTTAGATTTTTAATGCAAACTTTTAGATAAATTTCCAATTTTCATTCTATAATAATGTATTAATAAGAAAAATAAAATTATGTAGTGTATTATTAAAGCATAGTATAGATTTTAATACTTTTGTTAATATGTGTGAAAAATCTTATACAACACTTCTTCAAAAAAGAGAGAATACTAGATTGCTCGGCTTTTTAGTGTAATGAAAATGATCCTATTGCTCTCCATTTCTTCTTTTGAGTCCGCATCCTCATTATTTCATCTTTAATCCTTAATACAGTAAAACCTCTATAAATTAATACTCGATAAATTAATAAACACTATAAAATAATAAAATTTGTTTGTCTCAAGTTAGTCCGGTGTAAAAATGCACAAAATTTGATAAGATAATAAGATAATATTTTTTTTAAAATCTCTATATAAATATAAGATCCCATTAATATATATAAAGATAATATACTTTTAGTATTTGTTTTTATGAATTTCTGTTAGAATTCATCACTAACTTTTCTTTTAAAAAGTATTATGTTGTATTTTAAAATATCTTATTGTTATAATATATATAAATTTGTCATCAAAATAAACAAAAAAAATTATAAGTTTTTAAATTCTAAATATGTATAATTTTTATTTCAGTATTCTTATTAACTGTTTAAATACAATAATTGAGGTCATTAATCATAAATTTAAATTTATGTTAATAGTTTATATAAGTGAATTCATTTATAATCTTTGTTATTTATCATCAAAATAATTTGATTTTTTTTTAAATTTTAAACTTTTATGTCCAAAACTATTAAAATTTATAACATCAATTTATTTCGATCAATTTTTTAGTTTATATATTTTTAGTTTTTAACAAAACTCTCTAAAAATTAATAAATATTATTTTTTACTATAAATTAATAATTAATAATTATTAATTTATAAATAAATTAATAACACTATAAATTAATAAAATATCATGGTCCTAACATTATTAATTTATGGAGGTTTTACTCTACATTCATTGATTCGACCATCTTCATATATTTACCTTGCTTGTTTTGATTGCATTAATCTTTCGTCACAACATCCTTAACTCTGCTATTTCAAGAGTTTTGATATCCGTTTTGAATTCCATCATTGCATCCCATTCACGGGTCCCCCACCTCATGCTAATGGACAAATGGGCCTAGTTTGTTCAAGGTTATTTCTTTCTTGGACTTCAATTGGCGGATCTTGGTGACGAGGTCCAACACCAATAGTTGTTCAAGATTTGAAGTTGACTAGTTGAATCTTTGTGCCATTGGAGGGACTCTTGAGCTAAAAAAATTTTAAATATTTTTATTTGCTATCCTTTTTTAATTAAATCTATGTTTGAAAGTTTTAAAGTCTTAAAATTCTATAAATCTGTCGTTTAGAATTATGACAGATTTACTAAAAAAATAAGAATCAGTAAAGACGTTAGTTTTTATCTTTTACAATTCTTTATGTCCGATCAACATGAACAACAAAAGCAAGATTTTCATGCTACTAAGTATCAACGTTTCGAGGTTTTTATTCATCTTCCCCCCCCCCCCCCCCCAATCGGAAAGCGATGAAGATTCAGGTATAATCTATATGCATAGAAGGCTTAGGGGTAGTACTGTCAGATGGGCTGTTCATGTCCAAATAGGCCTGTCCGTTTGGCCATTTTTCTTGTCTGAACATTTATTTGTCCGTCCGTCTGGACAATGGACAAAGAATGTCCATGTCCAAAAAGGACCAAGTTCAAATGGGTTTTCTATGGACATCCACTTAATTATCTACGCTTAAATATTTAAATATTATTGTAAAGTGATTTGTAAGATTTTCTCGCCAAAATGCGGATCCACAATTTTTCCGCCAAAAATAGTTCTATCTTTTTTTCGCCAAAAATAGTTCCATCATTTTCTGCCAAAAATAGTTCCGTCATTTTTCCACCAAAAATGTGATTATGAATTTCTCCGCCATAGACGGTTCCGTCATTATTCCACCAAAAATGTAGTTATGTATTTTCTAGCCAAAATGTGGTTATGTATTTTTTCGCTAAAAACAGTTCCATCATTTTTCCGCTAAAAACAGTTCCATCATTTTTCCGCTAAAAACAGTTCCATCATTTTTCCGCCAAAAATGGTTATGTCATTTTCCCGCCAAAAATGTGATTATGTATTTTTCCGCAGAAAATAATATTAACTTATTAATTTTGAGTTTTTTTTTATTTGTGAATAATGTTTTTTTTAAAAAAAATTACCTTAAATTAAAAAAAAAACTTTAATTTTGTTTGTCCATGGACTGTCCATCGACCATTATGGTTTGGCCCAGTTTCAACTGTGGTCCATTTGGATAATTGTGAAGTTGGACGGAGCTTCGCCCATGGACAAATGTCCAATTGACAGCCCTAAGTTAGGGGGAACCTCAAGAGCATCTAAACTTCCTTCCAACATTTCGACAACTCTGTTCATGGGTGGACGATCTGATGGACATGGCTGAATACACCAAATATCCATGTTTGTTCTCCATTTGCAGTCTCTCTTTCCTCTTTGGTTATTTCATCAGCAAATATCCATGTTTGTTCTTCATTTTCTAGACCCACTACAAAAAAAACCTAGGCTTAACAACATCATATATCGTTGTTAATGACGATTTACATCTAATTAACAACGAACACGAAATCGTCGTTAACAGTTCGTCGTAATGGAAGATTCGTCGTAAATTCATCGTTAATAATGCGAGAAACATAATTCGTCGTAACTTAGATGTTACACTATTAATAATGCGAGGAACATAATTCGTCGTAAATGTAAATAACGTTGTTAATTCGTCGTTAAATTAACAACGAACTAACAACATCCTGTTCAAATATCGATGTTAGTTCGTCGTTAAATTTACAACGAATTAACAACTACTATTCTCTATGATCGACGTTAATTCGTCGTTGATGATCTTTGTATTGTTAAAAAAATTGTCTATTAACGTTTTCTTTATTGATTGATTAATTAAAATAAATTTTAAATTTATAAAACAAAAATAAAATATTACACAAAAATACAAAAATGTTCTAAGAGTTCAAATCAATATCGCTAAAATGTTCGGCACTAGCAGTTTTAGCGGCTATAAAGTTGAAATCATTATGTATGCATAGCGGAAGAAGGTGTGTAATCTAGAGAGAAGGCAGAACAAAAACGTAGAGAGAAAGTGAGGATGTGAAGAATGAGCAGAGAGGAAAAATGTCCTGCATATATATAAATTTAGCTCCCGTCGCTAATTCGTTGTAAATTTACGATGAATCGTTGTAAATTCGTTGTTAAATTTAACGACGAATTTACGATGAATCATTGTAAATTCGCTGTTAAGTTTAACAACAAATTTACATCGATTCATCGTAAATTCGTCGTTAAGTTTAACAACGAATTTACAATGATTCGTCGTAAATTCGTTATTAAACGTGATAACGAATTTACAAACAACCGTAACAACGAATTTACGACGAATCGTTGTAAATTCGTTGTTAAGCGTAACGACGAATTTACAACGATTCGTCGTAAATTCGTTGTTAGGTGTAACGACGAATTTACAACGTTTCATCGTAAATTCGTTGTTACGGTTGTTTGTAAATTTGTTATTACGTTTAACAACGAATTTACGACGAATCGTTGTAAATTCGTTGTTAAGCTTAATGACGAATTTACGACGAATCGACGTAAATTTGTTATTAAACTTAACAACGAATTTACAACGATTCGTCGTAAATTCGTTGTTAAACATAATACAAACAACCGTAACAACGAATTTATGATGAATCGTTGTAATGATGTTGTTACATTGTTAACATGTATTATATTTTCTTAACATATGATGTTAATCTTAATTAGTTCAACAAATAAAAATGTTATAACAAATAAAATGATAAACGTTTAAATATATATTGTTATAAAACTGTTGTAAATTAACAGCGAATTAACAATGTAAATTTATTTCGTCGTAACTCAGTTATAAATTAACAATGAACTAACAACAAACTTTCAAATCGTCGTAAACGCGACGTTAAGTATACGCAAAAAACCATCGAATTTACGACGAGTTTATTCGACACTGTGTTACGACAATCTAACAACCAATGTTTTTTTTGTTGTTAAATCGTTGTAAATTCGTTTTTAAATTACGACGATGTTATTTCGTTGTTAAATTTCGTTGTTAATCCTATTTTTTCTTGTAGTGACCCTTGTAGATCCAATCCGGAAAGTAAGACGAACTAGCGTTAGAAACAATGGTTTCTTCTAGTTCTTTGTCCTTTGCTCCAATCATTTCGAGAACCAACATTCTATAGCTATACACATTCCATAGCTTATAAATTTGAAAATATAAGTTACTATCAAATTTTCACATAGGTGAGTTTTGCTGGCCAGAGAAATTTTGAACTGTTCTGGTTTTCCATGATTAAAAAAGAAGTTACTAACTCAACATTTTCTCTATTTTCTAGTTTTGGTTTCAGTAGCAGAAGTTGTTTCTTTTGTGGTCCTATTAACATTGTTTCTCCATTTTCGCCAGAAGAAAGAATCCCGACGACTGAAACAACAGAACATAAAGGCCCTTATTCCACTCAAACATTTCAGTTATTCACAAGTGAAAAAAATCACAAAGTCGTTTGCAGAAGTGGTTGGGAGAGGCTGATTTGGAATTGTTTATCAAGGAACACTTGGTGATGGACGAATTGTTGCAGTGAAGGTCTTGAAAGACTCAAAAAGTAATGGTGAAGACTTCATCAATGAAGTTGCAAGCATGAGCAGAACTTCTCATCTCAACATTGTTTCTTTGCTTGGTTTCTGCTCTAAAAGTTCCAAAAGAGAAATTATATCTGAGTTTTTGGGGAATGGGTCACTTGATAAGTTCATCTCTGGCAATAGCCCAGAGTATATGGATTTGAATGCACTATATAGAATTGCACTAGGAGTTGCTCGTGGTCTAGAATATCTGCACCACGGCTGTGAAACAAGGATTGTGCATTTCAACATTAAGCCACAAAATGTACTCTTAGATGAAAATTTTGTTCCCAAAGTTGCGGACTTTGGCCTTGCTAAGCTTTGTGAGAAGAAAGAGAGCATCTTGTCATTGCTGGACACAAGAGGTACAGTAAGGTATATTGTATCTGAAGTGTTTTCAAGCATGTACGGTAGAGTCTCTCACAAGTCAGATGTGTATGGCTATGGAATGTTGATTCTTGAGATGATTGGTGCTATGAACAAAGAGAAAGCTAATCAAGCCTCTGCTTCTAACACAAGTTCAATGTACTTCCCTGAATGGGTATACAGAGATCTTGAATTAGGCAAGTCCAAAAGGCATATTGACAATGGTATCAACAGTGAAGAATATGAGCTAGCAAAGAAGATGACATTGGTGAGTTTGTGGTGTATGCAGCCATCCCCACCATATCGCCCAACGATGAACAGAGTTGTAGAGTTGTATACGGTTTAAGTTCTTAGAAATATAGATGTTTGAACAAGAGCAACCATTAATTTTTCTTAATAATCGATTTATTCATCTAGTGTTCATATTCGAAAAGGACGGAATTAACAGGCATTTGTTGTGTTAACTGGAGTTATCATTGACCATCAGTTAACTCTCAATCAGACTCATTCATGAATGAGTTTTTTCATCTATGATTTTTATTCAAAACTGACAAATTATCAAATAGATAAACTGTGGTTACTGTGTTATGAAGTTATCGTTGACTGTAAATTAACTTTCGTTGGGAATCAAGATTGAGAACTTGAAGGTTTAACTAAGCAAAACTTTATATTTGGAGGTTTGTTTAGGAAACAAAAATAGTTTGATGTTTTTGTTGGAAATTTTTGTCAACTTAGAAGTTTGTTTTGGAAACACAAATAGTTGGAGGTTTTTATTGGAAAAAGTTGTAAAGTTGAAATTTTTTTATGGTACTTTTCCATTTATAAATCAATGAATAGAGTTCCGCGGAAGAGAAAAATGTAAAACCTTTCTTTTATTTCACTTGTTTTTTTCTCTCTTTTTGGTATTACAATGTCATTGCTCTTGCTTATATAGTCAATCTGACATCCTTAATCTGCTGACACATGTCAACATACTTGACAGATGAGAGGATTGAATCTGTACTTTTTCTCTATCTTCAATCCTGTGTGTTAACTCACTGGTCTTGCTTTTGCAACGACATTGTAATATGTACATTCTTCAGAGATGCTCTTCTCCTTGCCTTTGTCGTTTCTGATTTGAATAGTGGGCTTCATGGACTTTGGTATTTTACTCTTGTTTTGCTCTGCTTCATTTTTTTGCTTGGGCCTTTCTGTAATGGGCCTGCTTTGATCAATCTTTCTCTTTGTTGCAGAGTCGATTTCTGTTGAAGAGGAGCTGAAGAGTTTGCTCAGTGGTGAGTGGTGTTGTCTCTAATAAACCAAACTCTGAATATCACCTTCACGCCGTCTTTAAGTTCGTTAGCATTTGTTAACGGAATCGAGATTGTCTCCATGCCTAACCGGTTTTACTCAAGGGGAGGATCTAATGGTAAAGAAAGAGAAGCTGGTAACACCAATGAATTGCAGATACACAATACAACGGCTTTCAAGACCTTTTACCGGTTAAACATAGGTGGACAAATGGTCGGCGAGGTTGGTGATTCAGGAATGTTCCGGCGGTGGCTTTTCAATGATGATTTCATACTCAGTGAAACTCCAGGAACTAATATCGCCATACCAGGTACAAAGATCAAGTACATGAGGAGAACTCCGGCCTACGTTGCCCCAGAAGATGTGTATGCCACATCTCGCATAATGGAGAACCCTATGAACCATAACAATACCAACTGAAATTTAAACCTAATGGGGCGCTTCACAGTCGACGTTGGGTTTCCTTGTCAGGCTTCATTTCTGTGAGACTATGCCGGAAGTAACCAAACAAGGCCACGCATCTTCTCCATCTACATTGGAAACCGGATTGCCAAGCTTATGACCGATGTGATTCGCTTGAGTGGTGGCTCTCGGATTCCGGTGTATCTAGATTTTAGTGTTTATGTGGATTACCAAAGTGGGTTGAGACCTGATCTACAACTTGACTTGCATCCTTACCAAAAAAACTACTCCAAAGAATTACAACGTTAATCTGAATGGTGTAGAAATTCTGAAGTTGAATTATGACTATCTAACATCACCGGACTTGGATCCTCCACTACCATCGGACTTGGATGTTCGAGTATCACCAGACTTAAAAGGTAAGTCGCATGTTCTTGTGATAATCCTCATTGTTGTTGGTTCTGCAATTGGGCTGGCCACTTTCATTGTTGTCCTCATGTTGTCGAGGCGTCAGATGAAGAGGAAGAAGAAAAGGAAAGAAAACATTGTTGTCATGTTCAAGGTACTACTGAAACAATATGCTTATGAAAAATTGAAAAAAATTACAGTCATTTTCACATATAGTTGGAAAAGGAGGATTTGGAACAGTTTATGGAAGAAATCCTTATAACGGTTGTAAGGTTGCATTTAAGGTTTTGAAGGATTCAAATGGAAATGGTGAAGATTTCACCAACGAAGTCACCAGCATGAGCCAGACCTCTCATGTAAACATTGTTTCTCTGCTTGGTTTCTGCCTTGAAGGCTCTAAAAGAGCGATAATGTTTGAGTTTTTGGAGAATGGGTCTCTCGATCAGCTCATGCCTAGAAATAAGTCACTGACTCAAGATGTTACAACATTATATGGAATCACGTTAGGAATTGCTCGGGGATTGGAATACTTGCATTAGGGCTGTAAAACAAGAATTGTGCATTTCGACATTAAACCTCAGAATATTCTGTTAGATGAAATCTTTGTCCTAAAGTCTCAGAATTTGGGCTTACTAAGCTCTGTTAAAAAAGAGAAAGCATTGTATCATTGATGGACACAAGAGGAACTATAGGTTACATTGCACCTAAGTTGTTTTCAAGAATGTATGGTAGAGTCTCCCATAAGTCCAATGTATATAGCTATGGAATGTTGGTCCTCGAGATGATTGGAGCAAGGAACAAAGAAATAGTAGAAACCACTACTTCCAACACCAGTTCGAGTTACTTTCCGGATTGGATTTATAAGAGTTTTGAAAATGGAGAGCAAACATGGAGATTTGGTGATGAAATAACCGATGTGGAAAATGAAATTGGGAAGAAGATGATTTTGATGGGTTTGTGGTGTATTCAACCATGTCCATCAGACCGTCCACCGATGAATATAGTCGTCGAGATGATGGAAGGAAGTTTGGATGCTCTTGAAGTTCCCCCTAAGCCTTCTATGCACATTTCCACTGGGCTTATTGCCGAATCTTCTTCGCTTTCTGTTGGTTGGGAAGCCGAATAAACACTTGAACTATTGATTCTGCTAATTTTTAGCATGCGATTTTCTTTTTGTTGTTTTTGTTGATTAGATAGAAAGAGTTGTAAAAGAAATAAAGAGCACTTTGGAAAGTCTTATCAGATTTTTAATTTGTTAAAAACTTAAAAACTCTAAGACTTGAAACCTGATTGCATGAGTCCATTCAATGGCATAAAAAATTCAACGTGTCAACCTCAAAATCTTGAACAACTTACAAATTAGATTGAAAAGCAATGATTCACCCTAAACACGTCATATGCACCAAAGAAACATGTACCCTTCAATGTTACACGACAAATGATGTCTTTCAAAGATATAGAAGTGTTCCAAGTTTATATATTAGTGCTTTAAATGGGTTTTACATGATATTCAGAGATTTAGGGAAATAGCTGTTTGTTTTACATTATGAAATTTATAAATTCATAAACAATCTAGTAAATTTGTATCGGTAGAAAGGCTGTGAAAAGTAATCATAAGCAATAAGGGTGACATGTCAGACTTTTTTTTTTTATCCCAAACGACTAAAATACAATATTCAATAACACCACCAACATTAAAATTCATTTGATATTTTTTTCTCTCCAGTAAATTATTCTGGATTCTAATTTACCACGAGGAGAAAAAAAAAAGTTGTTGGAGAGAACAGAAAAAAAAACACCAATTCGATTTTTCCATGGCTAGAAAATAAGAATCCTTTTCGACACAAATTTCATCGAAACCTTAACATTCTTACAGAAAATAAAGAAAACCCAAAACAAAAGTATATATTTTTTTTAAAATCTTTGAGATGGGTAACAAGAAACTGTTGACTGGTGGATCAAGCAAAGCTTATGGTAGTGGAAGCTACAGAGATCCTCTATTGCTGCGGAATCAGGTCTCTGTTTTCTATTTTTCAGTTCCATTTCTTGTTTCTCATTCTCATGCTTTTATAAAGTTTCATGATTGATTGAAAGTTTCTTACTTTCATAAGAAATCGCTTAATTTGTTAGAAGGTGATGGATTGACTTTTATTACTGTTCAATTTTTGAAGAGTCTGGTTAGTTTTTGAAGTTATAGGATTCTCACTTAGGTAAGTGATCATCCGATTGGAACAATTAGATTGTTACAACAGATGAAGTAACCTTCCAAGTTTGATTCTTGAAATTTGATTTTGATAAATTGTGAGTTCCCATTTTATGTTTGATTCCAAAATTTCTAACTTTTAGTTTTGTTTACTTATTATTCTTTACTATATGCAGGATAAACCGAAAGAGAATGGAAGCGAAAATGGTCCAAATGATCTCGAGCATGGTGTGGTTGAGGTACGTTGTTAATGCTGTTTTACAGAAATGTTTCATATATAGAAGTGATATTATCATCTTTTTTTTTTTTTTTTGCAGGCAGCAAATGTTGGATTTGGAAGAGTCTTTGCGTTGGTGAGTGATTTTTGATTAGAAGTAACGTTTAGCATTCTTAGATAAAGCTATGTCAATTCTCAAATATAATGGTTCCAGGCAAAGCCAGATGCGGGAAAGCTAGTGATTGGTACCATTGCTTTGTTGATAGCTTCGACAACGAATCTCCTTGTTGTATGTCTCATCTCTTGATCTTTGACTTCCTATTTATTTTATGATATTAGAATCAAGAAAGATGAACCTTTTATGTTATGCAGCCAAAATTTGGTGGAATGATTATAGACATTGTATCCAGAGATGTCAAGACACCAGAGCAGCAAACGGAATCCATAATAGCTGTTAGAAATGCAGTAGTAATCATTTTGATTGTCGTTGTAATCGGGTAATTACATCTTTAAATTTTCTTCCTTAGTCCTCCTTTGATCTTTAGAGTTTTGGTTTTGTCTAACTTATACATTTTTCTATTCTTGGGATTTTTTAGATCGATATGCACGGCTTTGCGAGCGTGGCTATTTAATTCTGCCAGCGAAAGAGTTGTGGCTCGACTGAGAAAGGATTTGTTCAAACACTTAATGCATCAGGTAGAACATTTCTCAAGGCTCTTATGATTTTCTCTATCTGTGGCTTTTGTTCTATTGGTTAGTCTTTTCATGCATTGTTCATGACTTTTGATGTCTAATGAACTAACTCTACAAGATATTGAAAATATGTTTTTGTTGTTGTGTGTTAACAGGAAATAGCATTTTATGATGTTACAAAAACTGGAGAACTCTTAAGTAGACTATCCGAAGACACTCAAATCATCAAAAACGCTGCTACGACAAATCTTTCTGAAGCTCTTCGTAATGTAACAACAGCGTTTATCGGAGTTGGTTTCATGTTTACATCATCTTGGAAATTAACATGTAAGAAGCTTCTCTTTTTTTCAGATTTTGTACTAATAGATTGAATAAACAAACTGAATTAACTCATCTTCTTGTTCATCTTTTGTGTTTTTAGTGTTGGCACTAGTAGTAGTTCCGGTAATTTCAGTTTCTGTGAAACAGTTCGGGCGATATCTCCGTGAACTTTCACACAAAACTCAAGCAGCAGCTGCTGTTGCTGCATCAATTGCTGAGGTTTTAATTCTTTTTTTTTCATACAGTGCTTATAAATTGTTTTTTTTTCTTTCAGTTCATTATGATTGGATCAATATTTACTATGTAGGAATCATTTGGCGCAATCCGAACTGTTAGATCTTTTGCGAAAGAAATTTATATGGTATCACAATACTCTGAAAAAGTCGATGAGACTCTGAAGCTAGGACTCAAACAAGCTGTGAGTTTTTGTTGCATGAACCATTTCATAAAACTAAACGTTTTGATGTGTCTTTGAGAGGATATATTTGTGTTTTTGGGGTTGTGATTTAGGTACTTGTCGGGCTGTTCTTTGGAGGACTAAACGCAGCTTTCACGTTATCTGTTATTACAGTTGTTAGTTATGGAGCATACTTAACAATAACTGGTTCCTTGACCGTTGGAGCACTCACTTCTTTCATCCTTTATAGCCTCACAGGTTTCATTTGCATTTCTGTTTCTTGATCTGTAACTTTTTGAAAGAATTATTATATTAAACTTTGAGATATTGTTTTGCCAGTTGGTTCATCGGTATCTTCTTTATCGAGTTTGTACACAACTGCAATGAAAGCTGCGGGAGCTAGTAGACGGGTATTTCAGATCTTGGACCGTGTTTCTAGCATGCCAGAATCAGGAGATAGGTGTCCGGTTGGGTGAGATTTCTTCATGTATTCTTAAAATTAGTTTTCTATATCATAAGAACAGTTTCGGTTTATATCTTGGGAGTATAATGGTTTCAGTAATCCTGATGGAGATGTGGAAATACATGATGTCTGGTTTGCTTATCCTTCTCGCCCTAGTCACATGATACTGAAGGTAATGCGAAATCTTCGTTTGTACTTTGTATGTATATTATAGTTTAGATCATAATTTTTTCATAGGAAACAAACATTCTTCAGCTTATAACCATTTAATATATGATTGAGAATTTGTTAGAACAAACAAAGGTTTGGTGTCTTTGTAAAAACTCTTAACTCAAGAGTTACAAAAATAGAGTAGATTTTTATCAATAACCTTAAATTTCTGAGGATGATAACCGAATTTGTGAGGCTGTTACAAGTTAAGCATTGCTTAATCACCCGAAATTTGCAGGGAATAACGTTGAGGTTGACACCAGGTTCAAAAGTGGCACTTGTAGGACCAAGTGGTGGAGGAAAAGTAAGTTCAGACCATACGGTTTTCGATTTAGATTTTTCAGTATATAAAGTATAGAAACTGTGGAAACCGAGTACCATTTGGTTTGGTTCAATACCGTTTCAGTTTTGGTTTTGGTTTTTTTAGAATGAATATGTACATTGAATGTTTGCATTTGCCATATGCAGACGACCATAGCCAATTTGATTGAGAGATTTTATGATCCTCTCAAGGGAAAGATTTTGCTTAATGGAGTTTCTTTGATGGAAATATCCCATCAATACCTTCACAAACAGGTAAATATTATGTTTCTTGAATCGTTCTTGTCTAGACATATTAGATAGAACAATTGAATTTTGGATTGTTTCATTTCAGATCAGTATTGTAAGCCAGGAACCGATTCTTTTCAACTGTTCAGTGGAAGAGAACATCGCTTATGGATCTGACGGTGAAGCTAGTGTTTCCGATATAGAAAATGCAGCTGTGAGCACATCAAAAATTTCTTTCTTCTCCATTGACGGTTTGTGTATGCTGATTGGTATCAAAATGAAAAATGTTGTGGCAGAAAATGGCGAATGCACATGAGTTCATAGAAGCATTCCCGGACAAGTATAAAACCGTTGTTGGAGAACGCGGATTACGGCTCTCAGGAGGACAGAAACAAAGGATTGCAATCGCGAGAGCGCTTCTTACAAACCCGAGTGTTTTGCTCCTTGATGAAGCCACTAGTGCACTCGATGCTGAAAGCGAATATCTTGTTCAGGTAATAAGACAGAACTTTTGAATCAAAACTCAAAAACAACTTACTCATAGCCTAATGTTCTGAATCTGTTTGTAGGATGCTATGGACTCGTTAATGGCAGGAAGAACGGTTTTGGTGATAGCTCATAGGTTATCGACGGTTAAGACTGCAGACTGTGTGGCAGTTATATCAGATGGTCAGGTGGCTGAGAAAGGGACTCATGATGAGCTTCTCAACCTTAATGGAATCTACACTAATCTTGTCAAGAGGCAGCTTCAGAGTTCTTCCTCTGTTACCGACCTGTGAGAATATTATTCTTCTGGCAACAATAGAAAGAAGAAATTATAGATTCGATTCTAAGACTCCATTTGTATAATTTGACACTGATTACAGCTTCAGAGTTCTTTGTCCATGAAAACATGAAAACATGAAAACCTTCTATGTGAGCTGGAGGGTTCTCTGACATGAAATAGTAGTAGTGAGACATTCCAATTATCAAATAAGAAATAAAAATGAGGCATGGGATAGTAATGTTATGCGTCTAGTTTTGTAATTTTTTTTTGTTTCAATCACACATTAACCAAAAAAATTACTGCCCAATTAAGAGGAACATAGTTTAGAAATGAATTTTTGGAAATTAAAAATCTAGAAATCTGAGATAAGAAGTCGGTCTGAATATTATACGAAACTTTGCATTTTTTTTTTCTGATCCAATATGGAATTTCTTCTTTTTTGAGAATTTTGTGACTACTTGGTTACTTTTTAATGTCTGCAATCACACTTTTTTTTTCCACTTAAAATTCCTTCATTACAAAACTTATCAGGGGTATACCCATCGACACAGTCTTACAAACACTTAACCAGAAGGCAAGCTAAACTTAAACACCTATAGTCTTCAATCTCTTGAAGGAGACAAAACTAAAGGAAGAAACAGAGCAGTAGCTCTAGAATAAAACCACATCAATCATAAAACTTACAAGAGCTGAGTCTTGATTGTCCACTTATTTTGATGTTCATCTGGCTTCTGTCTCCCATACATCTTGGAGCCATCTTGATCCCCCTCTCGCCACATACGATTGATATCTATGGTTCTCTGTTACACTCTTTGCAATTCTTAATGCACATTGATTACTTTGTTCCAAAATTACTTGTAAATACCACTCTGCGATCCTCCCCAGTCCTTTGTGAATTTCAGCAAACAGATTCCTGAAGAGTGGCCATTTGACAGGTTCCCTTACCGCAGTAATCACATCGTTGTTAGGTGTTTCAAAAATTACTCTGCTTTGTTTTAAATCCCCCATTCCTTCCACCGCCTATAAAAAGCTCATTAACTCTGCCTCCATTAGCGATGAAGCTTTCGGGAATGATCGACGGCTATGGAAGAGAAATAGTGGTACAGGATGGATCACGCGAAACGCTGCAATCACACTTTTTCTTAACTTTTGTGCTTATAACACTATATTAGTGGACACTGAACTCTATTACACAAGTAGGATCATATATATTGGTATATAACAACAACAATGTTGTTAACTGAGATAGTTGTTCCAAATGGCAGCTCTCTTTCTTCCTCTTTCATGATATTAATATAAGAATTAATTTAATTTTGGTGTCTTTCTAAATTAAGGGTCTGATTGGTGATAATACAAAAGCGAAATTCGAAGTGATTTTTAGAAAACTACTATTTTAACACCAATCAGGAAAATATCATAACAGTTTGCAGTTTTATTAAAATTGGAATTTAAACAGAATACGGATTTCAAGATATGTGTTTCTGCCTGATGGATAAAGGATCGCAATTCAAAACCGCACCGTGGATAACATCCAGCGGTCCAGTGAAAAACGCTTTGGATAATGATTTTATTTTTTCACATAATTATTAATTGTTTTAATAATAACTACCTACTATCTCGAACTACATATTCACATTAACCACATTGCACCATCTAATCCATTTATTCTGCACCACTCAATCCGCCGTCACCATTCTGATCCTAAGTTTTTTTTTTTTACCAACTAAACATTAAATAATTAGAAACTCATTTTAGAATTGGTTGTCCAAACTGGAGGAAAGGTGTTTACAAATGTAATATCAGAAAATAAAACTTTAGAAGTACGGGTTAAGCAGTCTGCATGTTTATTACACAATCTTAGGATACGAAAGATTGTAAAATCAGGGAGGGAGTCTCGAAGGCGAACACAACCATCAAACTGATTGGAAAAAGCTGGCCACTCCTTTGGAGATTGCACCAATGAAATGAGTTCTGCACAATCTGTTTCGAAAACAGTACACTGTAGGCTTGCCGATATAATAGATTCCAAAGCCCACAATAGTGCTTCTAACTCCGAATGTAGGGGTGACAACATTTTCCGAATACACTTCAATCCCAACAATTTTATATTACCTTCTCCCTGAAGATATATCCAACATAAACCTGTAGTAGGGTCAGATGACTTCCAAGAGCCATCAACCCGACATCGAAGCGATGTAGTTACTTCCTCCTCTGTTCTCTCCAACAATTCCATATTAACAACATCCTCTGTTGGACTTACTTGTGTCTCCTCCCAAGCCAATTGTTCAGTAATAGCTCGATTTAAAATATCTTGGGAAGTAGTTTGTTTACCTTTAAATAACTTTTTATTTCTAACTTTCCACAAAAACCATAGTATACAAAGGAAACAATTGATCGAGGTATGTTCCTTTAAATGGTTCGATATTCTCCAATATATGTAATCTAAATTCGTAAACTCCGACTTTGTCGGAAAATTACTTAATGATGATGAAATCTTTGATAACGTCCAAGTTTGCAAAGCAAATGAGCATTCAAAAAACAATGACTAATAGTTTCCTCATATATTCCACATCGCTGGTAGATATTATCACATTTAACTCTCCGTTGATTTAATCTTGATGTAACAGCAAGAGCACCTGAAACTATTTGCCAAAGTAAATGTTTTAGTTTTGAAGGAGTTCTAACTTTCCATGTTTGAGTTTTGAGAGCTAACTCATATCCTGATTTGACCGTATATTTTCCAGATTTTGTATAATGCCAAATTAACCTATCTTTCTTAAATAATTTATTAATATGCAGTCCTCTAATCAAGTCAACATCTTCCGCATCCATATAGTATTGTAAAATTGGTAAATACTGCACCTTGGACACTGGATTTATTAAATTAATAACTTTCATATTTTGATAATCATTTCTTCCTCGGCTGTTCACCCGCCTAAAAATAACATCTGGAATCCAAACATCTTTCCAAACAAAAATATCACGTCCCGAGCCTAAACACCATGGGCTTCTTTTGAACTAAATCCTTTTGTCGAATAATTTTTTGGATCCTAAGTTTCTTTTTCCTATTTTTCTTCACTTGAATAAAACTCCAATGATATATTTCAATTTCTAAGTTATTAAGCTCATTTGAGGTTTTTGTCTAAAAATATCTACAATGCAAACCATTGGTCCAGTAGCTTTTTTCTCTCAACCCCCACCGAACCAAAATCACGAAAGACACCTTTACTGATGTCTTGTCGATAAACCCTTTTCAAGTGGACAAATCCCATAAACCACCTATCTTAATTGAATAAATCTCCATCAACAACTTGACTACTTCATTTCAACGGAAATGGAAATGCGTACATTTGTCTACAACTGTGCCAAACACTCTACATAAACGCAAATTCCTAGTTCAATAACTTTTCTTATATTTTTTTGGTCAAAAGATTACATACGTAGATGCATATTCGGACAAAATGTCAAAACCCAAAAAGCAAAATAATCGGCTAATTTGAAATATGAATCATTTTTTTATATGATGGAATAAACCTTTTTTTTTGAATTGATACAAAATTAAATCATCACCAAATGAAGACGGAATAAACCATCATTTCTAATCCAAACGTTACTCTTACTTTTTTTTTTTAATATTTTCCTGTTATTTATTTTTGTTGAGGTGTTTACGAATAATTTGTTCTTAAACTATTATTTTCAAAAATTTTGGAAAAAATTTATCTGATTACAACAAGAAAAAAAATTAAAGACAAATTTTAGTACCTGAAATTTTATAATTTAAGACTTTTAACAAAAAAACAAATTTTTATATAATTAAGAAATCATTTAAAAATAATAGAAAAGCTTAAATAATATCTTCTCGGGGAAAAAGAAATAGTAGATATTTCCTCAGACTTAACGTCAGAATCAAAACGATTCCACATTCCAAGATCTGACAATAATGTCAAAATCCATTGAAAAGGCAGCCATAGTAGAATCCAAATTTGTTAAGCCATAGTAGAATCCAAATTTGTTACAAACTCTACTTTCGTGGATGACCCTCTACCCAAGATGTCAATTGCACAAGTCTACCTTACGTCCGAAACAAAATAGAACTCCCATATACATATTCTAACACATTATTATCTTAACATTCCACATATTATATACACAAATATATGTATATATATAATAATAGTACTTCCTCTATTTCAAAATGTGGAGTGTTTTAGTTAAATTAGACATATTAAGAAGTTATTTTTATTTTAAAAATAATTATTTAATATATAAAATAAAATAATTTATCTAATTATGAAAAAAACTGCAAAATACTAAGACATGACACAAGTACTTGTTACTCGCTTCATACCCGCTAATTCAATTACATGTAAATAAAGGTTAAATATCAATTATTAGCCATACAAAATTCGATAAAGTTAAAAATATTTAGAAATATAAAAAAAACCTTGAAACACCTCATATTTTAAAACCCAAAAAACCCCATAAAATATCTTATATTAAGAAATTATTTTTATTTTAAAAATAATTATTTAATATATAAAATAAAATAATCTATTCAATTATGAAAAACTGCAAACTATTAAGACAAGACACAAATACTTGTTACCCACTTCGTATCCGCTAATTCAATTACTTGTAAGTAAAGGTTAAATATCTATATTAGTCGTATAAGATTCGATAAAGTTAAAAGTATCAAAAAATATTAAAAAAACTTTAAAAACACCTCATATTTCGAAACAAAACAAAAGTCTTAAAATACTTTATATTTTGAAACAGAAAAAATATTATTTTTCTACCGCGATAGATAATCTATATAAATTGAAACTAAATTTATGTAAATTTGAAAACGAAAAAGAGAACAGTAATTTTGTTGAAACTTAACTTGTGTCCTTTCAAAATTTTAAACGTACAAATTTATTAGTTCACCATCAATAGAACTATAGAAAATGTGAAATCTTCCAATGATCCAACTCATACACTGCAAATAGGATCTTAACTAAAATAATAGGCAAACTTGTATAATTCGTATCGATTTATTGAAGACCTTTATTACAAAAAAATCGTAATTATGACGCATATATATACCCTACTTTGATTGATGATGACAAAACAAAGATATATATACCCCACTTTGATATGTCATGTTATTGAACATCCCTCTCTTCAAGGTACGAAATCTAATGAAATTTTGATAAGTCAATATCAAAAACTTGGATAAGTGGGCGTGTAATAGTTTTGTCCTTTTCGCTGAGTAGACATGACTGGTTTTTGCAGTAATTAACCATACATATTTATGTTAATATTAATAATAGAGTTAATAAATAATTAAAAACGGAAATCTAGGATTGAATCATAAATAAAGGTATTGGATGGACAGTTGAAAAAAATTACGGTTACCTAACTTTTATAACACGCTAAATATGTACATGCCAATGAAGTTTTTGTGTTAGGCCGTGTGACTTGTCATCACCTATTTATGTACAAAATGACATGGTTACGTACTTAAATAGTCGTTTGCTCCTCCTAATACTAGAAACTGAGTACTTTTCAACATCAATCCAGGAGACTACCTTTAAAAATATGTAAAATTTTAAAATAAAATACTGTGCAAACGAGAAACATAGTTTTTTTTCAAAACAAAAATTAGACATCTTGAAGAATTTTGTTTTTTTTTTTATTTGAGATAAAAATAAAATCAAAGGTTTTTAATTAAAATAAAATCAATTCAGTCAGATCTAAATAAAATAAAAATAATCCATCAAAATAAACTAGAATAATATAATTTAACGGAACTCATTATTTGAATCTCTCAAACCAAATTGAAGTTTAAACGTCACCGTAAAATGAAAACAAATTGTAAAACTAAGTTTATTTAATGAACACAAATTGTAAAACTAAGTCTATTTTAAAATTTTAAAATATGCTTGATCAAAAAATAAATACATAAATTTAATACTAATAATAAAGTTTTGACGTTAAATAAATAATAATAATACAGAAATATAACATAGTTTTTTCATAACAAAAATATAACATGCCATGTAATTATGTAAACACAATGTTTCTTTCAAAAAGACATTTAATTTTAGATAAAATAAATATTATAAGTGTTTCATTGAAATAAAATTAAATCAGTCCAATATGTATATATATATAAATAAAAAGGATTTTAAAATAATTGAAATTTTTTTATTACTTGTATATCTAATAACCGAATTGAAAATTGAACCTCCCTGTAGAATGAATCAAATTTTAAAATTAAGTCTATTTAAAAATCTAGAATAGATTTGACTGAAAAGAAAATAAATAAACTTAATACTCATTTTGAAAATCCTTTCCCATGACCATTATTATTTGACCAGCTGGAATTCATACATCTTTTTTTGGTCCACAAAATATTTTTCTATATAATAAATTTCTCTTTTGTTATCCTTTCTATATATATATATATATATTTTTAAATATCCTTATTTTGTTTTGTTAAAAGATTTTTAAACAAAATTGAATTCCTCTCCGTCTTCTTTTGAACACCAATTAAATTTTACCCATTTCACACATATATGATATATATATATATTAAGTTCATCACATCAGCAGTATCTCACAACAAATCATGGTTACCAAAGAAATGAATTCTTCACTTAACATAATCGACGTGGCACGAGTCACCCCTTCAAACTCTGACTCGTCCGAGTCACTCACTATCCCACTCACCTTCTTCGACCTTCTCTGGTTCAAACTCCACGCCGTCGAACGAGTCATCTTCTACAAACTCACCGACGCAACTCGCCCTTTCTTCGACTCAGTCATCGTTCCCAACCTCAAATCCTCTCTATCCTCAACCCTCTCTCACTATCTCCCACTCGCCGGCAAACTCGTCTGGAACCAACTTGATCCAAAACCAAGCATCGTATATTCTCCAAACAACGCCGTTTCATTCACCGTCGCCGAATCAATCGCCGATTTCTCACGTTTATCCGGGAACGAACCATTTCTCTCCTCCGAGTTATACCCGTTAGTCCCGGAGTTACAAATCTCCGACGAATCATCCGACGTCGTGTCGTTTCAAGTCACGCTTTTCCCAAACCAAGGGTTTTGCATCGCCGTTAATGCACATCATGGCGTTTTAGATGGAAAAACGACAACCATGTTTCTCAAATCCTGGGCCCACATTTGTAAACAACCGTCAAACACTTCTCTACGGCAGGATCTAATCCCATATTACGATCGTACGGTCATAAAAGATTCGACGAATTTGGATACAAGAGTCGTAAACGCTTGGAACTCAATAGCCAAAATGTTCACCGGCGGTAAAGAACAAGAAAACCCTAAAAGTTTGAAGATTTTATGGTCGCCGGAGGTTAGTCCCGACGTCGTACGATACACTCTCAATCTAACTCGAGAAGATATACAAAAGCTTCGAGAAAGACTCAACAGAGAATCCTCTGTTTCGTCATCACAAAAGGAACTTCGTTTGTCAACGTTCGTTGTTGTTTACTCTTACGCTTTAACATGTTTATTCAGAGCCCGAGGCGGTGACCCGAATAGACCAGTCGGGTACGGGTTCGCTGTGGATTGTCGAAGCCTCATGAACCCACCAATCCCATCGAGTTACTTTGGTAATTGTGTCTCTGCTTCGTTTAGTTTATCGTTAAAGGCAGAGACTTTTATGGGTGAAGAAGGGTTTTTAGGTGCTGCAAGATTGGTTAGTGATTCAGTTGAGGCATTGGATGAGAATGTTGCTTGGAAGATTCCAGAGTTTTTGGAAGCATTTGGGGCTGTTCCACCAGGATCACAGATTCCTTCTGTTGCCGGGTCGACCCGGTTTGGAGTATACGGGTTGGATTTCGGATGGGGAAGACCGGAGAAAGTTGTGGTTGTGTCGATTGATCAAGGTGAAGCTGTTTCTATGGCGGAGAGTAGAGATGGAAATGGTGGTGTGGAGATTGGCTTTTCACTCAAGAAACATGAAATGGATACTTTGATTGATTTGCTTCATACCGGACTAAAAGCTTAATGAGCTTTTATTCTCTGTTTATGCATGAAATAATTGTTTGTTGGCCTAGGAGAAACCTTAATTTTATATTATAGTTTTTTTTGAAGGTCTGATTTATTAATTAGAAAAACGTTTATATAATCGTTAAAAAAGCTTTCATATACATTTTGGAGGATAAAAAAAATATACAAGAGACCTAACATTTTTTAGAAGTGCTACTTTTGTCAATTTATCAGTTATTTGGTTACATTCATCTACCCAGGTAATACTAATATAAAATATAATATTAGTAAAATGATTCGCAAATATCAATGATTAAAATATTTTATTGATGCATCTACATGGAATGCTATTGGTTTTTAGTGTTATTAAATAAAATCATTAAGGATACAATAGTAATCACAAAATTAATATAACTGAACAAAAATCATAAAAAGTATTTTAAATAATTATTAAACAAATATCAAACTCACTTTCTCTCTTATTAATTATGGACAAAAATCAAATTAAAATTTTTAAAAAGAATTTCTTAACCACTAAGATTTGATATCTAATTATATCATATTATTTATTTAAGTCATTATATTTGAAATATTTTGTTAATATTTAAAAATTATGATTCTTCTATCATCTATTTTTTTAAATCTTGTTTTCAAATTATTTGAGTTATCATATAATACTTATAGTTAATAACAATGTAGATTTTTGTTTCTTCATATGTTGTGAATCAAATATTTAGAAACAAAGATATATTATTTAATTGATGAAGAAAAAATGTGTGTTTAAAGTTTCACATTAGTTAAAAAAATGAGCAATAGTTCTAAAAAGGATCAAAATGATTTAAAATCCGAATGAGTAAGAACATTGTTTTATTTATAAGTTTATTCTTTTAATTTGCTTTTAGTTCGACCAATAAATTTACCAAATAAAATAAATAAAAATATTTAAATACTTAGCTTCAAATATTATAAATATTAATAATATTTAAAATTTATAAAAAGTTTCAAATAAATAAAAATTTATGTTTGACAAAAAAACATAAATTCCCCAAGAAAAATCACATTAGATCTATTTTCATATGTACATAATTTGATTTTCTAAATTATACTATTTTTAAGTAATTTATTTTACTAACTACATATATTACCAAAAACCATAATTAAATTTTGATTACTCTAATATCGTTTTAGACGGAATCAATATGCTATTTTAAAGGTTAGTCTATTTCTGGTATTGTGATGGAAAATAATGGGTATGGGACGAGGACAGATTCGGATAACAAAAAATATTACACAAACAATTTTAATTTAAAAACAGGACAAACATTTTGGGTAACCGTACAGGATCAAAATAATTTGGGTAGAAAAATTCATTTCTCAAAATTTTATTAATTTTGGCAAAAGTTGACTAACGATTTCCTCGACCCTTTTCTTTCTGATATTCGTAGTTGGACGGATCAATTTTCTAATATTTCGTTTACTATGGTGCTAAAACAATGCAACCAAGTAGCGGACAAATTGGCTAAAGTGGCACATCATCAAGATGTAACAACAAGTATTTATTTCTATCCCCCTCGAATGTTACTGAGGCTTTTGTTTCACAATTATATGAACAATTCTTAATTTTTTTTAATAAATAAGACGTTAAAAACACACATTGTCGACCAGATAATCAGTTTTGGCTTAAAATTTTGAAACAATTAATTATATAAAAAGGAATGGTTATGGAACAAAATATTTTTGATGATACTATACCAGACGGTTTTCCGTTTCAAATGGATATGCCTAGAATACTAAAATAATTCAAACTAAAGATTCAAATCCGATTTAACACTCCTAATCAAACTGTTAAAAATATTTTGATTAGTTTAAAAAATATACATGTTACAATTAAATTATATATCTTAAATTTAAATATCAAATAAATTTATTTTATCAATATAATTTCGCATGTATGTGCGATGTCCGATCCTAGTTCCTTAGGTGATTATGGAAAAGATTGTGAAGATCTCGTTTTAATGTTTAAATCATTTAACCAATTAAAGATTATGCAGCAGAAAATCTTTTGTTAATAACATAACATGTTCTTTTATTAAAAGATGAATTAAAGTTCAACTTAGATTTATTCGGAGGCTGGCTTACAATTTTCATTATACCATTATGGCAATATCTTTCCTTACCAAATATCAGGTTTTCAAGCTCGTGCAACTAAAAATCAAATCCTGCAACTAAAAATACGTTGCCGTCGCTGATATAGTCGTTAAATATTAATTAAATACTCGTAGGTGGGTCTTGTTTAGATTGAAATTGCAGTGCAGCAACTTGCCAACGGGACCATTCTTTGCTCGCGTCTAAAGTTGTATATCGATCGAATGCATTTATTAATGCTATTGGATAAACAATACAATAATTTTGTGGCTCTATTTTTTTTTGTTTATATACTACTACATATTCATGGATCTTGTTTAAATGTATGTTTCCAATTTCTAATTATAATTTCTGTCCCGCTCCGTTTTCAAATGAGAATCATAAGTTTATGCCATATGAGAATATCTTTTTGAATTGAAACGAAAATTTCTTAGCGGAAATATGATAGGATGTGACGGGATGAAAATTGTACCCACCCCTTATTTTACCTCTAAACACTTGGTTATAAATGTTCATACGTTGTTTGATATGAATTAAATAAATGTTTTTGTCTAACTTTTGTCAATGATTTAATATTTTTATTTTCTAATATATACTTTTATATAATTTTATCTATAATATCATAGTTATAATGTTTTTATATTGTAAACTAGATCTCATTTAACGTCTAACACTTTCTTGAACATTTACCGACATAGTTTTTAAATATTAATGGTTGGTCGGTCTTGTTTGGATTGAAATTGCAGTGCGGCAAGTTGCCAACCAGCTTAAAGCGTCCAGAGCAGGAACATTCTTTGCTCGCTTCAAAAGTTGTATATATCTTGATCGAATGTATGTATTAATGCTATCGGATAAACATTACATGCTAATAGTTTAAAGAAATCAAGTGTCATTAAACTCAACCGGTAAAGATTCTAGAAAAAATTAAGAAGATACCGGTTCAAGTGATGCTTAAGACAAAACTAATATTACATTATGTAGTTTTGTACTTAGAAAGGTTACGGATTTCGGCATGAGAATTACAGATTTTTACCCAAAACAATAAATACAACACAACAATTATGTGGCTCTATTTTATTACCTCTTTTACTTCCTAATAGTTTTTTATTTTTTATTTTTCTTTATATAGTACTATATACTACTACAAAATTAAATACCTCTACACCTCTCGTATAATCGTGTGTATCATCACCGGATAAGTACCTCTATGTCTCACCACAAGATTGCCGGAGAAATGGTTTCATCATTTAACATCATTGAGGTGGCACAAATCACCCCTTCAATCTCTGACTCGCCCGAGTCACTCACTCTTCCACTCACCTTCTTCGACCTTATCTATTTCAAATTTCGCGCCGTCCAACGAGTCATCTTCTACCAACTCACCGACGCAACTCGCTCTTTCTTCGACTCAGTCATCATCCCCAATCTCAAGACCTCTCTTTCCTCATCCCTCTCTCACTATCTCCCACTCGCCGGCAAACTTGTATGGGACCCAAATGATCCCAAACCGAGCATAGTCTACTCTCCAAACGACACCGTTTCATTCACCGTCGTCGAGTCAAACGCAGACTTCTCTCGTTTCACCGGAAACGAACCATTCCCCTCCACCGAGTTGTTGCCATTAGTCCCTGAGTTACGAAACTCCGACGACTCAGCCTCCGTCATGTCGTTCCAAGTCACGCTATTTCCAAACCAAGGGTTTTGCATCGGCGTATCCGCACATCATGCCGTTTTAGATGGAAAAACGACAACCATGTTTCTCAAATTCTGGGCCCATACATGTAAACAACAACAAGAACAACAACAACAACAAACGTCAAATCCTTCCCTACCGCAAGATCTAATCCCAACTTACGATCGTACGGTCATAAAAAGTCCAACGGATAACGAAACAAAAGTTTTGCATGAATGGTACTCTGTAGCCAAAATGTTCTCCGGAGGTAAAGAACCACAAAACCCTAAGAGTTTAAAGCTTAGTCCGTCTCAAGAAATTGGTCCCGACGTCTTCCGATACACTTTTAAGCTCACTCGTGAAGATATCCAAATGCTTCGCGAAAGACTCATAAGAGAGTCTTCTTCTTCTTCTTCATCCTCAAAGGAGCTTCGCTCATCAACATTCGTTATTATTTTCTCGTACGTGTTTGTGTGCTTAATAAAAGCTCGAGGCGGCGAACCGAATAGGCCGGTTGGATATGGTTTTGCGGTAGATTGTCGAAGCTTTATGAATCCACCGATCCCAAAATATTTTGGAAATTGCCTCTCCGGTTGCCATAGAATGATGTTGAAGGCAGAGATGTTTATGGGTCAAGAAGGGTTTTTAGTTGCTGCAAGAATGATCAGCGATTCGATCGAGGAATGGGATGAGAATGATGCATGGAAGATTCCGGATTTAGTAGCATATTCAACTCTTCCACCAGAGACACAATTTATTGTAGCTTCTGGATCGACCCGGTTTGGAGTATACGGGTTGGATTTCGGGTGGGGAACACCTGATAAAGTGGTGATTGTGACTATCGGTCAAGGCAATGGGATTTCAATGGCTGATAGTAGAGATGGAAATGGTGGTGTGGAGATTGGCTTCTCACTCAAGAAACATGAAATGGACGCATTGATTGATTTGCTCCATCATGGACTAAAAATTTAATTCACTATTCCTCTCCAACAATAAAATAATATTCTTTCTGTTTTATTTATTTTATATATAGATGTATCTGATATCTTAGAGATTTTGTTTTGTTTCATTCTATATGATGTTTTACAAGTTTTTTTAATGCAATTTTTGTATTCTATGATTATTTCTATTATGTAATTATTATTTACTATCCGTTAAATTATTATTAGTCAAATTTAAATGATATTTTTTGATCAAATAAATAAATTTCTTAGAGTACTCATTTTTAACAAAAACACCATACGGTAGTAATAGAAAGTATGTATATCCAACCGGACATCGTTTTGGTGTTTCCGTCAGAATTTTGATAGAAATAAATGGTGACATGTCGACTATATGATCAAGGGTTATATAACGGATGATTTTTAAATTGGTAGGATTAATCTGTATAAGATTCGAATGAAGGTTGATTTTGCAAAAAAAGATAAAGCTTGATGATTTATTTGCAGAAAACCCTAATAGAAAACATTAAATTGATTAGTTTCTTCATTTCACTCAAGAAACATGAAATGGACACTTTGATTGATTTTCTCCATAACAGATAATTAATGAGTTTTTATGTTGTGTTTAAGCATGAAAGAATTGTTGTTGGCTTAGGAGAAAAATTAATTTTATATTACAATTTTACTTAATCATTTACTGTTTATTAATTGGTTAAATGATTAGAGTCTTCATACATTGGATGTGGAGATTGGAGTTTTCATGCATTGGTGTTTTGAGATTTGCAATGTTAATATGTTGCTTCATAGTCGGATGATAACCAACAATCGCAATAACTTGACTTCGAGTACAGAGAAGGAAAATAACAGATTTGTTTATGTGTTAGCGAGTAAGAAACTTCTAAAAAAGAAGCATCGTCAAAATTTGCTTCTTACGTTTTATCGTCTTTAGCCTCTTTGTTTAGGTATATGTATACGGATCATATCTTTATAATTTTGTAAACTCTTGATCGAAGTGATAATAATAATAAATAGACGTTAAAAAAAATTAGATTTTTTTAAAAATTAAATATTTCATTAAATCACAACCATAGTCGGTTTAAAACATCTACTTTGGTAGATGCTCATATGCGTCTCTCCAATTTTTAAAATAACGTTTTAATAAAAAAATTGATAAGAATTGGCCAATAAAAAAAAGACACATAAATAATGAGTATATTGCACTATTGAAAAAGTCTCTTCTCATGTGTCTTTTTTCTATTTGTTATTTCTTTTATTTTTATTAAAAAATTATTTTTTAAAATTTGGCGAGACTCACATGAGTCTCTACCACTAGATATGCTCTCATGGCCATTGGCGTATAGACGTATCCTCAAATTACAAAATAGAGAAAGTAAAACAATGAATTAGCTCGGATCTCGATGTGGTTGGTTGGAAGCTGGGAACTCACTTGCTAACTCTGGCATTATAAGGATGACTGTTTTGCTGTTTCATGGCCAAGTTCGAGCTTGATGGCTAGAGTAAACGGATCCATACGCAAAATGGATTTCGGTGAAAAGCTGATCCTGCAATATTCCTTCCAGAACAGTGAACAGATCGACCAACAGACTACCACGAACAGACGAGCTTTGATTTGAGCATAATAAAAATATAAAACGGCAGTATTCTTTGAGAAATGATATCAAGATCTGAACAAAGATGGACATGATGTAAAGAAGACAATGTGTTACTTAAACGTTTGATAAAGAAGATCTACATATAGGGAATTCGACATATATAAGAAAATGATTAATAATGTGACAAGAAAAATGGAACTACTTTATTTGGAGAAGATAGATAACAACGTAGTTCCTTCACATTTATTGAGGGCCGATTGGTAAGGAGTTTTACAATAGACTGTTATTTTAGATTTTTTGCTGTAAAAACTTTTACTGTAGAAACTGTTACTGTTGAGACTATGACTTTTATTTCTGATTGTTACTAAAATTTTTATATAACTTTGTTTTCTTAAAAAATACAGTTTTTATTTTATTAACTTTAACTAACAAATAAAAATAACATTTGCTCTATACATAAATAAACTTGAAAAATACAGTGTTATTTTATTAACATGTGATTTTTGTTTATTCTTTGTATGTTTGATTTTTTTATTAGATGTTCATCATAAATTTAATTAATTAAGAAAACAGAAAAACCTTATTTGAACAATTGTTACATAACAATTACATGCTGTAGTTAATTATAAAATTTATTATTTATTTTATATTGTTTTGTAATTTTATTAAAAGAATTGAAAGAATTAGTTATATTATTTATTACTAAAGATTATTATGTTAATTTCCAAATGTAACTTAAAAGAATTAAAAGAATTGGATGTATTATTATTAATTAATGATATGTTATTCATTTATTAATTTTGAATTTGAATTGTTTTTGTTTAATTAACAAACAAAAAAAAATTATTTGAAACTTGTTACGTAACTTTACTTTTTTATAACCTTAAAAGTCTCATTTTGAGACTTTTAAAATTTACACTACAAATTTTAAAAAATACTTTGAAAAGAGCAGTTGGATTTTTAAAACTTAAAAAAAAAAAATGTTTTAAAGTCTGATTGGTTAAAAAATAACTGTAGAGACTTTAAAATTTTCTAAAATTTTTAAAGTTTGCAACCAATCACCCCCTGAGTTTGTTTGATCAATCCGTTTGTTTTTCTCAATAGACGTATTTTTTGGTTCGATGAAGAGTGATTTTACTCTTTTAAATACACAATTTTAAGCTTTGAATGATAGTAGTTTTTAGATGATTTTTGGTTTTTGATTTTCCAAAAACCATTTAATGGGTCAATCAAGATTATTGTTAAATGGTTTCCGTACAAAATAGGAAATATAGATTTGGTGATTGTTTTTGTAAATTTCTAAACAAAATCCAAAAACCTACTTTGATGAGATTTAGAGTTTGTGTTGAACTAGTTATTTAATTTTAATTTTCAGTTTATTGTTTATTGTTTTTTTTTGGCAAAATAGAAAAACCAAAAACCAAAATACAAAATCTAAAAACTAAAATCTATAATCTAAAAACCACTTAAAAACTTAGTGAAAAAACTAACTATTTTCTCAAAATCTATTAATAATAAGAATCTCAATTTTTTTTTATAAAGTTTTTAATATCTCATTTTATTAAATTGTGAAAGATAATACATGCAGTTGTAAGGCCATTTAGGCGGCATAGTAAAACATAAAACCACATAATCTAACTTGAAAGTTTTCTTATTGAGGATTACGTCTCTTTATCTTAACTCTTCGTAAAAGTATATTTTATATAATATAAAAATATTGATCTAAAATTGATACAACAAGTTTTAAATATTATATGATATTTTCCCGCGATATCGTGGGGGTTCTGAGTCATAGTTCAATAACAAACATGTTTCTCTCTAGTTCGGTAAATCCAAATTCAAATGCAGTCAGAGACCTGTCAATATATAAAGAGATATTTGGCTAGTTGGGACATTTTTGAAAAGAAATTAGATAATAGGGACATTTACTATCCAACATTTGTGAAACGTCTGGCCCACATCTCTTCTAATACAACTTTTTCTCTAATACTCCCCATTATGATGTCTACATATTTCACAATTAATTGTAGTATTTATTTCTAGAATACAACATTGATAATTTATAGTATGATATACATTCATGTTATATGTTACATCACCAGTATCCGCCTTGTGCTTAAGCGTAAGTCAATGAAACAAGGATTTTAGATATCATAAATTTATTATCTATTTAAGGGACATCAATTTGAAAAAAGTGTTGTATTGTAGTGGTTACGTTCATCAGTTGCTCTTTCAAGTGGATGAGTTTCACACTTACCAATATTAATTTTTGTGATTTGTTTTTCAACTCTTTGTAACTGGAATAAAATAATTTATTTTGCTTTAGACATGGAATTTTTTTGGGTTGGGCCTATACATCACCTCGTAATCGGTACTAAGAAGGGCTGACTGATAGATTTATCTATGGATTAATATACAAAATTCATTCTTCTTACTAAAAGATCTATTTGGACTCTAAATCTATCATTATCTCAAATATCAAATCCTGCGATTAAAAGTAGGATATCATTGTTTACTTTAGTTTTATTCTTTATATATAGTGCCTTTGTTCAACATAAAAGATGTTTCAGAGATTTATTTTTTGTTGTAATTTATTTGATTTTCTCACATTTCTATACAAAATTTTAAATGTATTTAATTTTATGATCATTTAAAATTTTCATTGTATTTTATCAATAGCTGAATCATATTTAATTTCTTATTTTTAGTGTAGAAATATTAAGATGAATAATCTATAAAGTTTTCTAAATCCTACATTTTTTAAAACATCATTAAACTCTTTTTTCATTCCAAACTCAAAACTAACAAAATAAATGTCTCTCCGTTTCTTAAATATAAAAATTTCACTGACATAAGTGAAATCTATATTGACAATATTGAGGCTAATACTGTCAAAATGGATCATGGGTCATAGATATGATACGGCCCAACCCAACCCATGAACACTAATGGGTTGATGGATCAAATGATTAATGGTTAAATGAGTTTATATGTTAAATGACGGCCGTCAAATAACTTGAATTTTAATGGGTTGATGGTTAACCATTTGACCCATCAATTTTCTAAAATTAAATCAAACAACTTAACCAATTTTTACAATATCTAAACTTTCATATTGGAATGCACATTTTTTTATGCTATTCAAAAGGAGTCTTAATTGCATGAGTTTGAAAGTGTCGGACCGTTTTGGTCAATGGTGCTTTTTCAATTGCATCTCTCTCTTCCGGTTGATCTATTATCGCAATTAGATTTGAGATTTTTGAACGATTGTGTTGGTTCGTTGGTCTGCAAAGTATGTGTTTGGACTCTGGCTTTAATCTTTTTGGATTGTGGTTGTCCCCACTCAGTTAATCGTTTAGGTCTGGATGTCATGGGTTTGTGCTCTCACATGTAGTTTCTCTTCATTTGCTAGATTTTGCCTTGATATCTCTCTGGATCGATATCTTGCCGAACTTGTTGAAGTTTGGTGTGACCCGGTTGGATTTGTGATCGCTCCTTGTCTCTACTCAAAATATCTGATCGAGATCTGCTTAGTTCAAAGGTTTATTTCGAGACATTCAAAAGTTAGGTTATTTCGATAATGCTGCTTCTGGAGAAATATGATGATTTAGACATGTTTTTCTTGGATCCATCTTGCCGGATTGAAGCCTAGGAACTCTTAAATTATGAGGTAGTTTTTATTCGCTATAATAGGATTCTTTTGTTGTTATTTGTTCTTTTCGACTTGCAAGGTGTTTTAGGCTTTCTAGGAGTTTGAATGTTTCAGTTGATGGTGAGAACATGCTTATTCCGGGCTTAATCGATTGCCTTTGATAAGTGTCACAAGGGTGCAACAATGGCCATTATCTTCACTTCATCTTATTGTCCGAGGTTTGTTGCTTTGTTTTTCTTCAATTTGGTTGTGGGCATTTGTTTTGGGATAATTTTTTCTGTTTGCTTTGCTATTATTAATAAAATTATTTTAGCAAAAAAAATAAAATTCAACAAACAAACCAAGCAAATCAATGGCAAATGTAGTACCATCGTGTCTATTGGCAGATAGCTATAAGAGGCAATACATTCAAGGGTGAATTGTGGGAGTAGTACATTTTTTAGAAGTATTAGTGGTATTAATACATACACTATTTACAATTTGTGAATTAGAACATTGTCACATCGTGGTACTGTTTGCATGATAGTTAAGGGTCTTACAAAATAACTTAATTACCAACTATGCCATGGATGTAGTGTTGGGCCACTAATAAACAAAATACAACTGAATGACATATCAAAGCCCAAAACCAAATCTGTCAAAAAGGTGTACATATATGATAGGCGCACATGTATGATAGGTGTACAAAGATGGGTGTACAGATGAGTAGGTGTACATGTATAGTAGGTGTACAAATATAAAATACGTTGTACATATATGAGGAGGTGTATATATATGATATGTGTACAATTACGATAGGTTTATAAAAGAGGTCAAGCTCTGATAGGGATAGGAAATATGTGGTAATCATAGAAATATGAATGTACATGTGAGTATGAGTACAAATATGATAGGTGTACATATATAGTAGGTATACAGATATAAAATATGTTGTAAAGATATGAGGAGATTTACATATATGATAGGCGTACATGTATGGTATGTGTACAAAATTGGGTGTACAGATGAGTAAGTGTACATACATGATAGGTGTACAGGCATATTAGGTGTACAAGTAACAAATATGTTGCCAATTTGTCGAAATACTCAACTCAGAACCAACCATTTGTTGAAATGTGACAAACATGTTGATTGATTTTTCACCGTCACAAAGAGATATAAACGTCCTACGGTTAGCATCAGATGTAATGACTGTAGGCTCCACTACCAAACCGTTACTCCGAGTATGCAAATCGTCAGCCCAGTACGTACACCCGGCAAAAATGTCACCACTATCCATCATATAAACAACCTTAAGCATTCTCCGAATGTCAGCAAGTCTTCTAACGCCTTTAAGGTTTATACATCTGCCCAGCCTAGACTTGTCAAGCTTGAAATTCCAAAATCCAACATACACCATCCATCTCCCAACAATGGCTACCACGAACTCGTCACCTAAATGAGATGAATTAAAAATAAATAATGTGTGTAGTTGAGGCAAAACAAACTAGTTAGTTAATGATGGTAAAATAAAAACCTTCCATGGCAGAGTATCGCGATTCCATCCTCCAGATTGGAGAATGACTATATATATATCGATCTATACAAAATTAGGGTTATGGTGGATACAAAAATTCCAAATACAAAAAGTTTCGGAAATTTGCCACCAAAAACATCGAAAACACAAATAAAATGAAATAACACAATGAAAAAGGTATATTCAGTCCAGTTAGGTTTTGGTGGAAAAAAAATAGAATTACATTGACTTCGGCTCGTTTGACACTTCTTCACTGAGGGAGGAACAAAAAAAAAAAGACTAAGGAAAAAAAAAATACACGGCCACATAATTAAAAAATTCGGCCCAGATTGCAAAATGATTGAATTATGTATATTTGATTGAAGGTCAATCTAAACAAAAGATACAACTAAACATATGAGGAAAATGGGCTATGGAGACAGCGGCCCAACAAAAAACAACTGTGTATCAAACAAAAGGTTTGATATCCACATATGTATGAGGGCAAGGTGATCATTTTCTCAAAAGTCTACTCTAATAACTATTACACAGCACCTATTACACGGCTACAGTACAGTCTAATTTACAAATTGTAAATAGTGAATGTACTGATTTTCTGATTATTTGTTAGAAAAATGTCCATTATTACAAATAACCCTACATTCAACACATTAACTATCATTGGTACAATAATTCAATTGTCAAGGGCCCGACTATATAATAAGAATTGTGAGGCTTTGAATGAAACTAAATAAAGCCTATGACTGATCAAGTTTGTGAGTGAATAAAGATGATAGATTAGAGGTAATGAACGGAAAAAGAGAAGCAAAATTCAAATGAGGTAAAAAAGAAACAAAAAGTTCTACCACCTTTAAGAGGAGGAAAAATATCCACGTTTATTACATTATAATATGATACCCAAAACAAAATAAAAGATTCAATATCACAAAACGCGAGAAAACGGCTTTGCTTGCACAAATACATTTCTTGTTACGGGAATTGATACGGCGACGTTTTTGACGCCCTCTTATTCTTGCTTCCGAGCAACAGCGAAAAGTAAAACAAAATCCTAAAGAAAAATCCCCAAGCTACCGTAACCCACAAGAAATCCCATTTATCTAGATAAGGCCGTCCGATGGACAGACTTTAAATTTCAAAATAAATTAAATTTAAATAAAATAATTAAATTAAGTATGTGGTAATGATATATGTTAAAATATTTAAGGAAAAAAGTAGAAGACATGTTTCGTTAGAGAATATAGTTATTTACATAAGTTTAATTTTTTACATGAATAAATTAATTTAACTTTATATAACATATTAAAATTGTATAGTACGCCCAATAGTTTTGGTTTTATCTTATTACTTGTTTTTTCGGCCACCATATGAGATAGATATGAACAAAATACGCAAAACAAAAAATTGAACTTTTCAGGGTACCAAACTCGAATCCAAACCGACAAAAATACGAATGGGTCACAGACTCCTATATCCGAAGGAATAAACCCAAACCAAAATATTCGAAATACAATTATACACCCAAAAATATTAATTATATTTAGACTTGATATCAATTATTTTAAAATTAAAATAAAAAATATATATTTTAAAGTTCTTGCTAACCATTTTTTGATATTTCGTATATTCATACTGAACCAAAAATTATAAATATTCAAATGGGTCATAGGCCACCAAACCTGAAAAACTCGAAAAAAAGATTTTAATCAAAACGTGAATTCCCATGCCTAGTATAAAATATGCAAAATGGATCTGGTGATCGACGTCTATGCTCTCGCTCATATATAAGTGTTGTTACTTCTATTCCTAAACCAAGAATATTATGCATTTTCCAATCGATTTGATATCTTTTGCCATTTTTTCTTACAATATTATTGCATAAGGGAAAATATTTCTCAGTGAAAATCTAATTTTATACTTTCTTGTGAAGATTGTGATTCTATAGTTTATTGAATTTCATGCAATTAATTAATTCTTATTATTTTACGCTGATTAAGTTCTTACAAAAAAAAGTTATTGTGTTTATGGGTCAACCTATTTGACCATTTGATCCCTGCAATTAAGGAGATTTATTTATCAGTTAATCCAATCAGTTGAATATAAGATTTATTTAACATTTAACCTAATTAAATATGTTGGATTTTACTCAATCAATTTTTACTTTGTTAAAATAATTAGAAACATGTAATTTTTTTTTATTAGATCTCAAATATTGTAAACTTCTAAATTTGAAAAATAAAGTTTAAATTTTATTGAAAAATAAGATTTATTATATATCAGAAAAATGGAAAGTAAAAGTATATATTTTAAAGTTTTTTTTTCTTCTTTTTGTTGGGTTTTTTTCGATTAAGGAAAAAAAATTAACATAATTTTTTATACGTGTCAAAATCTAAACGATCAACCGCCACGTGTCATGATCTTGTTAATTATAATTTTGATACATGTCAAATTATCGTGAGAGCAACCCAAAATTTCTATAATAAGATTGTAATAATTAATTGAAAGAACGATGCAGGTAAGCAAGAAAATATACTAACTTTCTTATCAAGTAATAGTAAATTCATGCCTATTCATTTGATATATTTTTGAAGTTTTTGAGTTTCCACTTGCGAAGAAGACGTACTATAACATAAATATAACGGTAGAAAATGCTTGCTTTTCAATTGATTCAATGTCGAATGAATTTTAGATCAACAAAAGTACGCCATCTTAATGTACTTTTATTATGTTGTTCTCACAGCATAATTTTGTTATGTTGCCCATTGACTTGCTCCCTGCTCTAGCTAAAACTAGATAAGTGTATGAGAACTGTCTCTGTATGAGCAACTCTCTCAAAATATATTTCTGCCTCGTTTTGGACTTATTTTCTTTGTGAAAGAACAATTTTTGCTTTTTTCCTTTGGGAGAAATCTTTTACGCACTTTTTCTCCTCTGTGGATAAAACATTTCCTTCAATTTTCATGTCCAAGAGAGGTATTGTTTCTTCGTTCGTAAACCAAGAATATCATGTATTTTCTAACCAATTTCTTATCGTATGTCAATTATATGTAACTCTTGTTGATAAACCCGACAAAACTGTTTAACCGGTCTTGAATATCATTTAGTACTACTAACATTCTGCATATTAGACCATCTCCTAAAATTTATTTAATACTTAACCAATTAGAATAATGAATTAAATTAGATTATATTAAATCAATTTTGTTCATTATGCAACCAAGGTTAATATAATAAGATTAGATAAATTAACATTTTTTTTGGTTTCCTTTTTTCCTTTTAAAATTACTTCTTAATTTTAATTATTGATTAGGTAAATTAACAAATTGTTGTTTGACTTTTTTTCTTTAAGGTAGGGTTTTAGGTTTTCTTTTCATTTTAGTATTTATTTTAAAATTATTTCTTGATTTTAATTATTGATTAGAGAAATTAATAAATTCTTGGTTTTAGTTTTTCCTTTAAAAATTATTTTTTAATTTTAATTATTGATTAGATATATTAACAAATTCTTGTTTTCCTTTTTTCCTTTCAAAATTACTTCTATATTTTAATTAGTTTTATTTTTGTTTTTAGATTTATTTTAAAATTATTTCTTAATTATAATTACTGATTAGATAAATTAAAAAATTATTGTTTTTTTTTCTTTTAAAATTATTTCCTTTTTTCGTTTTAGAATTTTTTTAAAAACTTATGATTTCTTAATTTTAATTATTGATTAGATAAATTAACAAATTCTTTTTTCCTCTTTTCCTTTTAAAATTATTTCTATTTTTTAATTAATTTTATTTTCATTTTAAGATTTGTTTTATAATGATTTCTTAATTATAATTATCGATTAGATAAATTAAAAAATTATTGGTCCTTTTTTTCTTTTAATTTTTTTTTTTCATTTTTAGATTTTTGAAAACTTATTTCTTAAATTTAGTTATTGATTAGATAAATTAACAAATAGAGAAACAGAGAAGAATATAAGAGGTTAAAGATGATGCTGAACAAAGTAAAATAAATGGCACAAGAGAGTTTAATAGTCTACATCTAAACCAAGGTGGAATTGCCTACATCTAAACTCTCTTTTCATCTCTTTCTATCTTTTATCTCCTTCTCTCTCTTGTACTTCTTTAACTCAAAGGATAACATCCCTATTTAGGTTAAACGTGGTGTGTTGTCTCAGCATTCATACTCTGAAATTGCTGAGACAACACACCTTCTCTTAGCATCCATACTCTACAACTTTACATGGGTTTGTTTCAGACCTGACTTTGTTTAAACCTCTCTTTGTGACTGTCTTAGAGTTAAACTTGTGTCTCTTTTGTGTGCTCAATTGGAACCTTCTGTTTGGTTCAGATTCTTTGAACCTCTTAATTGAACAATAAAAACCAATGAAACTGAACTAAATAGTAGTATGGTTGATTTGATACTTTTGTTAATTATCTATACGTGAATTCTTCAAAAGAAAAAGAAAAAAAATTCTCATGACAAAATTTTTGCAACATTAAAATTTTTGTTTTAGTAGACTATCATTTTTATGTAATTTAGTAACAATTGATGCTATTTATATCATTATATTTTATATTTGATGTTTGTTGTTTCCTAACCTTTTTTTATTCTTCTACCAACTTTTAATGACTTGATTAAATATCCAAAAAATTTTTTTTTTACACTGACACTAAAAAATATAAGACTCAATCAAATGTAGGAAAAGTAAACTTAATATGAAATATCAAACTAGGTGAACAACACCTGTTTTATTTTATTAGGAATACACCTTTAATTCGTATTACATCATTACTTAAAGTGTTACAACGAAAAACACTCGTAGTCATGACTAGATTTAGTTTTTAAACTTGGCCTCAAGGTCTTTGACAACATTAACATCTAACTGAAACGCCTGAGCCAAAATCTCTGGATTAATCGGAGGCATTGATCCAAACACAGTATCTGCGATCGTGATAACACCAGCGTTCTGACTACTTAGTCCAGCAAAGGCCACCGCAGGGGTCTTCCCAATATTCACTTGAAAATGGATCATTCCTATAGGGAACACGAATACATCGCCAGGGTTCAAAACTTTGGCGAATAGACGGTTATTATCTTGATTGGAAGAGACAAACCCGACATATAACGTTCCCTCAACAAGGACAAGGATTTCAGTTGCACGAGGGTGCGTGTGAGGCGGGTTTTGGCCATATGGTGCATAGTCTATGCGGACCAAGGATATTCCCATAGTGTTTAGTCCTGGAATCTGATCGACATTGACTGTTGTTACGTTGGATTTGACCTTATTATCGGTGTTTCCAGCCTGGTTGAGGCCTGAGTAGAAGAAATCGTCTGCCTTTACTTGCTTCGGATTCTTACAAAACTTACCATTCACAAAAACTGCAAGAAGAAAATTTTTGTATATTAATCATAATAAAGGAGAGGAGTATCTAGAGAAAATTAAAGAAACATAGTTTTTTTTTTTCTTTTTCTTACCACCATTGTTGAGGTTACCAACGGCCACGCAGAAGTCTTGGAGTGGACTTGGATCATAAGCTTTGGCGAAGGAAATGGCCAAAGCCAATATGGTAAACAGGATGAGAGCCTTGGAACACCTCATTTTCAGACAAAAGATTCTACTAATGATTTTCAAGATTTGTTGTATGTATTTTGGTTGTGAATTGTGAAGCATTTGAGCTCAGTATTTATAGGACTAGAGTGTGTATCATATTTGACGTGGTCCAAAGTTATTCTATACATTTTGCTTTCGTATGTTTCAAAGTGGCCGTTCAAAAACGTTTAACAAGTCTATTGTTAACTTAAGCTATCTTTAATTAAAATTAGATTTGCACGACTATATACGAAACACCGCGGCCATAGTTTGTATAACTTTCTAGAATCAAGTGTATTATAGGCATATTTTAGGCTGAGAGTAGTAGCAGTTTAATACGCGATATTAAATGTATGAACTGAGCAGAACTAGTGTAATTTGTCTACGACACATTAAAAAATAGATATTCATTCAAAAATGCAGCTTAAGAGGTGCATTATCTTGGTCTTCTTCAAAATTCATTGGTCTTTTCACTTTTTGGATTAGTTTTCTCTCTTACAAAACTTCAAGACTTATTCAACATAGAAAAAGTAATGTTAATACTAGATAATCAAATTACGCGTTAAAACACCATTTAGTTGGTAAATATAACTGCCACAAGGACAAACACGGTTTATCAGACTCATATCATAAAATAAACCATTTCAATTTTTGATACTTTATTTTGTCCATTTCATATCAATCGCATGATTCATTTCGGTTTTTGGCTTGTTTTAAGAGGTTGAAGTTTGTTCGTTTTCTTAAAATAGGCTAGAGTTATTTAATTAGGTGATTTTTTTCAGTGGTGAAAGTTTTTTCTTACAGTTTTCCCTTCAAAATTGTTTATGATTTTAGATGTGATTTAATATAAAATTGATGCATTTTATTTAACCAAAATCTTTTAATGTATTTCTGGAAAAGTTAATATTTATATTTTCTGGCTTGTTTCACAAACCTTATTTGATATGAGTAGTTTTATCTTTTGTAACAATTTTTAAAGACCTGATTAGGTATCCAAGAAAAGCGAGACCAGAAAGAACCTGATTTATTTAAAATTTAAAATTAACTAGCTTTTTTTAGTCTTTGTAATTCTATTCATATTTTTAACAACATAAAATAAATTGTGTGGGTTAAAACTAAAGTAGCAATACAAGGACGACACTAACACAAACCAACTGCTCATTTTTGTACATTTGTTCAACTGAGTAGTTTCCGTTACTCTCAGACAACTACCTTGCATTGGAAAAACATGCAAGAAGAGAGAGTGTTGGAGGTGGACCGAGTACCGAACTCAAAAGCTCAGCCCAAATTCATCTCAATTACTCTGAAGACTCGAACTTCGTCAAAAGCCCATTAAGGAGAAACCCCGCTAGAGGAGAAGGATTAGGTAAGGATTATGTGAACGTGATTACTATAAAAATAGAGGATCATTGTCATATCAATCTAATCGTAAATTACGGATATAATCGAGCAGAGCAGTAAATTCAGACAAAATAATCCGACATCTACAGAACATCCGGCAATTTAAGCCTTGGTAGAACATTCAAACTCGGCAATATAAGCCTCGGTGGAACATTCAACCTCGGCGCATCTCAACCTCTAGTTCTTAAGTCAAACTCGTTTAAGCTTTGGCGTCTTTTGTAAATCTTCTACACACCTCTAATTTGTATGACAACTTCCACAATCAGCAATTGAACCTCGGACCTTGTCCATTCCCGAACCTCTTTTCTAATAGGAAAATCTACGAACCCTCTTGATATTATCGAACTACTCCTTGTTGCATTTTACAACCAAGAGATGGGATGAAATTCACCTATTTATTGCATAGTTTGCTTCACAAGAATGAGTAAATCATGAACTAGTTGCACCTTTTTCTTTCTTTCTTTCACCAGCTGTTTTCTAATCAATTTAATCTCATTCTTAAATAAATTTACATACATCAATAAAACATGGTATACTTGATTTGGGACATTAATTCGTTCAGTACCATTTACCCTTAATTACAGCTCTTTAAGACTTGATTAAGTATATATCACCTGATTGTGGTCGTGACAGTAAAAATTTTTAAGACTAAATCAATATAAGAAAAGTAAAATTCATATTAAAAATATCAAATTAGGTGAACCACATTTTTTATTTTATTTTATTAGGTATATCTTTTGCATAGTGTTACATAATTATTGAACTGTTACAATGAGAAACAATCTTGAAAGATATAGACTCAATTCTTGGGTGCAAACTTAGCCTCAAGGTCTTTGACGACATTTGCATCTAGCTGAAACGCCTGAGCCAGAATCTCTGGATTAATCGGAGGCACTGATCCAAATACAGTGTTTGCGATTGTGATGACACCAGCGTTTTGACTACTCAATCCCGCAAAAGCAACCGCCGGGGTCTTCCCAATATTCACTTGAAAATGGATCATTCCTATGGGGAACACGAATACATCACCAGGGTTCAAAACTTTGGCGAATAGACGGTTTTTGTCTTGATTGGAAGAGACAAACCCGACATATAATGTTCCCTCAACAAGGACAAGGATTTCAGTTCCACGAGGGTGCGTGTGAGGCGGGTTTTGGCCATATGGTGCATAGTCTATGCGGACCAAGGATATTCCCATAGTGTTTAGCCCTGGAATCTGATCGACATTGACTGTTGTGACGTTGGATCTGACCTTATTATCGGTGTTTCCTGCTCTGTTGAGGCCTGAGTAGAAGAAATCATCTGCCTTTGCTTGCTTTGGATCCTTACAGAACTTACCATTCACAAAAACTGCAAGAAGAAAATATTGTTTCGAAAATTGTATATTAATCATAATAAAGGAGAAGAGTAACTACAGAATTAAAGAAACATAGATTTTTCTTTTCATACCACCATTGTTGAGGTTACCAACGGCCACGCAGAAGTCTTGGAGTGGACTTGGATCATAAGCGTTGGTAAAGGAAACGACCAATGCGAAAGTAATAATATGGATGAGAGACTGCGAAACCTTCATTTTCAAACAGAAGGTTATGCTAATGCGTTTTTAAGATTTGCTTTGTGTGTGTGTTATCTGTGAAGAATTGGTGCTTACTATTTATAGGGAAAGAGCGTATGCCATATTTGACGTGGTCCAGATTCATTCTATGCGTTTGTATTTAACGTGTTAATCTCTAAGTGGCAGTTGGTTGGAATGTTAAATAAGTCTATCCTCAATTTGTTTATTAGTTAATACCCAAAAAATCATTATTAAAGAATTAATTCGGAAAATTTGCATGACTAGTCTACATGAACACACCACCGCGTGTTAAATGAAATATTTAGGATTGGGAGTTGGGATAATTGAAGTAGAATAGATGAACAGAAACAAACTTAAATGTCATTTAAGCAAACTTGTTTTCAATGGTGAAAGCTTTTTCTTACAGTATTTCCTTCTAGAAAACAAAAACAATAGATTCTAACTTTAAATGTCATTTTTTTGTTTTAAGAAACTGATGCATTTCTATGAAAGTTTCTTAATGTAATATTTCTTTTTTATGATTTTTCTCGTTAATCTTATTTTATTGAGTAGGTTTTAAATCCTTGTCACAACTCTAAGAAACCGGATTAGGTATCGATGGAGATAGAATATGCTGACATTATTAAACTATAAGATTAAATCTCTTTACGTAGGAAAAGTATGGTTGAATTTTAGAACATATAAATTACGTAACATCACCATTTTTATTTTTATTTTATTAAACATAACATTTCCTTAGTCATACATTATTAGGTAGGTGTTGCAATGTTAAACACGCTTAACGACATATTCAGTTCATATGGACCCAAACTTGGCCTGAAGTTCTCTGACAATATTTGACCCCAACTGGAACGCCCTGGCCAGAACCCTTGGATCAATCGGAGGGTTTGATCCAAACACAGCGTTTGCGATTGTAATGACACCGGCGTTCTGACTACTCAACCCCGCAAAAGCAATTGCTGGAATTTTTCCAATATTTACCTGAAAATGGATCATTCCTATAGGAAACACATAAACATCACCGGGGTGCAATACTTTGGAGAATAAACGGTTGTTATCTTGATTGGAAGAGACAAAACCGACGTATAATGTTCCTTGGATAACCACAAGGATCTCTGAGCCACGAGGGTGCGTGTGAGGCGGATTTTGGCCACCGTTTGGCGCGTAGTCTATGCGGACCAATGATATCCCCATAGTGTTTAGCCCTGGGATCTGATCAACATTAACAGTGGTCACATTGGAGCCAACTTGATTAGTTGTGTTCCCAGGCACGTTGAGGCCTGAGAAGAAAAAATCGTTTGCATTGACTTGCCTCGGGTCTTTACAAAACCTACCATTAACAAAAACTGCATGTAGAAATATATTTTAGAAGAGTACATGATATTACAACATCAAGGTTAATCATAAGGAGAAAGTACATAAATTAATAAAACCAGTTGGGTTTTTTATCTTACCGCCATCTAGGCCATCAATGGCGACACAGAAGTCTTGGAGTGGACTTGGATCATAAGCATTAGTAAAGGAAATGACCAATGCCAATATGGAAATAGAGCGTACGAGAGACTGAGAAACCCTCATTTTTCAAACAGAATCTGTTATGCATGTGTTGTTTGTGAACCATGAGTACTCTAATATTTATAGGATACGAGCATAAGCCATATTTGCATTAACTAATTAATGACATTACACAGAGTTTGGTGAGCTTCTAGTTACAAGAGAGCATTTTTTTTTAAAGACCGGTAGATGGAATTCCTTTAGAAGACTGGCCAAATGTTGATTAGTAGATATGTCGAAGAACGTAAGCCATAATGTTAGGGAAAAGTCCTAAAATAGCAAAAAATGAAATCGGATTAGCATAATATGATTTTTTTTTTCTGGGTTATAAAAAGCATAGTATGATGTTAGACACGACCAAACGTGTCATAGGGGAAACTTAGGTTGCCATCGAAATAAGCATTAATTAATGGACTAAACAAAAAAAAAAATTATAGTATCATTAGTACAAGCAAGAACGACTGAACGAACCAAATAAACCTAGTAAATCACTGGAAAATGATGATTTAATAACAAACATCATTAGTTTGATCTATTACTTTTAAATGATCAAAATTACTTAGTTGTTTGCTGATATTTGTTGAAGCGAGTTTAGTTATTTATAAAACAGCTACTCTCGGACATAGTCGTGACAAGTGACAACCCTTATGAAAATAAAGCAATGACTTTTTGATTCCACTGGGTACACACTAATTTAAATTGGACCCAAAAATAGTCATTAATCTTATTATTATCTTAAATTTGAAGAGGATTTTTAATTAAAAATAAACTAGGTATTGATGATAAACTAGGTATTTTAAATCTCCCATATGACCCCAAAAATCTTGACACGAGAGTTGCAACTTGCAAGCTATATACGTCACGGCCAAATTTACACAAATGTTTATGAAGATCATTGGTTATTTTCCAAGGTCTTCTGCTTTATGCACGTTTTTAGAATGTTGTATAAAATTGTAGAATGTTTTAAAGCTTTGTAGAGATTGTAAAAATGATGGGACTATGGAAGGATTCAGAGAACAATTTCCCATTTTTAGATAGATTCGATCTCTATTGTCTATTGCGATAATTTTGGGCTCTATTCAATATTTGAAATATAGATTTAATGTTATGTTAACTTTTTTCTTTACTATTTTGGGGGTCTTAAGTACACTACAATTTTTGTTAAGTAGTGGGCTACATGCAAAGGTACATCTTGCACATGCTCATATCTGTGACCCTCTATTGAGGGATATGATTCTCATTTGTATGCATTCATTGAGACAATAAGATTAAGATACAATCAGTAATATCCTTGTCTAATATCACGCGTATCTTGGACAGCTATGACCTAAACTTTTAGGCCATAAAGTATTGACTTTGGCAAAGAGAAATAATCTCATTTTTTCACCGAGAAACAGAATAAACAAGAAAGCCAGCCACTGCCACCGCCTGATTTCGGATCACCCGGGTACAAACCAGGCTTCGAGTCGGGTCTTGATATATCTGTTTTAGCACTTTCATTCTTCATCTTTAGTGATGTCTTTCGATCTTGTTGGCACTCTTGTAATCTACAGATCAAAAGAAAGAAAGGTTTTAAAACTAAACCAATAGAGCTCATGTGTATTCAAAACTAATTTAAAACTGGTTTGGTCCAACCAATCTGGTTCTGACCAAGTAAACCGGTTTGGACAGCCACTTACGTAGGAAATGCGAAAGAAGCTGCACTGTTATTACTGGTGTCGGAGTAATAAGACTTGGTCGGAGAAACCGGAATTGGTTGTGGTGGATTCGGTTTAAGAATGGTTTTTGGTACGGTTTCCACAATGGTTATTTGGTTCTTTGGTTCTTTGGTTCCAGCGTCGGTCGAATTGAATTTGTTATCAATGATGTTGTTGCTAGTATACGAAGCAATATATTGGAAATTGGTGAGTTCTCCAGATTTATACATTTTGGAGAAACTTTGGTCTCCCATATGAATACTGAACAAAGATTCGTTTGATTGAATACTCCATTCTTGTTTAGGAGTGATCGTACTTGCGAAAACCGAAGGTGGAATTCGATCCGGTTCATAGCCTGGTTTTGTTTCTAGGTCCATTTTTATATCTGTCTACAAAGAAAACAAAGATTAGAGATTAATGTTTGTTCTCCAAATTTGGAATATTATAACCAAAAAGAAGAGCTCTTATTACCTTTGATCAAGTTTAAGCTGAGAGTTCTTCAAGAATCAAAAGGATGAGAAGAACAATTTATCTTAAAAAAAAATATGTGTGGAAAATAGATTAATAAAGACTACTTCGTTGGATAACAAACGTACGTAATTAAACTAACTAACTAATTTCCATTAGAGAGTTAATTATCATTTTTAAAGGCAAAAGATTTGGAATTCTGGTATAAGTTAGAACCAAATCTGTGTAGTTATTAATTATGACTACTTTTTGGTTGGATAACAAACATATTTAAACAAACTAACTAATCTCCATTAACGACTTGATTATTAATTAAGAAAGTAAAATTGGCTTTAAGTTATACTTCATCTGTTTTTTCAAAATATAAGATGTTTTAAAGTTTTTATTTTGTTTTAAAATATAAGATGTTCTCATATTTCTATGTAACTTTTAACTTTATTGAGTCTTATGCGACCAATAGTATTTTGTAGTATTTTTCATAATTTGTATAATTTTTATTTTATTGTATATATTAAATAATATATATTTTTATTTTATTTAATAATATATATTAAATAACTTTTTAATCTGTGTGATTTTAGTTAAAACATCTTATATTTTGAAATGTATGGAGTAAAAATGTTTGTAAGTTACAACATGTTGTAAGAATTTTGGACAAATCCAATGGCTGAGAACCTAATTCGGAGCTGTATCGTATCCTTTTTTAAATTAAAAATAAAAACTTGAGACCAAAACTAAATCAATAACTGAAGAAAAGAACATGTTTGAAACAAACATTTTAAATTTTAACTAATCATATGAATCAAGAATAAAATTTGATTGATAACTGAATTTAAATGGGTAAAAAAATCCTCACCTTTTCAAAAAAAAAAAATAAAAAAAAACCTTCATCTTTATTATGGGGTTCAAAACCCTCCAACTTTTAATAAATGGTGAAATAAAACCGTAGTATTAGAAAAATAAGTATACATTATATTAAAATATAAATAAAAATCAAATTTGGTTTATTATTTATTTTCCTAAATTTGATTTTGTGATTTATTTTCCTCAAAATTGAGTTTTTAACTAATATATTATTATAGATTAGCACATTTCGTGTTTTGATTTGAATTTTTTTTTTTTGAATAACTAAATAAAAGTAATTAATATTAATCGCTTATTGAAATATTTTTAAGTTATTTTAAATATATCTTAATTTTATGTATTTAAATTAAAATTATTTTGGTGTGAAAATTTATGTACTTTCGTAATAATAATAAAAAAGTATGTGTGGAAAATAGATTAATAAAGACTACTTCGTTGGATAACAAACATACGTAATTAAACTAACTAACTCATTTCCATTAGAGTTAATTATCATTTTTAAAGGTAACAGATATGGAATTCTGGTATAAGTTAGAACCAAATCTGTGTAGTCATTAATTATGACTGCTTTTTGGTTGGATAACAAACATATTTAAACAAACTAACTAATCTCCATTAACGACTTGATTATTAATTAAGAAAGTAAAATTGGCTTTAAGTTATACATCATCTCTTTCAAAATATAAAATGTTTTAAGGTTTTATATCATGTTTTAAAATATAAGATGTTCTCATATTTCTATATAACTTTTAATTTTTTTGAGTCTTATGTGATCAATAGTATTTTGCAGTACTTTTCATAATTGGTATAATTTTTATTTTATTTTATATATCAAATAATATCTTTTTAAAGTAAAAAAAACTTTTTAATCGACGTCATTTTAGTTAAAACATTTTATATTTTGAAATGTATGGAGTATGTTTTTTATTCTAGGTTAAAAAACTTTGTAAGTTATAACATGGAAAAAATCAACCCAATTTTTTAATTACCTTTTTCTATTCATAATTTATAAACTATTTATTTATTTAAATTATTTTAAAATGTAAATTTAATTTATTTTATAATTAAGAATCTTTATTGGCTCTAATCTAGTATATTATAATATTACTTCATAAATCATATTAGGGGTAAAGTATAAATCATACTTCGTTAGAGAAAAGATTTTGGTTATTGCATATTTTACATGTTACAAGATCTGAATTATTTGTGAAACATGTAAAATATGATTTATGAAGTAATATTATAATATACTAGATTAGGACCCGCCCGATACACGAGTTTCTTAATTTTAAAATAAATTAAATTTAAGTAAAAGTAATTATTAAATTAAATGTGTGTGCTTAATGATTTATCTTAAAATAAATTTAGGGGTAAAGTATAAATCATACTTCGTTAGAGAAAAGATTTTGGTTATTAACATATTTTACATGTGACAAGATCTGAATTATTTGTGACACGTGTCATGATCTCGTGAAGTATATAAAGATTAAAATATGAAAAATGAGAAAATATTAAGAATTAAACAGAACATAATAAAGCTGGGTAGAAAAATGTATTTTACAAATAGTTTGGGTTGGTTTTGGCCATTTTCGATGTCATGTGTACGTCACAAATCGTCTGACTTAGCACCGTTAAATGGCTAAGTAACACTATTTAGGTAGATGTTAAAATCGGCTAAAATTCATATAGTTCAGGTTTAAAATTTGAATTTTTAGATAATTCAGGTTGATAAATGCAAGGTAGCATAAATTGGATAGAAAAAGATATTCTGTAAATAATTTGGGTTGATTTTGGCCGTTTTCCCGTTATAACATGTTGTAAGAATTTTGGACAAATCCAATGGCTGAGAACCTAATTAAGAGCTATGGCGTATCCTTTTAAATTAAAAAAAAAAAAAAAAAAAAAAAAAAAAAAAAAAAAAAACTTGAGACCAAAACTATAATTCGGAGCTGTGTCAATCAACTCAAATTGACTACTGAACGAATTTAAGCAGCATTTCCATCAACATTCCCCTCTTTTGGGTTTAGCACTCTCTTTATCAGTTAGAGTCTTTTGACTTTGTTTGAAAACGGGCTTTGACTAGAAAACACTTTCTCTTACGAGGATTAATTAGGTTTAAGTGGGATTTACTTCTCTTTTGGGTCTTTTTCTGCAACAGTATATGTTTTTGTTGGGAGATAACTAGGGTTACTCTACAATCATCAGGTGCGTGATTTCCCAATCTGAGCCGCCTAGTCTTTCTGTTTCATTTCTCGTCTCCGATTCTAATGTCGAGTATAGATCGAGCTCTCTTGGCTATGACTTTAGATGAACAAGATGATGGTCCGTTGGATATGCCAGATCTACAGAGTACTGTTCAAGTGAAAACAATGTTCTGAGTATCATTGGACGGGTTTTAAACCCAGAGAAGCAAAAGATAGCCAATCTGATCTTGGATTTGCCTAGGAAGTGGCAGCTTTACGATAAGATGAGAGGAATAGCCTTATCAAAGAAAAAGTTCCATTTTATCTTCAAGTATGAGCAGGATCTGGAAGGTGTTCTGAAAAAGGGGGTTCACACTTACAACGAGTGGACGCTAGTGATTGAGAGATGGGTAGAACTCCCGCCACCAGATTATTTGCAAAATATCATGGTTTGGGTTCAGATGAGAAACATTCCGGTAAATCACTACAATGTGCCAGCTATTACTTGGCTAGGGGAGCTAGTGGAGCATGTAGAGGAATTTATACTAGATATGGAAAGGTTTCAGCGTCGAGACTTTGTTAGGGTAAATATGAAATTTAACGTCTCTAAGCCTTTGCAGAGAGCTAAAGTGGTGAATTTCCCAAAGAATGGGGGAGCTGTTACCATCAAGTATAACTTTGAGAGGGTAAAAAGGAGGTATTTCACTTGTCAACGTCTGACACATGATCAGACGACTTTCCCTGTGGCACACAGAAGGAAACAGAGCAAAGATGAGGAAGCTAAGTTACAATCGAAAGGAGTGGTGGCTCCAAAGAAGAAAGTGATAACAGAGGCTGATCCATTATTTGGAATTGTAGAAGACCACCAAATAGAACACTGTCCCATCACTGGGAAGCCCAAGATTAACAAGACGGTGGTAGAAGTGATGAGATAATATTTTTTGATGTCTGAAGGAGCAGAAAGACTAGCTTGAGCGGAGAGGATCAAAGCATCTTTGGAGGCATTCAAGAATGATCTGATGGACCAGAGAACTATGCTTAGATTGGAACCGGCTCCAATGGTCTCTTCTGATATGAACAAAGGAAAGGGTTAGTTTTCGATTATGGAAAAAAGGACCCAAATCCTCTGGTGGTTGGGGAAAGACCAAGGAAAATATCCTTTATGAGAGATGCGATCATTGCTGGAAGTTCTAAACCAAGGATTTATGGGGGACATAAATCCCATCCGATGGGAATTTTTGACAGATTGGGAGATCCTGTCCATAGGTCTGAAGCTGAGTCTAGTCAAGAGAGTTTGACGGTTAATGAAACAGGCACATTCCAAGCCGTTTCTACTGGGACTAACTTGATCAAGAGATACAAGCAAAAGAGACCAGGCAAATTCCAGAGAAAGATAGTAGGTATCAAGGAGCAAGGAGAAATGGTTGTAGAGAAAGAAAGGAAGTAGGCATCGTTTCAAAGAGAAAAGCTGCGGATGAGGCTAGCCCACCATCAAAAGTCGCTAAGCGCATAACCAAAGAGGTGGTCCTAATTGAGGGACCGTCCAACACATAATGAGCATTCTCAGCTGGGATTGTCAAGGACTGGGTCGGTCTCAAGATTTGGCGATTTCGAGGCTCAAGGAAATGCGTAAAAAGTTTTCCATGAGTTGTTGTTCTTAATGGAAACAAAAAACTGTAGAAATATTGTTGTAGATATTCAGGAATGGCTTGGCTATGATAGGGTTTTCTCGGTGGAGCCAGGTGGGTTAAGTGGTGGGTTGGATTTGTTCTCTAAGAAAGGAGTCCATGTAAATATTATTTTGGCATATGAGAACTTGATTGATATTCATGTACAATTTGGAGGCTTAGAGTTCTTTGTTACATGTGTCTATGGAGACCCTTATCTGGGGGTTAGAGCTAAAGTCTGGGAAAGGCTGTCGAGGATTGGAGTAACCAAAAAAGAAGGATGGTGTATGCTAGGAGATTTTAATGATATCCTTCATAATGGAGAAAAGCGGGGTGGACTGCGAAGAGGAGACTCATCTTTTCAGCCTTTTAAAGACATGTTGAACTGTTGCCAAGTGGATGAATTACCAAGCCAAGGAAACAGATATATGTGGGGAGGTATGTGATACGAAAAATGGATTCAATGCAGACTAGATAGATGCTTCGGGAACAAAGGTTGCCATAATCTTTTTCCAGCGTCTAACCAAACCTTCCTGGAGAAGAGGGGATCGGATCATAGACTTGTCTTGGTCAGGTTAACAACCATAAAGGATTCTTACAGAGGAAGCTTTCGTTTTGATAGAAGATTCTTTAATAAGCCTAGAGTAAAGGAAGCAATAGTCCAGGCATGGAATGACTCTGATCATAGGAGGGGGTTTTCAGTATCTGAGAGATTAAGGAGATGCACACAGACTTTAAGCAGATGGAAGAAAGAGAATAACATAAACTCCTCATCTCGGATCACTAAATTACAAGAGGCTTTAAAAAATGAGCAATCTTCAAGTAGACCGATGACAACAGCTGTGTACCATCTGAAAAAAGATTTGGCTTTAGCCTACAGAGAAGAAGAAGACTTTTGGAGGCAAAAGTCACAACAGTAGTGGCTAAACTCAAGGAATAAAAACACCAAGTTTTTTCATGCATCGGTTAAGACTTCTAGTGGGAAGAAGAGGATCGAAAAGTTAAAGATGTTAATGAAAACTTGCAAAGGGCTAAAGCATCTAAAGGAGCAGTGGCTGAGGCATATTTCAAAGAGTTCTTTAGTTCTACAAATTCTGATGACTGTAGGGGTATATTCTATGACTTTACGCCTAGGGTATCACAGGTAATTAATGAGGATCTGATAAAGGAAGTATCTAAAGATGATGTGAAGAATGCAGGTTTTTCAATTAGAGCAGCAAGTGCTCCTGGGCCAGTTGGGTTTACGGGTTTTTTTTCAGAAATACTGGCATGTCATAGATGATCAAGTAGTGGATGAAGTGAGGAATTTATTCAGCACTGAAGTATTCCCGCATGAATGGAATTACACGTACCTCTGTTTACTCCCCAAGATCACCAATCCGGTTCAGATGTGAGACCTTAGGCCGATAAGCATGTGTTCAGTCTTGTACAAAACTATATCCAAGATTCTGGTGAGAAGATTCTAGCCTCTCTTAACACTGATAGTATCCTATAATCAGTCGGCTTTTGTGACTGACAGATTAATCTCGGATAATATCTTAGTTGCTCATGAATTAGTTCACAGAATTAATACACTCTCTCCATACTGATTCAATTATCCCCAAAGAGTTTTTGGCAGTCAAATCAGATATGCCTGAAGCTTATGACAGGATTGAATGGAATTATCTGAGAGCTTTGCTTATGATACTGGGATTCCACCACAGATGGACTAATTGGGTTATGTACTGTGTCACGTCAGTCTTCTTTTTGGTTTTAATCAATGATTAACCTTTTGGGATGATCACACCAAGAAGAGGGCCAGGGAAATCCTTTGTCGCCATTTCTATTTGTGCTCTGCACTGAGGATCTCACACATTTCATGATCAGGGCAGAAAGGCCTTCATTGCTGGAAGGTATCAGATTCAACACAAATGGATCTGCGGTACATCATTTGCTCTTTGCAGATGACAGCCTCTTCATTTGCAAGGCAGACAAGGCACAATGCCAAACCTTAAAAGAATTGTTGAAGGTGTATGGAGATACCACATGTCAAACTATCAATCTTTAAAGTCATTTATTACCTTTGGTAAAGGGATTGAGGAGTAGAAGCCTTACAACAGCTGATGGGAATCTTTTCAGAGGGTGGTGCCGGGACTTATCTAGGTTTACCGAAATGCTTCAGTGGGTCTAACATTCAATTACTAGACTACATTAAAGACATACTAAAGGAGAGATTTTCAGGTTGGTTTTCAAGATCCTTATCCATGGGTGGCAAAGAAATCTCATTAAGGCGGTTGCCTTAGCTATGCCAGTTTATGTCATGAATTGCTTTAAGCATACCAAGACGATGATATCAAACCTGACTAGTCATATACAAAGTTTTAACCCTATATAAACTATTGCAAGTGCACAACAAATGTTGTAACAATGTAGGGATTGAATCCACAAGGACCAAAGTTACATTACAATTCTTTTAGAATAAAACTAAGCTAAAACAATGATATGATTTTTGTTTGTGATGTGAAATGAAAATAACAAATAAAAATGGTGTAAATATCAATTAAACAAAGTGCTAGGTCAAGGGTTGTTCTCGGGAATTCAGAGACCATGAATCAGACAACTATTCAAGGAACAAATAAGCACCTTCTCGAACTTAAACATGAATGTACCAATCCACTTCCGTGGTATCAACTACTTTATCTAGCAACCTAAATATCTAAACTTTCGTTGGAACTTAGAATTCTAAATAATCATTAACAAGCAGGTTTGATCAGTTCACGGAATGCCTTAGCATCAACTTCCGTTGGCTAAGGACACACCGCTCATCTATGTTCTTTTAGACCTTTAAAAAAACACTTTCGGTGCGCTAAACAACCTAAGATCTGAAACTAGGTAGCTAATCAAGTTCCAACAATAAAATCAACAATAGATGAAGAATCATAAGATGAATCCCTATATATGTCTAATTAATTGATTCATAAATTCCCTTGAAATCCTAAACCTAACTAAGAGACTATTCAGCCATAGAAACAGAGAAAACACAAAGAGATGAAGAACTCAGAATCAATATAATAGAATTCCAAGAGGGTTTAGAAATCTTCTCAAAAGATGTAGAGTCAGAGATTCGTCTCCCAAAGCTTACAAGATCCAAAAGCTAAGAAGTTCAAAGAAAAATAAAGAATAGCCTAAACAATGGCTGAAAAATAAAATAAATAGGTTAAAACACATCTTGGGTCAAAACAAGGCGAAACCAAACCGAAATAGAAAAAAAAAACCGAAATTCTGGATTTGGGCGGTTTGGGGTTGAATCGATCGATCTAGACTTGGATCGATCATTCTGGTAACTCACGGCAAAGTCTATCTGCACCTGCTTCATCTTCTCGGCAGACTGGACTGCCTTCACGAAAATTGCCATAACTTTTGGTCACACCGTTGGATTGACTTCAAATCACGTCCAATTGAAAGCTAACTCCCGTGGTTATCTTTTATCCGAAATGAATCAAAATCGGTTCACAAAAAGTCTTTCATCGGATGGCAAACTTCTGAGGGTTCAGCATGATGTTTTATCTCCAAATCCGTGTTTTCATCCCAAAACAACTTAAAACCTGTAAAAAATTAAAAGACTCTAAATGAGCAATGTAAATAAATAAAAGACTCTAAAAGCCTCTAAAAATCATGGTTATAATGTGTCAAAACCGAAATATATCAACTAGTGTCATTTGTGATTTCTGGTGGAATGCGGTGGAAAACAAGAACAAGATCCATTGGGTTAGCTGGGAAAAAATTTGTTTACCTAAGGAGAGTGGAGGGCTTGGCTTCAGAGATTTACAATGCTTCAACCAAGCGCTCTTGCAAAACAGGCGTGAACGCTAATCCAAGAGCCAACATGCCTTTTAGCTCATGTTATGAAGAGTAAATATTTCCCAGAAGATGATTTTAGTAAAGCTGGGTTGGGAAACAGACCTTCTTATGGCTGGAGAAGCATCTTTCATGGAAAAGATCTTTTGTTTCAGAGTCTATCAAAACAGATAGGAAATGGAGAGTCTTTTATGGTATGGACTGATCCCTGGCTTTTTGACAACGGTTGGCGAGCTCCATATAGGCGACATGTTTCTTTTAACCTGCAGTTGAGAGTCTCTGACCTTATGGACGTGGAGAGAAGAGGGTGGAACGTCGAGTTACTGCACCATTTTTTTATCCCTGAGGACATCCAAAGAATTCTGACCATTAAACCGGTACTTGGAAAAGAGTATTTTTGGGTTTGGGATCATAATAAAAGCGGGAATTATTCGGTGAAGTCCGGGAATTGGCTGGCAAATCAGATTAACAAAAAGGGATATTATTCAAGTGGCTGAATTCCAGCCATCTTTGAACGGTTTAAAAAGCAAGTTTTGGTCCTTATTTACTGTCCCTAAGATAAAAAAAAAAACCTTCTTGTGGCGTATTTTGAGTGACGCTCTCCCAGTGGTGGATCTCTTGAGGATTAAGGATTAGTGGGAGATACGAGATGTCAGATCTGTGGTGTGGACGGAGAATCAAAAACCATGTGTTGTCTCGTTTCCTTTGGCCAAAAGATGGGTTTAATGAATTCTCGGTGCACTCCAATTTCTATTACCTCCTCCAAGTGAGCAAGAACACAGCTATTCCTCTTCCAATTAGAAGGCTCTTTCCTTGGATATTATGGAGAATCTGCAAAACAGAAATACATTCCTCTTCGAAGGTACTCAATTCCATCCCTTGGACACTAGAAAAAAGATTGAAGAGGATGCAGAACAATGGGCACTGGCCCAAATAGTAAACCAAGAAGCAGATGAGCTTGCCGAGATTGCTGGAGCTGGTAATGTCCTTTGGCTCTCTCCGCCTCAGTCATGGTTCAAATGTAATATTGGATTGGCTTGGTCTAAACAAAAAAGATTGTTAGGAGCAACTTAGATCCTGAGAGATGAACAGGGGTCGGTTCTTCTATATAGCAGAACAAGCTTTGCAAATATTGGCACCAAGATTGAGGCTAAGCTGTATGAGACGGTTTGGGCAGCAGAATCGATGAGTGCGCAGAAAATTAACAAGGTTATCTTGGCAGTTGAAGCCGATGAGTTGGTCAGAGCAGTGAATAGACCAAAAGCTTGGCCATCCTTTGCCTCCCATCAGATGGAAATATTGGTTCCTTTGTCGACTATTAGTGATTGGAAATTTGTTTTGAAATCTCATCCTTCGAACAGAGGAGTTTCTCTTATTGCTCAATATGCGTCTAGATCGTTTTTTATGCAGTCATATGTAGCTACTGGACCTCCAGCATGGATGGAAGACTTTTTTGAGAATGAGAGACCATTTGTCTCTGTTCTTTGAGATTGTTTGTTAGTTTTTTCTAACTCTGGCTTTTGATAAGTCCAGTTTTTGGTAGTTAAGTGTGATTTTGTATACACGAACCCGAAAAGTCTTTGTCCTTCCAAGGTTCAATTGTAATCGTTCCTTTTATCTAATACTAGGGGAGTGACTGCGCGTATTATTTATCTAATTAAATATAAATATTATTTGTATAAAAATAGAAAAATTAATTCTGTTTAAAATACATTACTTTATGTTTATTTTGTGATCATAATATAACATTCTGATAATTCAATAAAAAAACAAATTTCTTTATAGCATTGAGAAGATAGAGAAAACTTTCCTAATATATAACTCAAGTTTAAAGTGAAATTGAAAGCATTTACTCTTGAGCGTTCTCAGCTTTACCAACAAATCCATGAATCAATCTTAGGCTTAAAATTGATATGTGGGTTGAAGAATCTCTGCAGAGTCTACGTTTGAATCAGAAGCTTTCACTTGCAGTGGCATTTCATGGGCTGCACTTGTGCAGTTTCTACGTTTGGATCAGAAGATTTCATTTACATTGGCTTCATGAGGTGGACAATCATTTTCCGATTCTGCAATTTTACCAATCAGTTAAAGGAGGAAGGAAAAGCTAACAGGGAATGCAAGACAGAATCTTTGAACAGCCTCAGTGGTCCTCTTCTTGCGTTTACACATTATCAATTTTATCATGATTGCTTTAGGAGATGAAACACCTGCGGATTGCAAAACAGATGGTCAAGATCCGTCTCCATACAACATCAGGAAAGTTTCCTGCCAAAAAAACAACATAAAAAAGAAAAGAAAGTAGGTAATAATGCCAACAATTTGATCAGACAAGGAACAAACAAAATCTCTTATCTGTTTGTGTTTGAACCTTCGCTTTAGTAGGATTCAGATCAAAACCAATATAAGGCCATCCCGGAAGATCAATATCTGTGACCAATGGTATTGAAAAATATTGGCCAGCACCTGCAAAATCATATTGATTTGATAAGAAAACAACATATAGCACAACTTCTCCATGGATTTAAAAGAAAAATTAGATAAGTTAAAACCTGACCCATTTTTCCAAATCCAATGATGACAATTGATTCACTAATGTCGTAGTTCATAGTTTCTGCAGAATTGTCGACATATTTGTTATGAATTCAAAGTTTATTTTCATATAGCAGTAAAAAACAAATCAAGTTACCTCTTCAGGACCAAGTTTTCTCTTCAAGAAATTAGGCGGCTCTTCTTTCAAATTGGGTAAGTATAGGTGTTAACGCTATTGAAAAAACATCTACAATAATGAGCAGCTTGTTCTGCTCATTTGAAAGCACTCCTAGCCTGTACCTATAATTGTAACAATCACAGTCGAATGAAAAGCTTTGGAGATGTTTGAGCAGTAATATTGGCAGTTAAAAGGAAAAATCTGTTGGCTCCTGAGAACGAATAAAACCGATTCTTACATTTTCTTGTAATGTGAGGCCAACTAGGGCCTAATTGCAGTTATAATCAGTGTTTTGATCAAAACAGAACCTGCTAGAGTTTTTAAACACAGAGGATGAACATGAGATATAAATATTTTCAGCAACACTTTACTGAATGTCAATGGAAGTTCATGTGGTTGCAAAGAACAAACTAAGAAGTAAACCTCTGAATGGTCTAGTATCAGCTTGAAGTTGTTTTCGGAAATCTGTTTCCGGTAGAAGTGCTACACAAATTTTTGAGAAAGTGGTTGAAAAAGTTTTTGAGAAACGAATCTATTGGACTTTATTTTCCAAATATGTTTTTCAAACAACAAAAAATTAAAACATCTGTGATTACAAAATAGATTAAACAGCTATAGTGACCCTATAATAGCTGATGGCATCAAACTTGGGCCCAAGATTTTACCAAAAAAATCTCATACCTTTAAGTCCCTGTGGTATTGGTACACTCCCCTTCTGTAGCAGTAATCAACTGCATTGATAAGCTGCTGGAAATATTTCCGTGCTCCCTCTTCTTTCAAACGACCATCATGTACCTTCACAAGTTTACGCATAATGCAAAGGTTAAATTCACATCAGAGATAAGAAAACGTTTCAGAGATAAAATAGAAAAACATCTAGCATACATGATTCAAACACCAAAAGATAGATCAGGTGCAAATTATAAATCCCTTGGGAGTAATTAAGGAAAACTCACATCTTTATCAAAAAGCTCTCCACCAATGCCAAACTCTAGAACAATATATATCTTAGTCTTGCTCGCCAGAATCTGGAACGATATCAATGATTTCATTAAAAGTTGGCTTTCAACATATGTATTTGCTTCCCTTACAAAGAGCCCTTACGCAAGCCAAAGGAAAATAGAGACACATAGAGAAAAGTGAGGACATAAAGATAGACCTTATACAGCCGCACTACAATTGGATAGTTTATCCTAAGAACTGATTCTCTCCGATCTTCACAGGTGACTTCATCGTTTTCACAAAGAGATAGAGAAATAAGAGATTTTTTCGGGGAGAGAGAAGAGAGTTTGAATGTTATTATGTGTGAAGAAGACGATCAACTGAAACTAATGGCTCAAACCTGGACCATCTCGCTGATGAAGTTCAATCCTCCAGGCCCAATTACAGATCATGCTTGCAAATATCCAGTAATAACCTGCATAAGCACAGAATGGGAAAATTCTGGGTTTTTCGATTTTTTAGGGAAGAGCTCTACGAATCCTTGAATCCATCTGCTCCAAGACCTTGAGTGTTGTTGAAGAAGATTTACTTCTTCTTGGGCATTATAATCTCAACTTGTACATGGGAAAAATCAATCGAACATGATTATAATCTCAACTTGTACCTTTGAAAAACAATCGAAAATCAATCGTTGAAGAGAGCGATGGCATGTGATGATGAATGAAGTTAAAATCGAAAATCAAGTTAAAAGGACATATTAGTTCTTATCTGATGGCATGTGAAGAGTTCAGAGGAAGAGAGATGATACGTTTGGTAGGGTGAAGGTTTTATAGATGAGTTATGAGTTTGGAGAAAGTGGCAATCAATTTATTTTAATTGGAAGGAGTAGTAGTTAGAAGAAGTAATGGTGATTAGTGATGAAGAATTGGGTACGTTTAAGAGTTTGAACTTATTGGGTGAGGGAGGCGAAGAGAGCTATGGCAGAAGGCTGAAGGAACAACGGCGGTGAAGTCGTGAAGATGGTGGAGAGAGGGAAGAAGAAATCAGATTAGGCCATAGTATTACTATAGATATGGGCCGTAAGTAGACAATAACTAATGAGCTGGGTTTTATTAATGTGTACGTGACTGGGCTTTAAGCAGACGATAACTGAGTTTTTTTTTTTTAATGCCATGTGACAGTCCGAAAACTCTTCTTAAACCTTTGTGTTTTTGCTGAGGTGGACAAATAGAGAAGGCCCAAAATTCTTTTTTTATATATAAGAGATAATCCTAAATGTAAAAAAAAAAGAAAAAAAAAAAAACTAAATCAACAACTGAAGAAAAGAACATGTTTGAATCAAACATTTTAAATTTTAACTAATTATTTGAATCAAGAATAAAATTTGATTGATAACTGAATTTACTCCTGACAAGATACTGTACAAAGCTGATCAGAACTATTAAATATTTTAATTTGATACTTATAACTTTTAAGATATGAACGATCATATGAACTTGTATATTTTGTTAACAAAAACAAAACAAGAAGCATAGTCGGGACAACTATTATTGGCCTCTTTAGGTATCAATGGCCCATCAAAGATATATGGGTTACATTCGTAAATTATAAATAAAATGTATTGGTGTATGCTCCTCGTGTTATCATCTTATCTACAAGAAGCTTATATTGCCAACTACAATACAAAAATGTTGAAGTAATTTTGCCAAGATATAAAAAATGGAGATTTCGCTGCAGAAGCATCTTTTCAACAATGGAGATAAGCTCTTCAATTGTAAGTTTTAACACTTTTCTGATTCCCCTAAACTTTTGTTTTCTTACACTTTCACCCCTAAGATTCATATCTATAAGTGAAAATCAATAATTACTTAAAACTAATCAGTCTCACTTCATCCGTACGTTTTCTTTGCTTTCAGCTCGACAAAACCGAGAGGTTTGGATAGAACAATTCCAAGTAACAGATTCTCTTTTCGCAAACTCAAACTTGTTTCATAATCCTATAAGTTGTCCAATAATATCCATCATCACTTCAAGAAAGAGCAAATACAATTTGAGAGTAAGTGTCGGTTCATTGCAATTTTGTAGAATATTTTGTTAGTTGATCATTTTAAAAATATTATGCTTATTGATACAAATTTTTACTGATTACATAATTTCAAAATTTCGATTTCAGTAATCTTGCAATCCCATAAATTAAATACTAAATTCAAAAGATATTCCACAATTTATCACTTAAAAAAAGTTCACTCAAGTATTTCGCTTGTTTTTTTTTCCGTGGTTCTAAAATTTTGAAGTATTACCTCATGATAATTACAAACTCAACAAAAGCATCCTGCATAGTTCTTTTGAAACATTGAATTATCTTAATAAAGAAGTATTTCAATCGAATTTATCTAATGTTATTATATAAATTAGGTTTGTGCTACAAGGAGAAGAAGGGTGCATTCAAACTCGGATACGTACATATTGTTAGAGGCAGGACAAGATGAACAGTTCGTGACGGAAGACGAACTCAAGGTTAAACTCAAAGGTTGGCTCGAGAATTGGCCGGTGAAGTCTTTGCCACCGGACCTGGCTAGATACAATGACCTTGATGAAGCCGTTGATTTCTTGGTTAAATCTGTATGTGAACTTGAAATTCATGGAGAAGTTGGTACTGTTCAATGGTACCAAGTTCGTCTTGAGTAATTAAATGAACGTATTATGTTTTTTTTTTCTTTTGTATGTAATAAGCACATTTCTCTAAACTAGTAGTTTGTTCCCCTGTATTTTTCTTACATTTTTATGCTTTCTCAAGTTTTCTCTCCCTTAACCACTATGTTTCCACCCCAACCACCACCATTTCCACCTCATAACCATTGTTATTTTTTTGGTAGTTTTACTTTTTTTTTAATCACCCTGATTTATGCTAATCGTATATCTTACATTACATTATGCATGAACAAAATCTAACCATAACTCTATTTTGTACCGTAATCATATTAAATGGTTAATTACCGTATCTGTAAGTTTGAAAAAAAGATTAATTGGTCAAAACGTATCCTCTAAAACGTTTGCACATGGTTACTTTCTAATTACAAAACTTACAATGATCATTTTTTAATTCTTTTTTATGATTTAGTTATCTAGCTAAATCACCCTATTTTGTTCATGTATACTGGACCAGTGCGTTCATTATCCCACATCTTAAGCCCCCGTTCTTTGTCCCATGTTCAGCTAGCGCCTAATATATATTTTAGAATATTGGCTAGAATAACAAAGTCATTGTGAAACAAGTGCATTTATTATGTTTTTTTTTCATAAAAAACTTCAAGAAATAAAATAAAATATCATAAAAAAACTTCAAGAAATAAAAAAATGGCCTATACAGGGATCGAACCTGTGACCTTCGCGTTATTAGCACAACGCTCTAACCAACTGAGCTAATAGGCCAATTTATTATTGTTATAATGTCAAATTGTTAATAAACATCGTATAGATATAATGGGATCATAATATTTACGATCATAAAGACGACAAAGAAACGGTGCAATCGGTGATTACAAAGGTCCGTGAATTCGCTACGAAAAGAAAAATAAAGTTTCTAAAGTCATCGGTGGTCTTATATAATTGATTTACGGTCTGCTTTTAAGTGGTTGGGCTAAGATTTTTGGTTTTCTTTTATTTCATTTTTTTTGGGGGTTTCTTCTAGTGAAGGTTTTTATTGTTTAATGCAGTAGGCAGATTAAAAAAAATTCAATGAAATAGTGACTCTAGGGGGCTTATGGTTTGATTTCTCGATTGGTGACTGTGTTTCCTATTACGAAATTGGAAACGTTCATTTTTGTCTAAGATAACATTTAGTTCTACTTATGGATTATACAAAATAAAAATGATTATTTGTGAAGCTGTCAGAATTTGTGAAGGCAAGTTGAAATTTTATTTTTTTAAATCAAATATGTTTTAAAGTCCGAAGACTAACCGATATTTTCGAAGAGTGGTCCGATCATGATCCTAACTATTTTATTTGGTTATCGCCTAATTATTTTGGAAGATTTTGGTGACGTGTTTTGTCCGTTTTCGACATCTACAATAATGTGTGTTATGCTTGATTGAACGCAAAGTATGTGTGCGGGAAATATGGAACTGTATATTTGTAACTGGTTATTAGACTCAAGTTAAAGATAGAGATTAATAGATGATACAGAGAGTGCTTGAACAGAGGTGAGTGTGTGTGATATAATAAGTCAAAAACTGTGTATGTGACACAAGGGGCTTTGCTGAAGAGTTGTGGAACAACAAGCATGATGTCTCTATAAAGGCAGTACATCAAGTAAAAATAAGCAAGTCATGTCTAAAACTTGATGACATGGCATTGATGTCTTATTGAGAAGACATGTGAACTCTGAGTCCATGAAAGAAAAAGGTTAAATTCATATCGATAAGTATCAAGAGGTCTGAGTAAAATTGATCATGTGGTGGACTTTAAGGTTTCTCGTGGAGCGAATAAATAGACTGAAGTGGTGACAGAAAATGTTACGCGCTTAGGGTTCTATTGAGAGAGGCACACGGCTGTGTGTGGCGTCGTCCCACCGAACAAGACAGAGAGATATGTTGGTGGTATTGTTCAAAAGCTATACTCATCGGAAAAGATAATGAGTGGTAGTTTTCTTCCATTGTAATTATAGAAAGAGTGGTGTTGTATCCATATAGCAATGTAGGTTAATCGAACCCCGTTAACAAATTCTTTGTATCGTATCTTTATTTTATGCTCATGCCTTCTCATCATACAAATCTATAGATCTAGTCCACATAGATTTTTTCAAGATATTGGAGATCATTTTGGGGGTGAAATATGTATTTTGCGAATTAACTATCGTAAACTGTCAAATCTCATTTATAAAGTGAAACCCATATATAAAAGCTGAACCAAAAGAGTATTTTTGGATTTTTTGATTTGGATAGTTCTACTCTAATTAGTATCAGTACCTGGTCTCATAAGGGACATATGGCCTCTCCACCTCTGGGAGCAATTATGACTCAATCACAGCATCTGGTTCCTGAAAGAACATCTTGCATCAAAAATGCATTCGGGCTTGATCAAGCTTTTGGCGAGACATCCGACCCGACTGGGCAATATGGCTTGACGAAGCATCTGGCATGGCGAGGCATCTGGCTTGACGAGATATCTAGTTTGACGAAGCATCTGTTCTGACGAGGCATGTGGCCCTATAGCGGCATCAGAGGCAAAGAAGAAATCTGATATATATGTCTCGTACATCTAGCACTTTGATAGTGCATCTTGTACATATGTTTGGTAGATCCGACCGTGTGAAACTGCATATACATATATCTAGTAGAGAAGAGTAGTATAGTTGGTACTATGATGGTGCATCTGATAATGTTTGAAGAGATTAATTAATTATGGGTACTTTAATGAAAACAAAAACACCTCAAGTACATATTAGCCAATTCATTTTAAACCTCTCAACAATATTATTAATGAAAAAAATAGGCATGGACGTTCGGGTATTGGTTCAGGTTTTGTGTATTTAGATATTTAATATCAGTTTGGGTATTTATAATTTTGGTACTGGTTCAGTTTGGTTCCATCCGGATTCGGATCGAGGTCGGATTCGGTTTGGTTTTGTCCTAATTCAAGTCGGATTCGGATATCCGAAATATTGGAAGAAAATTAATTTTGGTTAAATTTGAATAAGATTTGGTTAATTTTTCATAAATATAACTAAGAATTTGGGAATATTCAAGTATTTTGGGTATTTTTTTATTTTAGTCTTAAAATCATTGATATTTTTGAGTTTATAATTATAATTTTGGTTAATTCTGTTTTATCAAATATAAATTTAATTAATATTTCTGGTATATGATTGTATTTCAGATATTTTGGGTACTCATTCGACTTTCAGTTTGGTTCGAATCCAGATTTTGTATTTTGGATATATAAGTTTAAAATTCGTTTGAGTATTTTGTCGGTTCGTGTTCGGTTCGCTTAGGAATTTTGGGTTCAGATCTTTTTTCAGGCCTAGAAAAAATTCTCAAGTGTCAACTGATCCATTGTAAACCCATTAAGGCATTAACTAAATTACTGATTGAAAATTCTTCAAATGAAGATCCATAACAAACAAAAAAAAAACTCTCAAGTAATTATCTGTTAACAAACAAAACCTCTCCAGTAAAGATTCATTAACAAAAAAAAACACATGCAGTATCTACTGTCATTAAATTGATACTCTTGCATTTGGATTTGTTTTAAAAAAGACGAGTATATTTTTCTTAAACATAAAAAACATGGTTTTTGTTTTAAAAAAACATTTATATTTTAATTTTAAATGTACTTGATATTGTGTGACCATTAGTATTCTAAAGTATTTTATGTGATTGGTTGAACTATTAAAAAAAAATATTTTATAAAAGAAGCTTAATTTCTTAAAATGTGTGATTTTAACTAAAACATGTTAGATTTTAGGACATATGAGAGTATGTATATGTTTTTATTAATAATTTAGTTGAGAGTTTTAAAATGGATCAGCTGATAATAATGGTTTAAGCTAATTTGGACTCAAAACATCATACCCCAAACATTATGCCCAAATTAGTTTATGGTTATAATTAGTGTTTCCTTCCCTATAAATACTTTTGTTAAGTTTTTAACCTTCATGTATTCTGAAATTTGTATTATTCAATAATCTAAGTATATTTCTTTCCCCTTGGACATAAGTACATAACCAAAACATATGGTGGTAAACCTGTTTTATGTTAATCTATAGAGGCTGCGTGGCTGCGTAATGAGTAGCTGCTATCAAACCACTTGTTCAATTAAATGACAAAGTCCCATTAATTCAAGAAAACCCTACAAAAACACACACACAAAAAAGATTCAACTCTTTCTGATCTTCACCGAATAAGATTCAACTTCTGTTCGAATATGAAAGTAGAGGTGGCTGTCGTTACTTATTTGTGGACAAGTTAATAGATGCGACATGTTTGGTGAAAATTTAACTAGGTTCTTAGCTCTAATCTCGGCAACATTAAAACAACCTTAACACACTTTTCTTCTCGGTTTGAAGATATTAATATAGACGAAGACACGGACTAGAAAATTTATTGGTGAAAAAGTAGAAAATAAATGTGATTGTTGGGGTTTTGGTTTTCGAAAATAGAAAGCGTGTGAGCAGAGTCAGAGTACTTGTATGGTCATTTCGAAAGAAAATAACAAAAGAAGTAAAAACAAATAATTAATAAGCTTATAATAAAAACAAGAAAAATAACACAAAATAAGAAGTTGGGTAGTTGCATTCCAATTTAAATTCCAGTTCAAATGGTCTGAGTACAAACATACCAATCTTTTCTATTTATAGTTGGTCTCTTCAATGTCACAAGTACTCAAAGAAAAGAAAAAAAGATTAAATCAAAATTACTGATTTAAGCACTAATAATTCTTGGAGAAAAGTTTCAAGAAACCTTAAACACACTAAAACCAGAGCTCAAGAAAGAGAGATATGTTTGGTAGCTTGAAAATTGTCTCTCCACCACCTCCGGCAACAAGATTCCGGCGAGTAACGGCGAACGGAGATGGGTTTCCGGCATTTCTTCCAAAGGAGGTAGAAAACATAAAAGATCCTTTCGCAAGAGCTTTAGCTCAAAGGATTGTACGGCTTCCTGTTCCTCTTCAGGTTCTCTTTCTCTCTTGCATGAACTTAAAGACCGGTTTAATTTTTTTATTAATTTCTTGATTTCTTGAATTGTCTTAAATTTCTTGAAATTTTCAAGTTTTTTGTGTAGTCAAATGTGTTGCCGATGGGAAACTATAAAGATTTATTTTATTTTAATTCTTGATTTTTTGTCCATAATTTCTTGAAATTTTGTATTAAAATAATCAAAAATGTGTTGCAGATGGGAAACTATACATGTTTTATTTTATTTTATTTTATTTCTTGACTTCTTGAAATTTGTTGTCCTTAATTTCTTGAAATTTTGTGAAAATAAAATAAAAGTAAAAAAATTGTGTTGCAGATGGGAAACTATAGAGGTTGCGTAATGAGTAGCTGTATCAAACCACTTGTTCAATTAAATGACAAAAGTCCCATCGTTCTTCTCCACTGTTTCGACAGGTTTATAATTTTTTAATTTATTTTTACTGATAAGATTATTTTTATGAACTCTCATTGTGTCTGAAATTTTTACTGTCTGAATTTTTGTTTGGCTTTAGTTCTTGTCTAGAATGGAGATGCACTTACCCACTACTTGAACAAGCTTGTCTTGAGACTTGGGCTGTTGATGTTCTTGGTTGGGGTTTCTCAGATCTTCGTAAGATTTACATTTACACAAATTAACAACAGTAATTTAATTTAATGAGAACTCAGTAATTTAATGACATTGTAGAGAAACTTCCACCGTGTGATGCAGCATCTAAGCGACATCATCTGTTTGAGGTCAGTAATATTTTGTCGATATATACAAGAAAACAAACGAATAAAGACAGAAATTTCCTGTCATTGAATGATTGTTATACTTTAAGGATGAATTTATTACTGAAAAAAAAATTGATTTAAATTCATAGCTAAATAGTAACGAATACAAAAAAATTGGTACATGACAAATTATATTAACAACTAATATAATGACGAATTAGCGAGTATAAACTTCATAGAAAATTACCGATGATTTTTTTATGGAGCCTATTTATTGTATTGATAGTTCTTGTTAGTTAAATTTGTTGATTGATTTGAATTTCAGCTTTGGAAAACATATATCAAACGACCAATGATTTTAGTTGGACCAAGCTTAGGAGCAACGGTAGCTGTTGATTTCACTGCTACTTACCCTGAAGCTGTAAATTTCTTGTTTTATCACAATCAAACTCTTTCTATCAAACTTATCTCAATAGGTCAGTCACTAAATCTTGTTATTTCCATGTTATTCAGGTTGATAAATTGGTTCTCATTAACGCCAATGCGTATTCAGAAGGAACCGGTCGGCTTAAAGAGTTACCAAAATCCATTGCTTACGCTGGGGTTCGTTCGAAAACGATTTTACTATATACTCAATAGTTAAAAGTTTGTATTAATATTGTCATTGTTCTTTCAGGTTAAGTTGTTGAAGTCATTCCCTCTTCGCCTTTTGGCTAATGTGTTAGCCTTTTGTTCATCACCCTTATCCGAAAACATAGATTGGACTAATGTAAGATCAAATCTCCCTTCATTTTTATTTTGCTTAGATCAAATTTGATATGGAAATGAATCTGCTTTTGTGTAGATTGGCCGGTTACATTGTCAAATGCCATGGTGGGAGGATGCTATGGTCGATTTTATGATTAGTGGAGGCTATAACGTTGCATCACGTATCAAACTCGTAATAAAATACCTTACGTAGTTATTCGAATGTAACGGAAAAAGCCGAATTAGCTTATAATTTTTCTGATTTTGTTTATGTTTTGGATGTAACACTTGCGCAGATCGACCATAAGACGCTCGTGGTATGCAGTGAGAACGATCAGATTGTTAGCAACCAGCTCTCAGTTGTAAGTTTCCTTAATTGAAACATTTGAAAATTTAGTTTTAAAGTTTCCTAATGTTGTCATAAAAAATGCAGAAATTGTTGTGTGAGCTAGCAAATGCGGTGTTCCGGGAAGTTCCAGATTCGGGTCATCTTCCACATGTTGAGAGCCCTATACAAATTGTGAAACTGATATCGGATTTCGCAAGTGGAAAGATCAACTGATTCCATATACTGTAAACTCTACTTCAAGGTCATCAAGTGGCTACAGAGGATGGAGTTGTAATGTTATATATATTATGCAATAAAATACAAACTGATTAGTATAGTTTTGAGCCTGGGATGGCTATATAAATAAAAAAAGAAGCTAGGCACATCTTTGATTTTTTATTTTTGTAAGCTAAATTATAAGAATATTGATATATGTGCAAGATTGTAGGAGGAGATTAAAAACTTAGAACCATTTAGGTTTGGCTTGCGTTTGTTTTAAGATTTGTTTGCTAAATATGTTGTTAGTCATTCACCCAAACAGAAATAAACCTTTTTTTTAATGTTGTGGTTGCAAATTTTAGGGTTATGTAGATAGCCCTATTCGTTATCTAGTCGCCCGCGACTGTTTCATAACACTGTTTTTTTCTTTCATCATTGTAGCAACACTTTCCAGCGACCACTTACCAGCAATCTATTCATCTCTTTTATGTTATTTGTATCGCTAGTTTTTCCAGCAATTGATTTAAGCGACACAAACCTTACTCTTCTTTGTTTTTTCTCAACTATTTGATCGCTGGTTTTAAAATTGACTTAAAAATCAGTGTATTATTTTTTTGTCGCTAGCGACAGTCTCACTACAAAAAAGCTGGCCGCAAACAGACGGATTTTTCGACGAAAACGTATCCGTCGGAAATTTTCGATAGATTACCGACGGAAATCAGATAATTTTCCGAAAACATTATATCCGTCGGAAATCCGTCAGAAATTTCCGACGGATATAGAGATGTCCGTTGGAAATTAAGAACGTTGATGTTACCATTGCAGTAGCCATTGTCGGAGCCGTTATATTCCGACGGATTTCCAACGGACACACTTTATGCCATCGGAAATCCGTCAGAAATTACCGATGGATTTCCGACGGTTTAGGGGTTTCATAGTTTTATTTTGTCACCGATTACACAGTTAACCTCAAAACACATTTCTAAGTATATACATCATAAGGTATGAGACATTTAAAACTTCTTTCGAATGTATGAGATGTTTTAAAAATATTTTATGGATTACACAAACTGTTAAATAATGAAACATATACTTTAACTTACATATGTTACTACAGAATCTGAAATTCATTTTTTTGATTAATTTAATATTAACAAGGGTTAAATTGATAAACTTATGTTTGAAATCAGTAATATATCATAGTATATACATATCTAAATTGAAACAAATCGGAAAAAAACCCGAAACCACATAACCGTCAGGAATCCATCAGAAATTACTGACGGATTTCCGATGGATGCTAGCAAATACATGTCTATTGTCAAGGTTTGCACCGGTTTGACTGGCCAATGACAAGACATGCAGGCTGTTGGAAATTCGTCAGTAATTTCTGACAGATTTCCGATGGCATTGAAAAATTAAACTGCCAATTCTCTTTTCGTCTCCTGCATGCCTAAATTTTCGCATGACCATCAAAATCCGTCAGAAATTTCCGTCGGATTTCTGACGGAACTGCAAAAATTTAGGCGCGAGTGTTCTTGAAACTCCGCGTGTATTTAATTTTTTTGGATACCGACGGATTTCCGCCGGATATGTCCGTCGGAAATTCTGTTTTATAACCAACTTTGTCTTCTCTGTTACGCCATTTGCGAAAAAGGAAGAAAACCTCCAAAAAAAATTATTAGATTGTAGCTTTTGGATCAAATCCGACCACATGACCCAAAATCCTAATAATTTGTAAGTTCTTTTCAATTAGTTTTACATTTATATTGTTTATTAGTTAGATTTTTATGTGTTTTAGATTTTGGAATTTTGAATGGTTAGATTTAGGATTGGTTGGCTAGATTGTTAGATTTAGGATTTGAATGGTTAGATTTAGGATTTGAAAACTTTGAATGGTTTGTTTGATTTTATAAAATTTTGTGATTTTGAGATTTATTTTAAAGTAAGATTGTAGAATAATTTAGAAATTAATGAGGATTTTGATATTAAAATTATTTTTATTTTATATGTAAATTTAATGTTTTAATTTTAATATTGAATTGTTTTAAGTTTTTTATTAAAAAATTTTGGAAATTGTTTTAATTTTAAGTGTTATAATGTTTTTTCGAATTATTTATGAATTTTAATATTTATTATATATTAATCATATTTATTATATATTAATTATATAGTTATTCAATTTTTAATATTTTTAATATTTTAATATTTTTTATTTTTAACGTTGTTTTTTTTATTTTTAAGGAACTATGGTGCATTTTACTTTTTTTTTAAAAATTTTTTAATTTTTTTTTAAATTTTTTATATAATTTTTGAATTTTTTTAATATATCATTTTTGTAGGTTTGACCATTCCGGTAATGAAATCTCAAAATTCATTAACCGAATGCTCAACGGGATGCTACAACGTCCATACCCGACGTACACAAGCATGCCTATGGATGATCAAAAAATGTGGTTTCTACAATTTGCAGTAAAATATTATTATTTATTAAATATATTTTTAATATTAAATATTTTATTTTTAATCTCAATTTTATTTTTGCAGCAAGAATTCACATAGGAGCCGCAACTCACGTCTATAGTTAGATGTGAGTTCGATAAAAAGCTGGATTAATGTATTCTCGCAAGCTGAACGAGTAGCAGGACAAATGGAATGCGAATGACATTCCAAGAGAGTTATTTGCAAACCCGGAGCTATGGAACGGGTTCATAGAGTATTGGAAGCAAGAGAAGACCATTGTTGATGCTGCAACCCATTCTACCAACCACAGGAGCGATCGGAAAGGAAAAAGAATGACGATGCATAGTTTGGGAGCAACAAGCAATAAAACACGGTGCAAACAACTTGTAAGTTATTTCATTCACAATATTTATATTTAACCTATAGTTTAAATTTATTCATTTATTTATTATAGTTTAAAAAGATGGTGTAGAACCATCGAAATGTTGCTCACCGATTTTCACACTAACAAGAAGACCGGTCTCATACAAGATAGAGTTGCTCAGGAGATCGTCGACACCATGAACCGGCTTGGTGACGAGTTTCTCCAATTTCAAACAACTGTTGATGGAACTCATGTCTGTACAGAAGTTACAATCGACACATTGAACGATTTGGTGTATCAGGTTAGTCTTTTAAAACATTTTCTTATACATTTTTTTTGTATTTTACTTGTTATTTACATCAACTTTTCTTTTAATTTGTTTCGTAGGCTACTCCAAAAACCAAAAATCGTATTTTTGGCCTTCCACAACATTTGGCATCTTCTGTGTCTTCACGGTTTTTTTCAAGTTGAGATATTAGGGCAGAACTTGCAGAGAAAACTAGCGAGTTTGAGAGTTTGAAGACGAAAGTTGGTACACTTAAAGATGTTTGAAGGATGGATCAAGAGCAAATGAGACGATAAGCGCAAGATGTGCAAGACATGAGAACTCAAATGGAAGAAATGCGATCATTTATGGCTCGATACCCACCACCGCCGCTGCCGCCACAATAGTTTTCTAGTTTTAAAATTTGTTTTTAATTTAATTTTATAACTTTTTATTTTATTTTGTTTGAATATTAGATAAATTCATATTTAATTTTAATTTCAGAATTTTATTTCTTGAATTTTAATTTAATTAAAAATTTAATATATTTAAATTAAAATTAATTATATTTAATTAATAAAAATATAAAAAATTACAAATCCGTCAGAAAATTGTTTCCGACGGATATAATACCGACGGAATTCTGACGGACAATTTTTCGATGGATTTCCGACAGATATTATACCGACGGATTTTCTACGGATTTTTGATGGACAATTTTCCTACAGATATAATACCGACGGATTTCTGACAGATAATTTGCTGAGGGATATCCGACGGATTTACCGACTGACGGAATCTGTTGGTAATCCGTCGGAAATATGACCTTCGATAATCCATCGGAAATTTTGACAGATTTCTGACAAACTTTTTATTTTTGACGAGTTAGAACAGACGGATGATGCTGTCGAAAATCCATCGGAAAAAGCGGTTTTCGACGAATTTCTGACGAAATAATCTGTCTGTTTTCGACTGTTTTCTTGTAGTGTCTAGAGAATAAGGCCGATATTGTTTCATGAATTAACTCAAAGCATTGTTAATTGAAAACTTTTAGGCTAATCAAATCTTTAAAAAAGTGGAAATATTTTTCTATGTTTTTAAACTAGAACATTGAGGAAACAAAGCAAACCAAATCCTATTTGGGAAACTTTAAGCTAATTAATAATAAAATCTTAACTAAAACCATTAAAGAAATATAAACCAAATCATGTTAGGAAAAGACGATTCCCTCTTTCTCAGCTCCTTCCTTTGGTATATAAACCCCCAAAAAAAACCATCGTACCTCGCCATAAAATATTTATACAAGTCACAATGGATTCAATCACTTGCTTGGATTGCAACAAACAAACAAAAACAGTGATCGACTATCAATCTGGGGATACAATCTGCACAGAATGTGGTCTTGTCCTCGACTCTCACTACATTGTCGACTCTTTTCACCAGAACCTCTCGCACATGATCCCTTCCATCAGAACCAAACTCAAGGTCGACACAAACATTCTCAAGAACCTAAACCCTAACCCTAAAGACAAAGCCTCCTCCACAAGTTCCAGGGTCTCATCACCGGCTTGCTCCAGTCGTAAAACTCTACTAAAATACCATAACACGAGGATGATCGAGGATCTAGGTTTCAACAAAACAAGGCCAATTTGATTGGTAGTTAATTATTCGTTTCTTATTATTATTTTAATTATATATTCATGATTTTTTTGGTTTTTTTTAATATTCATGATTTTTTGTATATTTATTTGGGATTTTTGTAAATACTTGCCTGTGAGATTTGATTGTCTTGCAACATGAGGGAGATGTCTGATGATAGCAGCATCTCTCAAAAGTCGGATTTTCAATGATCCACTATGTCTTTGAAGCCGACATTGATGAAGCCTCTTGGAGGTGACTCAGAAATTCTAACTATCTAAGAATTAATTTGTTTTTTTAGCTGTCTTAATATATTTTTACTGCAAATTGGGGCTTACATAAGTTAAAATCAATATATTGCTTTACAGATTTTTCGGCTGCAGAAGTCGCGGAGATGAGTATCAGCAAACCGGGTTAGTGAAAACTTAGAGAATAATATTTTTTGTATAATTTTAATATTTAAAAAGTGTAGACCAATCAGTAAAAGACAACTGTATAAAAAGTTGTCTCAGAGTTTCTCATACGTCTCTCATCTAAGAGACGTTCCTACTATATTCCTTTATTTTTTATATTTTTTGTTGCTGGAGATGCTCTTACCTTGCATGATTGCATCTTAAAAGGAGAATCCTAGTTTCATATGAGTTAATTAGGGATTTTCTCATGTCTTATATTTTTCTTTGGTCAAATTGATAATTTCATTGGATTATAAGCCGGACCGACCCTCAAACCAAATAGGCCAAGCATGAGTTTGCGGGCTTCACATATATGATCTAACTATGCGGCTGTTACCTTCATGAGAATTGTTTGCAGTGTGGTGGTTGATGAAAGGTAGAAAGTTCGATCCACTACATCAACAATTTCCTGTAAAAAATTTAAACACATTAACTAAGTGACCCATATATATTTTTGGATTTGTATCCCTTACATTGTCAGCGCTGGCCCTTATTATAAGATAAATGAGAGGAAACTTCTATAATACAAATAGGCATACGAGCAATATAATTCACCATAGAATTGACTACAAAGAGAACATAAAGTAAATTGTAAAGATAAATAGATAGAAACGGAAACTAAACCGTTTGATTCTTTGTACAATAAGAACTAATCGAACTTGGAGTTATAACTCTTTTTTTTTTTTGGTCAAACATTGGAATTGTAACTAGTTACATTTTTCACCCTCAAATTGGGACATTGTGCCATCAAGCTTGAAATTGGGTTAAGAAAAATGTAGATGTATGTTTCTTACTTCAGTATTTTTTTTCTTTATAAGAAATCAAATAGAGATGGACACATAAAAGATGAAAAAGCACCATGCGCATTTGAGCATAGTGGCAGTGGCAGTGGCCTATGGTTTTTTAAAATTTATATTGAGAACTTTAAATTAAAATGAAAGTTTTAAAGAAATAGATCACATGGCAGAGAGTTAAACAAAGGGACTAACAAGTCACAATCATCGTGACCATGTATTACATACATACCTTATACCTATACCTATATGCATATACACATATACGCATATACAAAATAATTTTTTTTTAAAGCTGGGACAGAAGACACATCACGTATAAATACTGTGTACGTATTTCATTCTTTACTTTTATGTCCACTTTCTATCTTTAGTTTTGCAGTTTAATACTTCTATAGAATATCTTTTGTCATTTTTTATTTTAAGATTTTTTTTTGTTTCTCTCCATTTGCTAGAATTATTTATAAAGTAAAGACTTAAATTCAGTTTAAAAGGACAGTAAAAGGAATTATTCAAAATTCAAACGTATTAAGCTATCAATCACTAAAAGCCTCCAGCAAAAGAAACAAAAAAAAATCCTTAATTTTATGAGGAAATCCATAACACATCATTCATATAAATTGAAAGTTTCTAATCCGATTTTTCTATTTATGTTTACATTTTCTAAGAGTATTATACAGTTTTTTTTTTAATGAATGGAGCAGTATAGTGTTTAAATTCTTTAATTATAAATCAGATGTGTAGTTGTTTTAGCTCTACTGAATTAATAGTCTACTCTTTGTTTTCTTTTTACAAATTAAGTCATATTCTTTTTACTGTCGCCAATGATCAAATCATATTTGTTTGTAATTGATGGTTTAGAGATAAATTTCAACACTAAATCAGTAATCCAAAAATTTTAAACACTGAAATGTAGTTTATATAATTTAGTAACTGTTAAAACCTATTGTAGAAATATATTGAATCAACAAAGTTTGGTTGTTGCTGCTGGTCGTTGATAGTTAACGACAATAAACAAACAATAAAACGTGTCGGTAATGAACTAAAGCTAACGACAACGAAATGAACAGTGACTTCATATGTTGTAGAACCAAAAAAAAAAAACGCATAATATTGAAAGTGCAAAACAATAATTTATATGGATTCAAATTTTCATTCCTTCTTTCGTCAAAATTAAACATTATACATCAACTACCTAAAACCATATAGATCCAAAATACGTAATACATAAAAAAAAAGTGGATTTTTAGAAAATTATGCATAATTCAAATATGAACATTATAAAACAAAATCATCTTCAGTTTGATCAGAAGATCCATAGATCTTGATTAGCTTTTGTAACACCAAGACTTGTGTCCTAAGCCGAACGATATAATCCGCTGTTTCTTGAAACAGCTGTTCCGTCTCACCACTTCTTGAATCTTCCTCCACGTCAGCATCTTGATGACTTTGCTTTGCCGCCGTCACCGACGGTGGAAGAAGACTCTTAAGCGCCTCAAGCTTCTCCGAGAACTTTTCACCGTCGATGTTACAACAGTTTCGGAATATTCTTGGACGTGACGAAACAATCTCTCTTCTGTTTCCAAATCTCTTCTTGTTGTTTCTTACTCCTCCTCTTGATCTTTGGTTCTTTAAGAGTCTCATCGTAAACAAGAAGAAGAGAGGATTAGAGAATTGATTTTTTTTTTCTTCTCTATTTTTTTGTTTGAAGTGAGAAAGGAAGAGGCTCGGGGGTTTATGTACGATTAGCTATTCTTTTATGACCCTGGAGTTAATATCTTATTACGATATTGCCACTGCTTGCTCTCATTCATGTATTTGTCGTTTTGTAGTTTGTACTTTTTTGGGCCCTTATGGTTTCAAAATATAAAATAGTATATCTTGATAATATCTTTACTATCACGTGCTCCTAGTCAAATATCTCTTTAGGGGAATAATCGTAAAATATTGAGTTGATTATTTAGAATTAAAGAGATATATTAGTTTCCATGTGATTATATAAAATAATAAACCTCTACGAGTTTACGACCTTAAAAATAGATCCTCGACCATCTCAGTATTATATATGGTTTAATCCAAATTTTATAATGCTCAAAAAGGACAGCTAATGGCTACCACATATCCTAAAACAGTAGTTTCCAAATTAGCTAATCAGGAGTTGTAAAATTTAACTAACAAGATAAAATTTGTAACATTTAAAACCAAAAAAGATGGACAACACCAACATGTGAAGAGAAGGGTATATATGTAATTTATGAGATGGGAGAGACTAGCAAAAAAGAGAAGTGGGCGAAGAGTGCGCATTTGCCATATGACAGTAAAAGCCTGAGCCTTCTGTGACGGCACGACGGCACATGATATGTGTTTCCGGCGAATATTATTTTCCAGTTTTGCCCTTCTACTGTTATCCATAAATTAATTTATTTTACGTATTTTAATTAGATGGTTAGTACGAATTATGTTTTTTTTTTTTGGATAAAGAAGTACGAATGATGTTTATAAAGTTTTATAATCAAATGTTTCATTTGACCAAATAAATGTTTTCGTTTGATTATTTGTTGGACCCTTTGTTTTGTTTTTTTTTTTTTTTTTTTTTTTGTCACGGTTGATTCTTTATTTTCAAAATTTTTTATTTTTCTCTTTAATTAATTAAGTTAAGTTCACACATTTAACCAATTTGCATTAGTCTAGTAGTAAAAAAAGTTGCACAAGTGATTTTTTATTCTGAGTTCTATCAATACTGTTTTATCAATACTGTTTTCACTAAAATTATGTTAAATGGGCGAAAAAAAGCTGGTCTAATGAAGATTATGGCCGAATCCCCAAAACCGATTATCCAAAAAAAAAAATTAAGTTAACATGGGTGATAACTCATGTCCTTTTCTTCATATTAAATGACAAAATCACAAGACAACGCTATAAAAAATAATATTTTGAATTTGTTATTTTTGTTCTATCCTCAATAAACATGTATACAAACATAATTTTAGTGAAAACAGTATTGATAAAACTTACATTTCAAATAGAAAGCAATCACTTAAGACAAAGATATTGTAATATGTAGTCGTTGACGATAAACTAGTGTTACATAGAGGTGGACACTCGATGGACCCAGTAATTATCTTCTATTTTGGGTTAGATCTGATTCTTGGAATATAAATTAAATATTTTAATTTTAATTTGAATATAAAGTAGATAATTACACCGTTCGACTTTTATAAACCTAAGTCAGGTCGACTATAGTTTTTTTTTTGTAATAAAATATATATAGTCGTAAAGGTTCAATACAAAATCATAATTTAACAAAAAATATCCTAATTTAAAAATATTCACAATTGCACGTAAAGAAAACTAAACCAAGACCATAACATTTATAGCCTAGTTATATTTTCAGTAAAAATTTCAGAAAATTTGGAGGGGTATTTGGGTCAATAAAGCTTGGTAGAGAGGTGTTTGCATGTGAAGGTTTTGTTATAATGAGCCAGCAAAACCTCATTGGACAAACAAGTGGATTTTGAATAAGAATAAAAGAGTGAAATATGTGAACCACAAGAAATAAACCGGAGAAACCGGTTTGGCTAAAGGGAGAGTGACATTAAAGGTCATGTGAAAGCACATGGGAGAAGAGATAAGAAAGGAGACAGAGAAGGAAGGCATGGAAACTGAACATAGCATGTTCTGTATATTCCCTGCATGCACATAACTTCCTTTTTTTTTTTTTTTCATAATTCTAAAAATAAAAAATTTATAATTAACATGGGGTTTTCAGATTTATTGAATTTGATAACCAAAAGGAAGTGAGGTTTCTTTTTTATAATTTCGATTTGGTGCACATGATTTACTTTCTAGATTTCAAGTTAATTAGCATGTGTTTAGCTGTTTCTCCACGTGATTGATTTGTGTAAATGTGTACATTGATTAGCTAGTTCACAACTTGCATATATAAAAAAATTGTTATTATATAGTAACGAGAGTAATGCAATGTTTGTAATATTATGTAGATGATTTAGTGGGTCATTTTATAACCAAAAACTTCATTGTTCAACGTGCTTATACATGTTTTACATCTGTATTTGAATCAGACTAATTTGTATTATTTGATTCTATTCTTTACAAATAGAAATATAACAAAACCAATCAGTCTGAATTCTTTCAAAATTAGATAAGTTATCTCAATTTTTTAAAAACCATATTGAATTGTATAAGCTAGATTCCTTTTTTAATGTGTTTCTTATATCTTCAACCAAAATTTCTTAAACACCTTACATAATATATATATATATATATATATATATATATATATATATGTGTGTGTGTGTTTAATATGGAGGTGAAACCGAGTGAGAACCAAAGTTATTGAGGTTTTTGTTTAGTTTGTTTGATGAAAATGGGAGTGAGGGACAGAATTATGATATAGGGAAGGGACAATCTATTTAAATTACAATGAAATTTAGATATTGACAAGACATCTTTTCGTCCCCTTTGTGTTTCCTTGTTTACTCGCTTTTGTGTAATTGGAAGAAAAAAAAAGAAAAGCATTCGATTATGGGACTTGGAAGTGCCTATATTTATTTGTTAAGTGTCTTGAAACACTTACACGTTGTTTTACTTTTAACCAATGGAATGAATATGCACACAAATAAAATGTATATTTATTGATCCACGTGAGATTAAAAGAAAAAAAATATATCCGAATTACTTCCAATGGCGGAACCAGAAAATCCATTCATCGGAGTCAAATATATTGGATTTTGTATGTCGTGTATCGTAAAAAATTTACAAGGGTCAATTCTCATATTTGACATGGGTCAATCTAATATTTTTATAGAAACTCATTGATTTTTTTAAAATCCACAAAGGTCATTTGACCCCTATGACCAACCATTAGCTCCGCCTATGATTACTTCTCTAAAATTGTGTCGACTAATACTATCTCCAACCATTAGAACCCCCGGAAGGATTTTTATCATTTTTTAATAATAAACTTAAGAAATTTTGTTAAGAACTAATTTTTAAAAAAAATTTCTTAACGCACGTTTACCGATATAATTTATAATTTTTTAATGCCAAAATTTTTTTCCTAAGAACTCTTTCCTCCCACTATTGGAGGTGCTCTAAGAGTTTCAAAATTTCTTCCGAGCAACTTAAAAACCGCACATCAAGCAACTTCTTAGTAAGCGCTTCCCAAACTTTCCTCACGTAGGAACATTGAGGTTATAACTTTCATGTAATGATGGAATGTCTAAATATGAAATACCTATACTTAGTTAAAATTGTTAACAATCAAACCAAACTACTCGTTAATAAGTTAAAATTGGTAACATCAACTAATGAAACAAAACTACTAGACAATGGTTAATTCCATTTTGAAAGAAAACCAGTAAGAAAAGACCCACCTTAGTTAAATTTAAACCAAAGCTTAAACTTGGAGCTTCAAAATAGATTAAAATTGTTGGGATCACTTCTGAAGAGAATTCAGTGTAGTTCGTTGGAATTCCAATATTCCCTACATATATATCTCAAGTTTAATTCTTACATTCTTTTCTATTACTTTTTGCACAGTTTTTGGATACAATAAAAATACAACTTGTCTAAACAAATGATCGCAACTTGTACTACGTAAAAATTAGTATAAATCTTGCATATTTTCCGACAAAACAATTTGTTGCATATTTGATACATTTTTTTCTTTTCCAAAATACTCTTTTTATAGCTATAATTAGACCCATCTATGTAAATTTCTGTGTGAACAAGTGCTGGTTTTAAATAAATGACTTCTAAACTGAAAACTACCATAATTCTTAGTGAAAAAGAAATCTCAATTTTGGATATCTTCCAATATTTTTTGGGTATATAATACGACATGTTATTGTCTAATTTAAAACGGCAATTAGAACCACGTTCGTTTTCAAATCCCAAATATTGTTTTATATGTTGTCTAGCTAAATATACTATTTTCTATTGTATGATTAACTTCGGATAAACCCATGTCACATATGAAGAAAAGAGTCGAATTTCACATCAAATCATCCACTTTGTTTTTTCTAAAAATATCTACTTTCCATGTGATATAATTTTTCTTGTCCTCCCTAACTTTCACTTTATTCCTTGTGTTTTCTTAAAAACAAAAAAAAAAAAACAGGAAGAAGGAAAGAAAAAGAATATAGAGGTTTTAGTGGGGAAATAAGGTTACCCTGAGACTAAACACAAGTCAGTGAGCAGTGACTACTACTGATCCCACACTCTGACTTCCTTGCTCTTTGTCTCCCATGCTCTCTTCACTATTTGTCCTATTTTCACGTTTTTCAATTGGTTTTATTATTCGAATCTATATATTCTCATAAATTGTCAATCACCAAACAAACAAATAAGATGTTAATTAATCCATAATATATATTATATTGAGTTCTAAGTTTAAGCAATTGAAAACTTCATCCTTAAAATTAGAGTGTGCCAAAATTAAGCGTTTTATGATGACCAAACTTTTAGTGGTGCCATTTTTTTAGGTAATTAGAATAAATATGGTTGAATTATAGGTAGTAAGAGCGAGGAGTAAAATATCACTTTACAATAAGAATGAATAAAATATATTTCACATTTAAGTAGCTGTTTTCAAAAACAGTTTTATCTTTTAAAGTAGTTAGTCGACATTTGTTCACTTTTCCAACAGTATTGTTTTATCCCGAAAGAACTGTACTTTGAATATTATTTCTCATTATTGTGTTTCATCTGCGAAATCATATACTTTTCTGAAGAAGTAAAACTATACTTTTATATTATTTCTGATAACGTTATTTTATTAGCGAACACATCCACTTTTTGATGAAACAAAACTATAATTTGACAAACTAGCTCAATTAGTGTTATTCTTACTAATTCCTCGAAAATATCATTGTTTTTGTAGTCTCTACTTTATTTTCTTGTGAGTCGGTTTATGCCTACTCCAACCTAACGCCAAACGGCATATTTGGTGTTAAAGATAGCTCCAACCAAACGGTATATCTTACACCATAATTTGTTTTTGGGTATTTTATGAACAGTGACACACTAAATTTGGTGTGACACTGTCATAAAACACCAAAAAAATTAAATGGTTTATTCATATTTTTTAATTTAAATGTATAATTAAAATTTTATTTATCAACTAAAAATACATATATCATCAATATTTGTGTGCTTTTATTCTAAATAGTATTATCGAGGTGTTTGGTTGCCGTTATCTTCGATCATTTGATGCTAACGATGTTATACGACTATTCCAAATTAGTGAACGCCGAGGATTTCTAGGTATATTGGGTAGTTTAGATTGTATGCATTGGAAATGGAAAAAACTGCCTAACAGCTTGGAGAGGACAATATGCTGGTCGTAATGGATCTCCTACTATTATTCTAGAGGCCGTAGCCGATTATGATCTTTAGATTTGGTATACATATTTTAGTATATCAGGATCTAACAATGATATTAATATGCTAGAGGCATCTCATCTTTTTGCCAATTTAGCTGAAGGAACTACTCCACCCGCTAATTAAGTTATTAATGGAAAAAATTATAATATGAGCTATTATCTAGCTGATGGTATATATCTAAAATGGTCAACTCTAGTTCAAACAATTCATGACCCACGTGGTCCCAAAAAAATTTATTTGCAAAGAGGCAAGAAGCATATAGAAAAGATATGGAACATGCATTTGGTGTATTGCAATCAAGATTTGCAATTGTGGCAAGACCATCACGCTTTTGGAGTAAAAATGTGTTACATGATATAATGACAGCTTGCATCATAATGCATAATATGATCATAGAGGATGAACGTGATCTTGATGCAACAATTGAAGAACGGGACAAAGTTCCAACTGCAGAAGTTGAGATGGTGGGTAATGATGATGCTCGATTTCAAGAATTCTTATCTTGACACAAGAAAATCAAAGACCGGAAAGTTCATATTGAACTTCGTAATGCGTTAATTGAACACTTATGGTCCTAATATACTAATTCTGAAAATTAGTATGATGTAATTTATTTTCGGCTATTTTTAATTTATCGATTGTAATTTTTTTGTTATTGATTATAATCTTATATTTAATTAATAATTAATCAATTATAAAACTAAATAGTATTTATCAAATTATTAAAAATAAAAAAACCTTGGTGTTAAGAAACTGATTTGTCGCTGAATGAGCATCAAAACGAAGTCCATGTATTATTATACGGCCTATCGAAATTGGGCTACTTTATGGGCTAATTTATAAATTGGGCTAGGGCCTATTTCGTTATTTTATTAATTTCTTATTTTCTTTCATTTATTAAATCTTCAATTTTTCCTAATGTCTCTCTCTCTTTCCAGCCTACCAAATCCCGATGGCTCATTTTCCCCTAATTTTCCCAGAAAAAATTTAATTTGTGGAAATTTCTTCAATTTTCATGTGAAATCGTTACTTCACATCTCACTATTTGCAGTCAGATTTCGAATCCAGATCGTATGAAAAAGGTTAGTCCAGTTTCGTATTGTTCATATAGAAGCTTCGTCGTTCTGATTTGTTTTTAACAATGATCGTGGTTCTGCTTCGATATTTCTATTGGGAAGAATTAAACTGAATTTTATTTGTAAAAATCATCTTAATCGTATTGAAATAAATTTGGATTTGATCGTTTTATAGTTTCTCTGGTGTATTAAAAATGGATCTTAGTGAAAAAACGCATCGTCAATTTCGGTTTTTAATTGTATAATTAATCGCGAATTTAAACATAATTATATTTTTAGGAATGAATCAAATGGTTAAGTTGTATAAGAATCATAAATTCAAAATTTTTGATGAAAATTCATAATTCTTCTTAATCCCAGAATTGACATTTTTTTTTCCTTGGTTATAATCTTAATTACAGTAACTTATTAGTGTCACTATTGACAAATCATAAGAATGTTATGTGAAGAAGTGTTGAAGAATGTGTTTCCATTACTAGAAGGAGAAGATCTTGCAGCTTGTATGGGAGTATGCAAACAATGGAGAGATATAGCAAGTGATGATTTCTATTGGAAATGTCAATGCTTGAAAAAATGGCCTTCCGTTTGTAAACGCCATAGACCGCCTACCGAAACATACTACAAAATGTATCAAACGTTTAGTAAGCGGCGAGTAAACCACGCTCTCCCGCCTCCGAGATTGTCATTCGAAAGCTTAGAGTTCTTTATCGACATTTGGTCCGAAGATAAACCGGTATATTCGGGGTTAATACCTGGCTTTGCGTTAGAAAGCGGAATCAAGAACTTACCGTTAGGAATCAGTAATGCTCTTAGAACTCATCTAGCGAGACCTGATTATAAGATGGTTGTTCCTGCTGAGCCGAGATTTACTATTCCGCTTAACCAGTCGGTTTCTGTCTCGGTGCTTGTAGCGAGGAATGATTCGAATAAGGTTGCTCGGATAATCAACCGAGCTATCTTTGATTATATCGATCGTTCGTCGTATAGAGCGCTTGCTTTTGAGTATCTGGATTTATCTCCTTATTACCCTTTTATCTCCGGTATCCGAGGATGGATCTCTTTGCTTTTCATGGATGTTGAGGATATAAACGATGGGTTACTCGATGTTTTCGGGATTCAGTTGGATTTTTGTGATGTTGCTGACACTAAAGAAGAGGTTTTGTGGCTTTTAGATATGTTAGATTGGAAGTGATAACAAAGCTTAACACACTCTAATCCCATTTAAGCTCTCAGGTTTGTACACACAACATACTTTGCTCATATGCTATCTTTTGTTTAATACTAGTTTGATTTTATTTGTTTCTCTCTAATTATTTGGTTTTCGTTTGATCGTTTGTTGTTATATTCGAATTGATGAACATCCGAAGAAAAAAAACTGAATAGTTTTTCATCCAAACTAATAACTGAAATGCCCGGTTATTAGTTTTTTTGGTTTGAAATTGACAAACGAGTCTTGATCTAGTCAAATATTTCGTTTGGTTTAGCACCGAATGACTCTGTTAATTCATCTAATCGTAAGCCTTTTTGGCTAAAAAAAACTCAAATCACTCCTAAAAGTTAAATGTTTCCATCAAAAGTCTGACCAAATCCCTAATTCGGTGGGATCACGTTAATAAACTCTTTTGACCCTAAACGATAAACCTTGACCGGTTAACACAACACCAATGGTCCAATTCTGTCCTTGTGCAGTCTTAACTAAATGAATATAAAATATTTTTTCTGACGTAAAAAAAAACTAAATGAATATAAAATTTAGTTTTTTTTACTAACTGTATTATTTTACCACAAAAAACAAGTTTTTGTAGTCAATTTTTATATTGTGATAACATTTCCAATATGGTAAAACCTCTACAAATGAATAATATCGAGTTTATGCTATTTTCTTTATTTATAGTGATATTAATTTATCTATAAAAACCTATATCACTTCAAATTTTACCTTTAAATTTTAGAGAAATATGTATGAGCTTGTATAATTTAATTTATACAAATTAATGTTTTGGATGCTATAAATTTTTGGATTTGACATTTGATCTTCGAAAAAAAAACCTTTTAAAAATAAATATATTCATTCAAATTGGCTTATAGATACAAAAATGTTTTCGCCATTTCGGCTTGGTTTTGGCCTTTCAAGTATGTTTTTTTTGTTGAATTTAAAATATAATGAAACCAAACGTTATAAACTCATTTCGGTTTGGTCGAAATTGGCTTTTTTGGTTGCGGTCTTGTTGCCCAAATTAAGTAACATAAATATTACTGTATCTCATTGATTTTTAATGGTTGTAAAATTGTAATACAATTGCGTTAATTATAAACCACAATTAACAAACAAATTTCAAATCATTCTCCTAAAAGTTAATCTTTCCATCATAAGCCTGATTAAATCCCCAATTTGGTGGTATCACATTAATAAAATCTTTTGTAACCCTATCACTCGTTGTAACCCTCAATGATAAGCCCTGACCGGTCAACTTAACACCCGTGACCCAATGGGTTCCCCAATTCTTGCTCATTGTTAACCACCCGGTACTACTTCCCTTAATCTGCATGGCCTTAATATCTCCGGCTCCTCCTACATTGTACGGCAAGATCATCAAGAAATAAGGGTTTCCTGTGGTTTCAAACTTGACACCACCGGTTTTGGCACAACGAATACGTCTGTATCTAACCGGGACAATCCCGGCTCGGTACTGGGCGATCTTGAGGAACATTGGTTGGGAGAGATCAAAGTGTTTCTGTGGAGGGTTGCACCAAACGCCTACGGTTTTGCTATAGTTTGCTGGACAACGATTTGTGGCTGTGATCTTGATGGATCCGGCCAAACACCATTGTGGAGCGTTTGCACACATGATCTCGTAACAAGCTCCACAAGTGTACCCGCCTTTGAAGAGCGCCTCGCTTAATGCCGCCGTAGCTAGACCATAGCCTTGTTTGAATACACCGTATCCACAAGCTCCCTCTATTGAATGTATAATGAAAAAAAAGTGAGTTGATAATAATTATTTAAGATAATTGTTGCTTTGATTGTTTATATTTTAGGGTATATTCCAAAAGATTTTATATATCATTATGTATTTAAGAAATACTAGTTGGGAATTTGTATGACACTTCGAAAGAATTTTGTGAAAAGAGTGTTTATTAAAAAAAATCAAATGTAAATGATATTTAAATGCAATTGTATATGAAAAGGTTAGCTTTAAAATAATTAATCGCAGCCAATATAATATTTTGAAAAACAAATTTAAATTTGGAAAAACAATATTTTGTAATACTAGTTGGCAATTTGCATTATACTACGAAAAAAAGTTTTAGGAAAAATTGATTTTAAAAAATTGTAAATAATATTTAATAGCATCGTAAATAAAAAAGATTAGAATTAAATCAAATAATCGCAGCCTATACAATATTTTTTTGTTTGAAATCAATATTTAAATTCTAAAAAAAAAGTAATTTAACTTACTTTCTGTTTCTGAACCATGGATGTCACCGTAAAATGTGGCATGTGCATCATACCAAGCAGTGTCGAGTCCACCATTATCATCACTAACGGGTGCTTCGGCTACATCACCAATCATCAAACCATGACCGTAACTCATTGGTACGATCCATATTGCCATTACTAACATAAAAAATTCTACATATATCATTTTTTCTAAGAGTTTCATGATATTTTTTTCTTATTTAGCTTTTATTGATGATGAATATAATGGGAACCATATAGGTTGGTATATATGCAAGTAGAGATATAGAACTGGTTGTAATATGGTTTAATAAATCTTCCAAAAGTGTTTATATTGACTAAGAAAATATAATGAATTAGTAGGGAAGTGTATTGAAATTTTATGTAGTCAATATGCATCTTGATGAGAAGTGATAACATTGCCATATGGTTCTTTTTAATAATTTTCTTTGATGTTAATAGTTTTTAAAAGTCATGAAATGTGGAGAAAAGTCTCATTCTTTTGGCAGCTAATTTAGTGAGAATTTATTTTTCATGATAAATTAAAAAGTATGAAATATATAATTTAAAATGAAATATCTTCCTTCTTATTAGAAGAACCTTACTGGGCCAAGACCATATATTATGCCCATCTGCAAGACTTCTTGTTAGGTTGATAGAACTAAGACTATCCACATTAGTGACACCCATTAAGGTGTCTTATGTATTAATTAATATATAATTTAATCATATTTAAATTGAAGACTCCTACTAAATAATCATTAATTTTGGTGCCTCCATTAGTGATGATGTCTTAAAAAGTGATTACATGGAGCTTCACGAAAAATAGATGTTACAGTACACAGAGTGGTTATAAGCTAAGTGAGATCATCATTGAGGACTCGGAGAATCTGGCTCGTAACATTCCTTCTATAGAAAAGCAGATGTGGTCGAGAGTTTGGAGTATGAAAACTTCTCCCAAAATCAAACATTTCACATGACGAGTTTTAAAAGGAGCTTTGGCAGTGGCGGAGAGTCTACGTTCCAGAGGTATTAATGCTGAGTTAAATTGCTCCTCATGTAACCAGGGACCAGAGTCGATATGCCATGTATTATTCAATTGTCCCCTGACTATTCAGGCTTGTAGTGAGGCTGGATTGCCTATGCCTAGATCGGGATTCTCACACTCCTCAGTCTTCGTTAACTTACACCATATACTCACCTGTTGTGATAACAAGTCGGTAGCATTCTCTATACGAAGATTTTTTCCGTAGATTCTTTGGCACATCTGGAAAGCAAGAAACACTTTCATCTTTGAGAAATATCTGATATCCCCATTTAGCTTAGTGATTAAGGCGCAGACTGAAGTAGAGGAATGGTACCTGGTTAATTCGGCTATAGTCCCGGTTCGAAATCTGTGCGTAACATCAGAAGTTCAAAGGATAAAATGGTCTCCTCCTTCTCCGCCATTCTCCAAATGCAATATTGGAAGCTCTTGGATCAATTCTCGCCGGAACTGTGGTGTAGCTTGGCTGTTACGAGATAGCCATGGAAACCCAATGTTTCATAGTAGAAGATCTTATTCCCGTATACAATCTTCAATTGCTGCAGAGCTTATGAGTCTCCTTTGGGCTGCAGAAAACTTGGGGAATCTCAGATAGCGGAAGATTAATTTCGAGTTGAATTCAGACCAAGCTTTGAAAGCTTTTGAAAATCTTCAACGGTAACCCTTTTTTTCTGCTTTGATTTCTGAAATTCATCATTTTATTGAACAGATTTGATGAATGGTCTATCTCCATAACGCCAGAAGCTTGCAATAACCCTATTCTTCGCATAGCAAGAAGCGTTACCTTGGAAAATCGTGATCAATCTTACATTGCTCAAGGTGCTCCGGGTTGGTTACTACCATTAATACTGTCGGAGAGGAACGCTGTCGGATCTTGAAGCCGATTTTTTCTCCTCAGCAGAGCTTGAGCTGTAACGAGCTCTATTTTCTTTCATTTGGCTGCTGGGCCGTTTAATCTTATTTTTCTCTTTCAACTTGTTCTTTGGGCTCATAGGACCCTGTTTGTGTTTCTGTGTTTTTGCCAATGGGCATTTCTATCAATATAATGAATCTTATTTGCGTAAAAAAAAGTAAAAAATAAATATTCATTGATTATGTGTATTTAATTTACTTAAAATTTAGAATATAACAAATATTGGGTTAAACTTATGAAAAATATATAAAATAAAACTTAAAGTAATTTAAGAATAATTATAGAAGATATTTTAAAAATATATATATATTACATTAAAAAAACTTTTAAACATATATTACATAACATGGAAAATAAATTGAAACTTAAAATTGGATATATTAAATGGAAAAAAAATATGTAGAACAATAGATATATATAAAAGCAGTATGAAGAACGTAATTATCTCGGGTCTAATCTTGAGTTGTGCCAAATTTTTGCCAGATATGTTCAACCATATCAGCTTTCAATTGTTGATGTTTTGTTGTATCACGAAATCGATTTCGAACGCCCATCATATTGCCCATATTGGTAGGCATATTTGTAGAAAACGTTGATCCACATGTGAAGTCCCGCTTTTTTTTCTTGACAGAATTCTGATACATTGTATAGACTGTATCCATCTCGTTCGTCTTCTACTATCATATTGTGCAATATGATACATGCTCTCATAATCTTTCCTAATTTTGTCTTATCCCAACTAAGAGCGGAATTTTTGACAATCGCAAATCGAGCTTGCAAAACCCTAAAAGCACGCTCGACATATTTTCGGGCAGCTTATTGACATTGAGAAAATAATGATGCTTTCAGACCTTGTGGCATTGAAATTGATTGGATGAAAAATGTCCATTTTGGATATATATACCATCAGTTATATTGCCGTCCATTGACAAAGTAATTAAGTCTCGGAGCTCGACTTTCTAATATGTCATCAAAAACCGTTGAGCGGTCAAGAACATTGATATCGTTTAAGGTACCTGGAGGTCCAAAAAATACATGCCAAATCCAGAGGTCTTGTGAAGTCACAACCTCTAAAACGATTGTAGGTTTTCCAGATCCACGTGAATACTGCCATTTCCAAGCTGTAGGGCAATTCTTCCACTCGCAATGCATATAAACAATTTTTCCTATCATCTAGGAAAATCCGCATGCTTCTCCTTGATTGAGCAATCGTTGGAGATCCTCTGGTGTAGGCCTTCTTAGGTAGGTATCCTGAAACAAAAATATAAATTCATCCACAAATTTTTCCAAGCATAGCAATGCGGTGCTTTCACCGAGGTGGAGGTATTCATTCACCGTATCAGCTGCATAACCATATGCCATCATACGAATGGCTGCTGTACACTTTTGTAGTCTAGACAGACCCAACCTTCCCGTAACATCTCGTTTTTGTTGAAAGTATAGTATTGATTGGATAGTGTATCAACAATACGTATGAACAATGGCTTGTTCATTCTAAAATGACGTCGGAACATAGGTTGAGAGTATGTTGGATTTTCACTGAAATAATCATTCCATAAACGAGTGTGCCCTTCCTCGCATCCTCTTTAAACATAAGATTGTTTGTGCCTTGAACTTGTTGGTTCTTGATGATGTGGAAAGTTATCAATGACTTGTTAAAATAGATTTTGAGATTGTTCATCAAAAGCTTGATCAAATTCTTCATCTAAATTTGAAGATGACATGTTTGTGTGAAATTTTATAATGGTTTGTGAAAAATAGAAGAGTGAAATTTTGTAATGGATTGTGAAAAATAGAAGAGTGAAAGTTTGTTATGGTTTGTGAAAAATAGAAGTTTTAAATTTTGTTATGGTTTGTGAAAAATGGAAGAGGCGTATAGGAGAGAATTGGAACAAAAAGAGAATTTTCAATGAAGTGCAAGAAAAGAGAATTGGAACAAAAAGGAATAAGATGTTGTTTCATAACATTGTCGAGTTACACAATATATAGAACTAGAAATGCAATAATACAAGAGGGAAAATAAATAAAATTACATAAGAAAATGCAAGACATCACATTGGCTCGTGTTGTCTTGTGCCGACAATTTAACCATTTGCACCACTTGATCATTTACTTCCATTCACGGGTTGTAACCTGCAAAAAAGACAAAGCAAAGTGGGCTCAAATGACAAAATGCAAGATGTAACATTTATCACTAATCAATACATTTTTCAGCAATCGGAAACCAGAACTCAAAGGACCTAAACAAAGGTTCTAAATGTTTAAACAGAACTCAAAGCAGCCAAACAAAGGTTCCAAATCGGAAAACAGAACACAAAGGACCTAAACAAATATTCCGAATGCTTAAACAAAACTCAAAACAGCCAAACAAAGGTTCTAAATCGGAAATCAAAACTCAAAGGACCTAAACAAAGGTTCCAAATGCTTAAACAGAACTCAAAGCAGCCAAACAAAGGTTATAAATCGGAAACCAGAACTCAAAGGATCTAAACAAAGGTTCCAAATGCTTAACCAAAACTCAAAGGAACTAACTAAAAACAATTTCTGATCAGCTTTATCATAATTTTCAGTGTAAGCCCATAAATTATTTTTTATTTAAAACATTACCATTGACTAACTTACCATAGCATTATCCTAACATCTCAGCAATTAGCTTGTTTTTGAGGTTGAGTTCAGGCTCAGAAAGCTCTGTTTTGGCTATGAGACGGTCTAGAAGTCGCTGCTTCGATAATTTTTTTCTTGCAGCTGTGTCTTTCTCCTTGATCTCCCACATCCTCTCAAACTTTAACAGTGAACTAGCTTCACTTTTTTCACTAGTGTGACTCTTTTTGGCTTTGCCTTTGGAAGCTTTATATCCTGGTCAGGTTGAAAATATCTTAACCAAACCATTATATCCTGGTCAATTCTGTAATTTTGTAAGCAAGCTTGGAGTGTCAAATATATTCACTCCAACTTGATGCGGACTATCATTGTAAATGAAGCAAATGAAGAATGGAGAAGTGTGAAGCAGAGCAACACAGAGTTTTGCTGATGGTTGTTGAAGAAGTTAGTTATATTATTGTCGAATCGGTTGTACAGTCAGAAGAGTTTGTTAATCATAAGCTGTATATAAACATATGTAACTTGATTGTTGAATCTAGGTTTCAATAACAACACTCGAGTTTATAATGTTGGAGGAAATCAGAAACTTTTGTTATTAATGCAGCTTTCAATCAATGATTATAAGAGAGAAGAATTAGATTTTCGAAATGATAATCTATTGAAAAAGAAACTACAAAAGAATAACTTGAGATCTTAGGTCTTATGCATCTATTTGTGGATGCTTTGTGAAGAGGGAGGTAGCTCTATATTTGCAATAATTAGATGTGGTTTAGAGTTTCATTTTCCTTCTTAGTTTCCTTTTCTGAACAGGTTTCCTCTTATGATGAGTTTCCATTCCTGCGGCTAGGTCGACGCCAATCTTCATGGGTCGAGCTTATTGGGCTTCAAAACGAGTTGATATTTTTTATTAGACCGGGTATAAGCGAAGGTGCTTAACCCAACCCCAACAGTTTGTTAATCTTAAGTTGTAAATAACAAAGTCTGAATGTTCTGTGTTGCTGATCTCTGAGTCATACATCACGTATATATACATGTCTAGAGATTTATACGAACCCCTTAAATATAGGAGTGTAGCTTATCTATTATAATGATAAAATTCTATCTCTAATACTCCCCCTCAAGATGGAGTGTATAGGTCTCGAACGCCCATCTTGCCCATTAAGTAGGAGAATTGTCGTCGACCAAGTGCTTTGGTTAGAATGTCTGCAATCTGCTCCTTTGTGTTGAGATGAGGCATAGCAATGGTACCATCTTGAACTCCATCATGGATGAAATGACAATCGGTCTTAACGTGCTTGGTCCGCTCATGAAACATTGGATTTTTGGCAATGTGAATGGCCGCCTGATTGTTGCAAAACAAAGGTATAGGTAACCTTGGCGGAATGTCAAGCAATGTTAACAATTCTTTCATCCATAGGATTTCTTGATAAGCCATCGCCATTGCTCGATATTCCGCTTCAGGTGAGGACAGAGACACAGTTCCTTGCTTCTTTGTCTTCTAAGACACAACAGAGTCACCAAGAAACATAACATAGCCAGTTAAGGAGCATCGCGTAAAGGGACATGAAGCATAGTCTGAGTTGCAATATGCCACAATAGAAAGATCATCCTTTGCACTCAAGACAATACCTTGTCCTGGAGACTTCTTTAAGTACAAGACAACCTGTATCGCTGTATCCCAATTATTATGACGTGGTTCTTTTCAAAATTGAGCCAAAGTATGAACCGCGTAGCTCAGTTCTGGTTTCGTGACAGCCAAGTAAACCAAATGACTAACTAAACGTCGATCGACCTGTGGAGCCAAGAGAAATGGACTTTCATCTCTAGCTAACCCATGATTTTTTTCGATGGGAGAGTCCATTGGCTTGGAGTCAAGGAAATCGTACTCAGATATGAGATCGAGAGCATACTTTTTCTGAGACAAATATATCCCATATTTGTTCTGCGAGACTTTGATGCCAAGGAAATATTTTAAAACACCCAAATCTTTCATATGAAAAGTATGATTAAGATATGCTTTGAAACTGGCTACTAACTTTAGATTATCACCACCAATTATAAGATCGTCGATATATACTAAAACATAGAGGGTGGAAGTACCTCGGCAAAGTGTAAACAAAGAGTAATCTTTATAATTTTGTTTGAAACCAAACTCCTTGAAAGCTGTAGAGAGTTTAGCAAACCAACATCTTGGAGCTTGGCGAAGACCGTAAAGAGACTTCTTTAATCGACAAGCTTGATTCGGTGCCGTCGCAGAATATCCAAGTGGTAATTTCATGTAAACCTCCTCCTCTAAATCACCGTGAAGGAAGGCGTTGTGAATATCCATTTGATATAGCTCAAAGTTCTTTGCTGCTGATACTTTAAGCAATATACTGACTGTTGTCATCTTAACAACTGGTGCAAATGTTTTGTTGTAATCTGTTCCTTTAACTTGACGATTACCGAGGACCACCAGTCTTGCCTTATATCTTTCAATTGTACCGTCAGAGTTATACTTGGTATGATACACCCATTTACATCCAAGTGCGACTTTGCCTGGTGGTAGTTGAGTAAAATCCCATGTGTCTTGATCTTCAAGAGCAACAACCTCAACTGTCATGGCATTATTCCACACATAAAGTACCATAACATCTTTAAAGTGAACTGGATCGTCAAATGATGCAATAATAGAATGGAAAGCTTGATGTGATGGCGATAAGCGATGATAAAAAACATAATTGGATACAGGATAGGAACACTTACTTGAGGACTTTGTGGTGGCAGGGTTGAGAATGTGATTAGGATCAGTGAGCGCGGAGTAAGTGTGATAAAGTTCAAGCCATGCTGGTCTTGTTTTCTTCCTCTTGCCAACACTAAGTTCCTCAGATGGAGTGATGCGATCCTCCCAAGGATTCGGCACTTCCGAGTTGTAGAAATTGATAGATGGATAGATGATGGATCAGATGGTCACACAAGGTTGCGGAAGGCTCTTGATACACCTCAGTGCCTCCTAGGATATGACACACCTAGACAAGACAAGGTTTGATTGTTGGATATTACACACCAAGCAATCATATAGTTATAAAGAACTGAAGAGAATCACTCTCAAAGTTTTTATAAAAAAGGAAAGTTAATAAGTTCCCTTTTTTCCAAAGGGATTACACGAAATATATAGGAAAGAAACTTCATAACTAATCCAAGCAACAATAAATTGTCTTGGAATTAAAAGAAAACAAAACAAACAAAATATCTTCAAGTGAAATGGACTCATGAACTTCATGATCTCGTCTCTTCCCCTTCAGCCACGAATTGCATGATTTATATGGGCCTTTGGACTTGTATCAGATTCTGAAATGGACCATAAGTTTAGAGAACCAAGTTTGCCTTATTAAAACGTTTCCTGGAAAACCCATTGGGAAAAAACCAAGGATAAGGAAAAAGAGTACAAAAATTGGTCTCAAGCCCATTCAAAAATCTGTACTTGCTTGTAATATCAATGTAGTGGTGAGACGTTCTTCATGTTGAGTGGTTTTCTTGTTAAGTAGTTCATTGATTCCCTTCTTGATTTTCTCCGCTCTTGCCCGAGTTATAGGTCCAGCTGGAACAGCCATGTCCTCCTTAAGCTCTGGTTCAAATTCCGGTTTAAGCTCAGCTATAAGTGAAGTCTCCTTGGTGCTGTCCATGATCGCATCATGGAGGTTCGAAGCAAGATGTGGCCGGCCTCCATAGGTAAAATATCACACAAAATTTTGTCCTCATATTTGCCTATGGTTATGGAAACCAATATTTGGCTGTTCACCGCCATCTCACCAGCATTATTTAGCCATTGAAGCTCGTAAGACTTCGGATGCTTAATGACTTTCAACACTAACTTCCTCACCATTGTTTCACTAGCTACATTGGTGCAACTTCCTCCATCAATTATAAGGCTGCAAACCTTTTCTTCAACAATGCATCTCGTATGAAACAAATTCTCTCTTTGATCGTGTTCATTTACATTAGTTTGAACACTCAATGATCTTCTTGTTACCAAAAGCTCTCCCACGGCTGGTAACTCCACTTGTTCTTCTTCTTCCGAGGCTGAATCATTCTCCACCTCTTCCTCGGTTTCAATCTCACCATTATCCAAGAGAATCATAATCTTTTTGTTAATACTTTCATTGGCGTAGTGCCCTCGCCCTTGGCACTTAAAATACCGAACTTCTCTAGTTTTAGAAGGGGCTGCCTCGGCTTTACCCTTGGTGTTCGGATTGGTGGTGGATGGTCTTGACTTGGCCTTTGGGTTAACAATGGTTTTGTCCTCCCTATGTTAACTGATCCTAGCATGAGAGGCTCCAGCCCCATATGACGTTTTGGAGCTACCCCTCCTCTTGATTTGTTGTTCCACTAGAACAGCCTTATGAAGCATTTCCTCCAAACTTTCATATGTTTGTAGCTCCATTCTGTCTTGAATGTCACGGGACAAACCACTAAGGAACCTAGCCATTGTTGCTTCAGAATCCTCTTCTATGTCGGCTTTGATCATAAGGGACTCCATTTCTTGGAAATATTCGTCCACACTTCTACTTCCTTGGCTTAATCTCCTAAGCTTTTGATGCAACTCCTGGTGGTAATGACTCGGAACAAACCTCTTTCTCATCAGATTCTTCATCTCTTCCCAAGTATCCACACGCGGTTCATGGTTGCGTTTCCTACTTGTCACAATTTGATCCCACCAGTTGATGGCATAGCCATAGAATTCAGTTGCGACAAGTTGGACCTTCTTATACTCCGGATTTGTTTGACAATCAAACACCAGCTCTATCTTTTTCTCCCACTCTAGATAGGCATCCAGATCACTCTTTCCATAAAATGGTGGTATTTTCAACTTCAGACCATTGAGATTATCTTCATTTCGGTCTCTTGCTTCTCGGACACGTCTAAGTCTCTGATGACTCCTATTAGAAACTCGGCTTCCTCCACTGTAATAATCATCTTTCTCCTCAACTCTTTCTTGCCTAAGTTGCTCTCTCCTTCTCCTAACAACAGTTCCCGGCTGTACCAATGGTGGTGGTACTTCAGATTGCCCTTGGACAGATTCTTGAATTTTATCAATCCTCTCATGAACTGCACCTAGTTCTGTCCTCAACATGCACCTCATTTCTCCCATGATAGCTTGCAATTATAGATTAGGAATTCTAGAAGCACGCTCTCTGTTGGCATTATCAGAATTATCTCCTTCACTCGCCATTTATTTTTCCCTGCAAAAACAAAAATGGTTAGTATTAAAGCTCACAAAATTTTGTTTCTTTCCAGTGTTTCTCTCAAGTGTTTCACTCAGTGTTTCACTCAGCTCTCATCAATGATCTCCTAGTAGTGAAATCTCAATCGGTTCTTATCAAACTAATCAATCAAACTCAGTGGAAAAACCAACAAACAAGCCGATTGTTTGAGTTTAGATAGAAAGACAAGATTTTCGGAAGATTAGAGATTTAAAGGATTAAGAACTGGATAAACGATATAGAATAGATGATGATCAAGACTTTTTTTTTTTGATAGGTGATTGATCAGATCACGAAAGGATGCAGAAGATATATATATATATATATATATTGAATAAAAACGTAATAGACAAGTAACTGATCGGATGTGTTGATCAGTCCCTTTGAGTGTTTAATTTTTTTTCTTTTTTCTTTTTTGACTGCAGATCGGACTAGATCTTTTAAGGGAGAAGAACAGAAAGGTAGAGAAGAGATTTAAAATCAATGGAAAGGTGAGAAGATGATAGAAAATAGAGACAAACTCGAAAATGTGCTCTGATACCACATGATGCTATCCTCCCAAGGATTCGGCACTTCCGAGTTGTAGAAATGGATAGATAGATAGATGATGGATCGAACGGTCATACAAGAGTTGCGGAAGGCTCTTGATACACCTCAATACCTCCTAGGATATGACACACCTAGATAAGACAAGATTTGATTGTTGGATATTACACACCAAGCAATCGAAAGTTCTAAAGAACTGAAGAGAATCACTCTCAAGGTTTTTATAAAAAAGGAAAGTTAATGAGTTTCCTTTTCTCCAAAGGGATTACACGAAATATATAGGAAAGAAACTTCAGAACTAAGTCAAGCAACAATAAATTGTCTTGGAATTAAAAGAAAATAAAAGAAACAAAATATCTTCAAGTGAAATGGACTCCTGAACTTCATGATCTCGTCTCTTCCCCTTCAGCCACAAATTGCATGATTTATATGGGCCTTGTGGACTTGTATCAGATTCTGAAATGGAACATAAGTTTAGAGAACCAAGTTTGCCTCATTAAAACCTTTCCTGGAAAACCCATTGGAAAAAAAAAACAAGGATAAGGAAAAAGAGTACAAAAATTGGTCTCAAGCCCATTCAGAAATCTGTACTTGTTTGTAGTAACATCAATGTAGTGGCGAGACGTTCTTCATGTTGAGTGGTTTTCTTGTTGAGTAGTTCATTGATTCCCTTCTTGATTTTCTCCGCTCTTGCCTGAGTTATAGGTCCAGCTGGAACAGCCATGTCCTCCTTAAGCTCTGGTTCAAACTCCGGTTCAAGCTCAGCTACAAGTGAAGTCTCCTTGGTGCTATCCATGATCGCATCACGGAGGCTCCTCAGATGGTCCGACATCTCCCCCTCTTTTGAGATTCAACAAGAGGAGATCTACTCTCAGGAACATATCAAACACTGCCGGATCAAAGAGAGGTGGAGACTCAGATGCCACAGATGTCTCTGTAATGATTGAGAACGGAAACTGATTTTTGTGAAAGATCACATCACGTGATACGAACAATTTCTTTGTTTCCAAGTAATAAACTAACCACCCTTTCTTCCCACGCGGATATCCAAGGAATATACATCTAGTACTCCTTTCCTAAAACTTGTCTTTATCTTGAGATAACCTACGAGCATAGCATAATGCGTCGAACATTATGAGATGTTCATAAGACGAAGCCGAACATATATAAGCTCATATGGTGTCTTATTTTCCAGCACACTAGTTGGAGTCCTATTGATCAAATAGGTAGCTGTTAAAACGCTTTCTCCCCAAAAACTGATCAGAAGCTTCACTTGAAATAATAACGCTCAAGCCAGATTCAAAATATGTCAATGTTTTCTCTCGACACGCCCGTTTTGCTGAGGTGTTTCAACACAGGTTTGATGAATAACCCCTTGATCAGCAAAGAACGACCGAAGACTAATAAATTCAGCTCCGTTGTTGCTTTTAACCATCTTAATCCGTTTACCAAATTGTAGCTTAGCGAACTGAAAAAAATTCTTCATAACCTGCTGTGTTCCAATTTTTCTAGTAAGAGAAACGTCCATACAGCTCGTGAAAAATCATCAACAATAGTGAGGGAGTATCTTGCTCCACAAGAAGAGGGTGTTTGATAAGGACCCCATAAGTCACAATGAATAAGCAAAAAAGATTCATCAGGTTTATTAAAACTTCGTGAAAACACATCTCGAGTTTGTTTTGCTCGAACACAAATGTCACAAGACTTTTCAAACTCGTAGAACTACTAGAAAATCCATAATTATTCGATAAAATAGAAAGCACTTTAGGAGACAGATGTCCTAAAAGTTGATGCCATAGATCCCGTGTATGTGAACTCTTAACATGACCAGCTTGAACCTTAATCTAACTGGCATAGTGGTAGACCCCTTCACGTTCTTTACCCACACCAATCAAAGTCTTCGAAGCGCGGTCCTGTATCACACAAAACTTCTTAGTAAATAGAACAAACTCAGCAACTTCTCGTAAGAGTTGTGCAACTAATCAGAGTAATAGACAAATGAGGTGCATAAAAAAAGTTGGTCAACACAAGCCGATTTCCGAGTTTCAAGCTGCCATGTTTAGTTGCCCAGGCGAGTTTTCCATTTGGTAATGTGATAGGACATGGTGCTATGGAAACAATGTTTGTGAGTAATGTGACATCACCTGTCATATGGTGAGAAGCACTAGATTCAATGATCATATCGTGTCTAACATTGTTTCCAAATAAGATGAGTTGTTCTTTCTTACTAGATAGGTTTTCAGACGATGCTTGAGACTGTTTCTGATTGTTGAGGAAATTTACTAGCGAAGCCCATTGGTCTTGTGAAAAATTTGGGATTCTTGCTGGCTGTTGATCATTCGATGTCATAGCATCACTACCGGTTGCATTGTATGCACGAAAGCCAGAACCACGACCGTTCCGTCCGTGCCTTGACTCAGCTCCACAACCGCGACCTCCTCCTCTGCCTCCCAGTGGCTGTTCTCTGTTCACCATTCTGGAAGCCAATAATTTGGTAACAGTTAGCCGATTCATGGCCAGTTTTCCCACAATGTACACATGATGATCCATGTATGTTTCGTGGTGCCGAAGCTTGGACAGGATTGAACCGAAGCAGAGTGGCTTGTTGTGATGATATGTAGGGGTCGTTGCCTAAAGACCAACTACAGAAAGCTTTTTTTCAGTCCCACGCATCGCAGTCAAGTCTCTTTCTTCTTGAATAATCAGTGAGTAGATGGTGTCTAGAGACAAGTCGGTCTGTCTGCTCAAAAGGTTTGATCTAGTGGTTCCGAACCTTGAATTATCCAGTCCCATAAAAACTGATGCACCCGAATTTTCTCTTGAGTTTTCTCATACTTCACCATTGAGCTGCATTCTGCATGACCACAATAGCAAGTAAAGCTCGTATCCAAATCAGCCAAGTCATCCCACATGACTTTGAGTCTGCCAAAGAAGATCTCTACAGTATCCCCATCTTGTTTGCATGCTGCGATGTCGGAAAGAAGTTGATGTATACGTGTATCATCACTTACCAAGAATCTTCGCTGAAGACTTGCCCACATAGCTTTAGCGCTGCTTACAAGAGATATGGAAGGACGTAATTTAACTTCCACGCTGCTGTAGATCCAGCTGATGATCATGGATTTAACCATGTCCCACTTCTCTGCTTCATCGGGATCTGAGGTCGGTCGCTATAGAGTTCTGTCAATAAACCCTAACTTTCTCTTGGTACGAAGTGAGTTCATTATCAACTTCGACTATCTTTCATAGTTAGCCCCGTTAAGTAAGATCGGAGTTTGTACCTGCCCCATGCTGTCCGACGGATGTAGGTAATACGGCGACATTAGTTTGTCCACAGCCGTGTTTGTTGTTTTTTTTGAAGCTTCAGACTTGTTATCGCTCATGATTATTTTTTATGGAAATCGAGAGATTTTGAGAAGAGAATAAAGAAACACAACTTTATGAAAAAAAACAGAGGTTCGAAGGTTTTTTATCAAGAGTCGAATGAAGGCTCTAATACCATAACAAAGTCTGAATGTTTTGTGTTGTTGATCTCTGAGTCATACATCACGTATATATACATGTTTAGAGATATATACGAACCCCTTAAATATAGGAGTCTAGCTTATCTATTATAATGATACAATCCTATCTCTAATAGTAGATAAATAGATAAAACTCTAATAGGTTTGGCTAACTAAACTCAAATCATTTTACTAAAAGTTAATCTTTCCATCAAAAGATTGTCCACTGGGTTTCCAGCTCGGTGGTGTCACATTATTAAAAATTTTGGTAACTCCATCACTTGTCGTGAGCTTAAACGATACACTTTGTCCCGCCAATACAACACCAGTGCTCCAAATCGTTCCCCAATTCTTCTTCATTGCTATCCACTGGGTCTTTGTTCCCTTAATCTGCATGGCCTTAATATCTCCGGATCCTCCTACATTGTACGGCAAGATCATTAGGAAATGAGGGTTTCCTTTGATTTCAAACTTGACACCTCCGGTTTTCATACAACGAATACGTCTATACTTAACCAGGACAACCCCGGCTTTGTACTTGGCGATTTTGAGGAACATTGGTTGTGAGAGATCAAAGTGTTTTTGTGGTGGGTTGCACCAAATGTCTTTAATTTGGTCTTCTTGTAATTTGGTGGACAGAAGTTTGTAGCTGTGATCTTGATAATTCCTGGCAAATACCATTGTGGAGAATCCGTGCACTTGATCTCGTAACAAGCACCACATGTTGAACCATTGTTGAATAACGCAGTGCTTAGTGCTGCTGTGTTTAAGCCATAGCCTTGTTTGTTTAGATCACCATATCCACAGGGTCCCTAGCTCTATCAAATTATTAAATGAAAATAAAATAAAACATGTGTACATATTAGTTATTTCCAAAAATATGGCTTCGGTTTTCATATTATAATATATTTTTTCCCAATAATATGTTAACAAGATTGAGTCTCAGTTACTACGTCTTCATGTTGGCTATTGTATACGTCTAAAAAACACTTAAACAGTAATATTTTACAGGACTCGCGCGAGATTATTGAATTATGAGTATATATATTTAACTTACGGTGAGTTTCTCCACCATTTTTGTCACCATAAAATGTGGCACGTCCAGCCTCCCAAGCAGAACCATGACTATAAGTCATTGGCACGATCCATATCACTATTACCATCATTCTTTTGGAGAGTTCCATGATTTATCTCTTTGCAATTATATTTTCTTGATGTTATTGATGATTAATATTGATGAGAATTAATGAAGGTATATATTTATAATGACTAGTGAGGTAGAGAAATTATGGGCTTCCAATGTTTTCGGGATACCATAAATTCTACGAAATATACGATGTTGCTGACACTAAGGAAGATGTTTTATGGCTTTAAGGCATGCTTTGACTCTCCAAAATCTCATTGAAGCTTTTCCGAGTCTCTATAACTTTGTATACCCAACGTCTATGGACTACGGTCCACATAATTTTTGTTTATACAAATTATTTTGCATTAGTTTAAGTTTGATACTTGAGTTTTTATTAATTGAAAATTTATGTTTTAATCAAACATAGAAATTATGGTTTTTCTTTATTTCAAAGTTGATATACCACTGGGCACTGTCTTTATTCTTTTCAAATTTTGATAAGTTATCTCTTTCAATAGGAATTAAATAGAACTCGTGTCTCCTTAATCTACGTTTTTGGCTTATCTGGATTGAAACCATTAATACAATTTCAAATTTGTAACAGATTTTCGCACAAGAGAAACCGTAACTTTTTGAGTCGTGCTACTCTCACTAGCGACACGTTATTAAAAAAAGCCAGCAACTCATTAAATTAGGGTTGAAGAATGAAAACACTGGCTCATGTTATTTCCTGCATCGTCGAAATCAACATATTAGAGTCGCATAGACATGGATAAAGCATAACTTGTGCGGCTGATTCTCTGAACAAAGAGTTTGAATATGAGAGAAGGAGAAAAAATCCGGGTTCATATAGATAAATTACTAGTAGTAGTAAACCATGTGAGTTTACTAAGAGAAGAGAAGACAAGTCACAAGGTTATAAGGAAGATATTAAACTCAATTCCAAAGACTAATGCTGGTTAGGAGCTTTAATGCAAGAAACAAAATATTTGAAGAAGATTAATGTTTAGGAGCCAATTGATTTTGAGTTGGAAGCCCATAAAACTTAACTTGATACCATAGTCTTGTTGCCCAAGTAGGCTGGTCCAAGAAAAGTTTATAATCGATCTTCAAGTGGGATTCAGTTCAAGATGAACTGATAAGAGCATCATACACATACTATGCAAAATTCAAAAGAACAAGTGGTTCAACACATGCAAAAAGGAAAATCACAACGAAGAAGATTACTATTTCATAAAAGGAAACTCACCATGGTTGAAATTCCCACATAGTCGGAATCAACATATTAGAATCGCATCGAAAGAGATAAAGCAGAGGTGAAAGAAAGATAAGGGCACTTTTTTGTTGTTAGTCGTGGTTGTTTTTTTTTTCTAACTGGCATTCAATTCATTTACTCGAGCTCTCTTTAAGAGAGTCGTGGTTTTTGTCGCAGCTTCTTTACGTAAAAATATGACTAAACATGTTTGTATCTATCTTGGAATAGATTCGGTTTCTTTACAAGAAAATGAATATCAAGAATAAAGGAAAATCAAGGGAAAAAAAGGAGATAAAGAGAAAAAAAAATCAAGGTATAATGGAAATTAAGAAAAAGAAGAAATCAAGCAATAAAGAGCATTGAACAAAAATGAAATCATGAAGAAAAGACAAACAAAGAAAATGAAAACTATTACAATAGGATTTAGCAATTCTCTATTTGTGTTTAGAATCATAACTCCATAAATAGGATACTTGTGTAACACAAGTTGTGTTAGAGTTTTAATCACGCATAAAATAGAACACAAATAGGAGGTTTGTGTTAGAGTTTTAATCACACGAAAAAAATAGAGAAAACCAAAAAGAGAATGAGATTATTTGATAAAACGAGAGGTTTAAAGAAAAATTCATTCACAAATATCCAACAATATAACTAAGACAACCATTGTACATTATGATCGTAAGGAACATTGGTCGGTATAAATTTAAATGGTTGACACTAGAAATTAATTATGAGCAAAATCATGACATGAAAGGAAACAATGTGGTAAAGACATTAATTTGATTTGGTGATTACATAAATTTTCACGAAGCTATATGAGACCGATAGGTATGAGACCGATAGGAATGTCTCGGTCTTTAGACCACCTCTATCGCATATATTTGAAGATGTTTTTACTTTAATTAATAATAATAAAAGGCAAAACAATAAAGATCCGTGTTTCTTCAGAGACACAAAAAACGAAGAACCATTTCAGAACCCTTCCATGCCACGTGTCTTTTTATTATTAGGTTTACTCTTTTTATCACATAAAAATTAATTTAATAATAGAATTATATTAAAATTATTATTGTTTTATTTGTTAGATACTTTTATAGTATCTTAACCAATGGAGTTGCTCCCAGTTTGGTATCTAACCTACTTATCGTTGTCAATGATTTCCCAAAATGAATATTTGACAAAATAATTTTTTTCCGTTTTTCTAAGAGTGTTGCATATTTCACACAAATTATTATTATTTTTTAATTATATAGATTTTACATTGTCTTTCAAAGAATTTTAGTGTTAAAAAGTAAATTAAGACTTTAATTAAAAATTTATAATGAAAATATAAACAAAAATTCATTTTAAAATGACTCTTAAGAATAATATGGTTCTGTTATTTTCATTTTTAAAAATATTTTCTAATCGGATATATATATATATATGGAGTCAAGTTAAGGAAAGTCAGCTAGAGGATGTGAGAGAACGTGGGCAATTCCAGAGGGATATTATTGTCATTTCATCAATTATTTCAACATATTCTCCGTTTTACCCTTTACGTTTTTAACCGAAACCTCATATAACTGAAGCATTTCACCATCTTCTTCTTCCTCGTCGTTCTTTTTCTTCCTCTCTCAAGAGAACAACTTCTTCACTGCTAATCGCCGGAGGTAATGTAACGCCGATCTCTATATCTCTCTCTTTCTCCATCTCTACGATTTTCGATTTGCATTCGCGAAACTGTTGTTGATTCTTAACTGATCTCTCTTTCTATGAATCGTCGATCCAACATCACTCAGTCTTATAGATCAGTTCTTTCTACGTTTGAAATTTCTAATAAGGATTCTCAAAATGTATATAGATCCTTTGTTAATCGTGTTCATTTTCGAAATCAAGCTAGATTGTGGTTAGATCCGTGTGATTTTCGAGTTTTTTTTATTGAGATCAGATTGAATCGTGAGTGATCTCTTTGTTGCACATCAAGTGTTCGACGTTTTTCTTAGTGTATATAGTCCAGATCTGAATCCTCAATATCGATCTGTATTGGTCTTTGTTCCTGATTTGTATTAAGGAAGAAAATGTGATTATAATTCGATTTTTTTGGTTTGCAGATTTGAGTTTTAAGAAAGAAAAAAAATGGTGAAGATCTGTTGTATTGGAGCTGGATATGTAGGTGGACCAACAATGGCAGTGATTGCATTGAAATGTCCAGAGATTGAAGTAGCAGTTGTTGATATCTCTGTTCCTAGAATCAATGCTTGGAACAGTGATCAGCTTCCGATTTACGAGCCAGGTCTTGAAGATATTGTTAAGCAATGTAGAGGCAAGAACCTTTTCTTCAGTACTGATGTTGAGAAACATGTTAGAGAAGCTGATATTGTGTTTGTATCTGTTAACACACCGACGAAAACAACTGGTCTTGGAGCTGGGAAAGCTGCAGATCTTACTTATTGGGAAAGTGCTGCTCGTATGATTGCTGATGTATCGGTTTCTGATAAGATTGTTGTTGAGAAATCGACTGTTCCTGTGAAAACAGCTGAAGCTATTGAGAAGATCTTGATGCATAACAGTAAAGGAATCAAGTTTCAGATTCTTTCGAATCCCGAGTTTCTTGCTGAAGGAACTGCAATTGCTGACTTGTTTAAGCCTGACCGTGTTCTTATCGGAGGGCGAGAAACACCAGAAGGGTTCAAAGCTGTTCAGACGCTTAAGGAGGTTTATGCTAATTGGGTTCCTGAAGACCAAATCATCACAACAAATCTCTGGTCTGCTGAGCTTTCTAAGCTAGCTGCAAACGCGTTCTTGGCTCAGAGGATTTCATCAGTCAATGCGATGTCGGCTCTATGTGAATCAACCGGTGCTGATGTTACTCAAGTGGCTTACGCTGTTGGTACTGATTCAAGAATCGGTCCCAAATTCTTGAACGCTAGTGTTGGATTCGGTGGTTCTTGTTTCCAAAAGGACATTCTCAATCTTGTCTACATCTGTCAATGCAATGGTCTTCCAGAAGTTGCGGAATACTGGAAACAAGTGATCAAGATCAATGATTACCAAAAGAACCGGTTCGTGAACAGAATCGTCTCCTCTATGTTCAACACTGTCTCCAACAAGAAGGTTGCGATCCTCGGATTCGCATTCAAGAAAGACACAGGTGACACAAGGGAAACACCAGCCATTGATGTGTGTAAAGGTTTGTTAGGAGACAAAGCGCAGATTAGCATCTACGATCCTCAAGTCACAGAGGAACAGATTCAGAGAGATCTTTCGATGAAAAAGTTCGACTGGGACCATCCGCTTCACTTGCAGCCAATGAGTCCAACCACAGTGAAACAAGTGAGTGTGACTTGGGATGCATATGAAGCTACTAAAGACGCACACGCGGTTTGTGTTTTGACCGAGTGGGATGAGTTCAAGTCGTTAGATTACCAGAAGATCTTCGACAATATGCAGAAACCGGCTTTTATCTTCGACGGAAGAAACATTATGAATGTTAACAAGTTAAGAGAGATTGGTTTCATTGTTTACTCCATTGGTAAGCCACTTGATGCTTGGCTTAAGGACATGCCTGCTTTTATCTAATGAGAAAGGTAAAAAATAATTCTGGTCGATTTGTTTCTTCCTTTCATTGTTTGTGCTTTTGTTTCATTTTCATATAACATAGTTTCAAGATTTTAACTGTGAAGTCTTGAAGAGTTGTTTTTAAATTTTACAGTGTGTTTCTTCTTATGTAAGCTCTCTTAATTGTCTGTTTCATTTTCACATCTTGGTCAAGAGACGATTTGTATTCGATGCGGTTGCATCATTTTTGTTGTTTTCTTAGAAAAGCAATAAAGTTTAGTTTTTTTTTTAAAGTTGAAAATCATATAAATTAAATTTATTTGTCAAAGTCTAGTGTTGCAAATCCCAAGTATTGTAGTTGTAGATTCCAATTTTCTTGTAATTTGAGCAACAATTTGGTTTAGACAAACCCGTTTTGAGCTGTTAAAACTCACCAAAAGCTTGCTAAGTTCTAACCAATAAATTATAAGTTTTTGCTGTATAATCTCTCTTGATCGGATCTAAATTACAGGCTTTGATCAATTAAATATAACTAGAATAGGATCCGCGCATTACACGGAAGAAAAATATATTTAAAGTAAAAATTTAATAAATTTAAATATGTTTTTGAGAATTTGGTTATGTTTTCTAATTATACAATTTGATTATATTGATATGTGTATAATGTTGGATCTATAAGAGCATAATATGGATCAGGTATCCTAACTGTTTTTGTACACAAGCCGAACTATCTAAACCCGTTGGATAAAAATATATCCATATCAATAAAAAAAAAGTTCCAAATGAATAAATGTTACGTATTGTAGTAATTAATACGAAAGTCAAATCTTAAGAAAAAAAATCATACACAATGAGTTCAACAAAATATAATGAGTTTAACATTATAATGTATCTATATAATGTTGGATCTATGCTAATGTATTATAGATCGGGTACCCTAATTATTATGGTACCCGATCCGAATTATCTAAACCCTAATTTTTATTTTGTTATTTTATACAAATTAGTATGCGTAAAAAGTAGATTTAGATACTGTTAAAAGAATAGCTGGTTTTAGTTTAAATTAAATTTTAAATTATTATAAAGAAAATAAAATTGGAAAACAATTTATAAAAATTCATAGACTCGAGCTAAAATGATATACAACAACCTTTGGCTACACCATGTATTATTAATTTACATAAAAGAAAGTTACACATTAAATGTTTTTCCTAATAACCTCATGGTCCAAAACGTTAAAATATTCACTAAGCTTCTACTTCTTCTTTTTATTCATTCCACCAAATGAACTCTCTAAAACATCATTAACTTCAAGAAATTTGTTTTACAAAGTAATACAAATACCATTAAAAACAAATAAATTTTTCGCATAAATCCTTAAAAAAAAACTCGTTTCTGTGAAACTTGTTCTTCTGAACCCAAAAATACTTGATAACCTGAAAATTTTAAATAGGAAATTAAAATGGGGCTTCATAATCTGTATTGGCAATGTTATTTTATTATTTACAAATAAGTAAATTAAATAAGTCAAATTATAAAGCATATCTTAGTGGATTGATGCATGCCTATACTTCTTCTAACGTTACTCCATATGATCTCAAAATGGAAATACGTTGTAAACGTTTTCAATATGTAACCTAACTCCACTTGAAATTTTTGATCTTCTTCTCCCCATATGATTAAAATTTTCTAATTTAACCTAAAAACACACACACACGCACAGAAACAAATTTAATGGTTATTGAAATCCATTATAACAACACCTACAAAAAATTTCTGAAAAAACTACAATCTATAATATTAGATGTTTAATTTTAAGAAGATATGAAAGACTCTGATTTTTGAGTATTGATTTGATCAAATCTCTCTTCTCATCTACGAACTCCTATACATTACCTTAACATTTAAAAAGAACAAAAAAATTGAACAAATATCTCAAATATCCAAAAATAAATCAACAAATAAATAAATATTTTAAGAAAATAACTTACATCGTAAAATTAGCCCTGAATGCAAATTTTCAATATTTCCTTGAATTATTTTCTGCTATGACTATTAACAAAACAAATCAAACCAAATGAGTTTGTTAATACATAATAAAGTGTATAAAATAAATAATAAATATTTGTTAAATTTAAATAAAAAACTCTAACATGAACAAAAAAAGAATAAATATCTCAAATATCCAAAAATAAATTAACAAACAAATAAATATTTTTCAAAATAACTTACATCGTAAAATTGGCCTTGATTTTAGATTTTCAATACTTTCCTTGAATTGTTTTCTGCTATGACTATTAACAAAACAAATCAAACCAAAGGAGTTTGTTAATACATATTAAAGTGTATAAAATATATAATAAATGCATTGTGTCAAGTATCCATCTTTATATAGTGAATGAAATGAGTATATGACTATTAGGGGTGTATTGGAGTGAATATTTGGAGAGATTTGAGTTTTAATGAGTTTTGAGATGATTTTGTGAAATTTTGGTCTTTGTATTTTTAACTTAGAAATCTTTTCAAATCTCACATGAAACTTTTAAATCAAATTTTAATCATGTTTTCAATAACAGTCGATTTGAGTGTATAATTTAAAATCATTAATGTAATAATACTGAATTTTAAAATAAATGTTTCAATAACACATTATTTTTCATTTAAACTCAAATATCTCTAAATACTCAATCCAATACACCCTCCTTAGTTTGCAGAGTAAGCCGAGTGATTTGAATTGATATTATTACAATTTAATCTTGCTAAAATTACGTTGATTGTTACAATGTTATAAGGAAACATTTTAATTAGTAAAAAATAAAATGATTTTCAAATGTTTAAAATAATACCATATATATTTGCAATGAATCAATTGAGAGAATCATTTTACTTTCTATATATGAAAGCATTAACTTTACTTAATTGAAAGAGGGTATATGATCAAAATTTGATCTTAAAATCAAATTCAAATTTTCAATTTATATAGAACCATTCAAATTCCGGATTTTTATCTCTCTATATATCTCTGTTACTCTTTCTGTAAACAATATAAAGAGATCAAAATTTGAATTTTTTAAAAATGTATATTTTAAAATCTGTTTATTTTTATATAAAATATCTTATAAATAGATAATTTTTCATTTAATGTTCGTAGTAAATTATATAAAAGAAAAATAAATTTTTTATATATTGTTGTTTTCATAAAATTTTATGAGTTTAGATACAAATAAAAATGAGTATTATATATTTTCCAATATTTCCTGCAAAACGTTATATATTTCATCAAGTAATAGTTTTAAATAATTTAATTGTACTTTTATTTGCATAAAATTTTAATAGAGATTATAATGTAACTTTAGAAAAGTATTTAAATTCTATAAAAATATATCTAAGATATTATGTAGAATTTCTAATCTTTAAATTAAATTTTAAATGAGTTATATAATGGAAATACAATGTGATCAATTATTTATGTCCAATGACATATTGTGTAATTAATCTAGTAATGGTTATCTAGTTTTTAAAATTTTTTAAGAATTGATGTGGTGTTGACATGTTATCATGTCATCCCCGTAAATACCACAATACCACGCAAGGGTAAGATATCTATTGAAAGTCTGATTTTTTAATAATATATATTAGATTGTAGTACATAAATGTTATTGTGAGCTTTATCATCTTTTCATACAGTTTTATATTTTTTTTCTTATCACTTAAATAAAGTTGTTTTAAAAAAGGTAAGATTAGATTTAAAATATTATTCATATATCCACATAAAATATAGCTTAAATCACCAAAAAAAAAGAACGTTGCAAAAATGACTAACCTCTAACCAACCAAGTATTATAATAAAATTTGTTTTAAAAAAAACATCCCGAACGGCTATAAACCGAATAGACCGTTAACAAAATTTTTTTAATAATAGTAACCAAAAATGTTTTTAGATAAAACTGAAACCAAAATGAATTATCTAATTATGGTTTTCTTTGATTTTTTCGGATAAATTTATTTTTCCCATCCTACCAAAAACACTTAAATGTAGAAGAGTTTTTTTTTTTAATTCATGTTTGAATAACACATAATTTTATTTATTTTAATACAAAACATTCAAAATTCTTAATGGAATACATCTCCTAGATATTTCATTAAAATCCAATGTTATTCAAAAGAAAATAACTTTGAAAATCTCTTTATATTGAATTCTTTTAATCTAAAAATTCTTTAAAATCATATGGAAAGTGAAATGACCCTCATATGGAATAATATAAAATATAATATTAATATGAAAATCAAATCTTATTACTATTCTAAACTTTAATTCATAACTTTATCAAAGGTAAGAAAAAAATACAAATTTTTAAAAGTTAGTATCAAAAAAGATATGCACTTGTCAAAAATTGTGTAAAAGTAAAAGAAAGAAGTTAATTGTGTGTATATTATTACCTTAACAAAAAAAAAAAAAAAAAACAAACTTCTTGTGTGTATTCTCATTTATATATACGTTTCCTCTCTCAATCTCTCTGTGTTACAAAATGGAAAAGGAAGAATTAGTTCCCAAACTCACCTCTGTATCTCCTACGCGAGAACACTATGAGAAGTGCTTTCGTTGCATACTACTTGTCTTGTCCTTGATCTTTGTCATGGTGTCTTCACGCTTCTGGTATTTAAAAGTTCTAAGTGACATCGAAAAAGAAAAAAATTATGTCCCGGATATTTACATTACCTTCTATGGATTTCACTGTGCTTAATATAAGCGAGACTCGTCTTAGTGCAAAATGGGATTTATTAATAAGAATTCCTCCAGATCTTCCTGGTCGGTTTATGTGTCTCAATGGAGGATTTCAGTTTTCCATAACATACAAAGGTGTTACCATCGCTATTTCGTCTATAGAGAGATTAATTACACTTTTATTTATTTACTCTATATTATTTTCATTTAGATATTCGTTATATTATTTTGAAATGGTTTAGCTTCTTAATCCTTTTCATGATTGATCAGTTACAATCTGAGACCATGGTGGTCGCAGCTGCTTAGAGTTTCATTGATTGCTTCCGAGGAAGATATTGATGGTGTGATTATGAAAGATATCAAGGAAATAGGTGAAATACGATTCGGATCGCGATTGGTTCTTCCGGATTGCAGATATGGGACAAGCGGAAACATGAACTATGCGTGTAATAATGTAATAATTGTAGTAAACTCACAATAGTCAATAAAAATTGTAGTAGTGTAATAATGCGTGAAACGTGGGAGAACATGCGAGTCCGTGTAGGTCGCATAGTAGTTGCTCGCATATAATGTCATAGTGAGATATCTTTCGCTAAATTTCGCAAATTTAGATTTGGAACGACAAAACTGATATTTGGAGAAACTAACTATGCAGAAAATGGTAACAGAAAAATACACCTTTTCCATCAACAAAAATATAGTTTTATTTATATGGTAATAATATATTTCAACTCTCGCGCGTAATTTATGGAATATATGAATCAAATCGTCTTTCATTTTAAATTGGTTCACACTACTCTAAGCTTTAATGCATAACTTATTAAAGGTAAGGAAACAATACAAAATTTAAAAAGTTAGTATAAAAAAAAGATATGCACTTGTCAAAAACTTTGTTAAAGAAAGAAGTTATATATTAACCTTAACAAAAACAAAACTATTGTGTGTATAACAAAATGGAAAAGGAAGCATTAGTTCCCAAAAGTGTCTGAGTACTCTCCCTTGATTGAAAAAGTGTTTAACTCTTGGGCTGTCTCTTCTTTGTCTTTCGCTGGCCGGTTGCACTTAGACTTTAGTAAAACTTTCAAAATCTGCAGTTACTTTCACAGGTCAAATTGATGAGTATATGATTCTCTAAAGCTCGTTCAAGTGAATCAAAACCAATGTTCTTGAGTCTTGTCCACATGCAATGGTATTGCTTCAGATCATAGAGAATCTTCCAGCGTGAGAGATTCTTGATGTCGGTAGATTGAAATCACAGAATCGTACCTAACATTGAAAATGAAAAAAAAAAAAATTAACTTAACGCAGAGAATGAATGAGTGAATGTATCAATCATGAATTAAAGATTCTGTTTTCATGGCTGAAATCAATGTTTTTTTAATCAATTCTCAAGGTTATCTTTTTCTGACAACTAATCAGATTCTCTCTTGATTGAGCCCTTTATGGAAAAGTTTTTGTATTTCTTTATTAATGTTTTGTCCTAATTTGATGATCTGTAAGAATCACTTTATTGGGATTGCAATTTCAAAGTCCTCAAAATCAGTAAATTTGCTTCCTTTTATTTTTGTATCAACTTGGCAACTTCTTCTCTCTGCTTCTCTCCTTCACGAGTGTAATCATGGACACTCACATTTCTCAGTTACAGAGACAATTTTGTGATTACACCATTTCTCTCTATCATCAGGTTTTTGTTTTACTTTTTGTTATTCCTCTGCAAAATTAGTAAATTTAGCATATGCTCTTAGAGATTTAGGTTTAAAGTGATTAGTAAAACTTAGAAATTGCGGTTAAGTTTGAAAAAGTGTCTCCTTTTTACAGTTTTTAGTGTTCTTATTGAAGCTTGTATTTGGAATTTGGGGATTTAAGAATTAGGTTTAGTATTTCCGAAATGGGTTATTGTCTCCTTATTCAAAGTTGTCTTCTTTTTATGGATGGATGACTCTGTTTTTAGGGTTCTTATTGAAGCTTATATATTTGGAAATTGGGGATTTTTCAGAATTGGGTTGAGTGTTTGTGAGATGGGTTTCTGAGATTCTTTATTTTGGTTTGTGAAGGGATTTTTGGATGATCAATTCACTGAATTGAAAAAGCTTCAAGATGAGTGTAGTCCTGATTTTGTGGCTGAGGTTGTTTCTCTTTTCTTTGAAGACTGTGAGAAGCTTATCAGTAACATGGCTAGAGCTTTGTGAGTTCTTTTTCTTTACTTTTTCTGTGATTAGTTAGCAAGAAAAGCATATTTGGTTTAATAATCTTGTTCATATGTATATTTAGAGATCAGACAGGAAATGTTGATTATAAGCTGGTAGGTTCTAGTGTTCATCAACTCAAAGGTAGTAGCTCAAGGTATGTTACATTGATCCATTTAATCTCTGTCTTTTATCAAATCTCGGATCTAGTCTCAATGAAGAGGTCCCTTCTTGTTGTTCTATGAAGTGTTGGTGCTAAGAGAGTCAAAGGTCTTTGTGTTACCCTCAAGGAGTGTTGTGACTCTCAGAACTATGAAGGGTCAGTTCTTTTCAGAGAATCTCATATTTCTGCTATGTTCATGTGATTGTTTAGACTTGATTTGGGGAAAAATCTCTTCTGTTACAGGTGTGTGAGATGTTTGCAGCAGGTGGATATTGAGTACAAGTCGTTAAAGGGAAAGCTTCAAGATTTGTTCAATGTGAGTGAAAAGCTAAATGAATTGTGTCGGTTTTTGCTTTCGGATTCATGAATGATTCTTTGTATTGTTTTGTTGCAGCTTGAACAACAGATTGTCCAAGCTGGTGGTAGAATCCCTCAGGTGGATATATAAACTATTGACCTGTCTGTCGACGAACAAAACAGAGAAGCAAGATAATGATGATGATCCAGTTGCATTCTTCAGGCGGAATACTCGGATTAGGAAAAACTTTCAAATGTGTGAAAGAACAAATGATTGTTGTTGAATATAGATCAATACTATGTATCTTTTGATATCATCTTTTTTGACTTCTTGAAACTTGATGGTGATCTTATCTGTGTGGTATGAATTTGCATCTCATAAGACCAAATGAACAACAAGTATATATTCAAACACAAGATTACAGTCCAAGTGGTCTACCTAAGCAAGCTAATCTGAGAAAAAACGACACAGAAAAGAATAGGCCTCTCTGAAAGGAAAAGCTCTAAGATAATAATGGCAAAGGAACAAACTAAGAATAAAACCCTCACAACTGTTACCAGAGAAAGCTGAAACCTAAGTTAAACCCATCAGCGAATGTTTAAGTTATCTTCTTTGGTTGACGACATAAAGTCATAGCCAGCTCAAGGTTCCATTTTTAGTGGCAATTGAGGAGAGAACATTGAGCTTCCTTTTTTCGAAGCTGAGACTCCAGCTTCATGTGTTCATTTCTTCCCGTGTGAGTGACATTTTCGACAACTCATACTTCTTCCTCTTTACTGCCTTCTGAAGAAAACTCTCAGAGTAAGTTTCTTCTTCTTCATCTTCTACAAAACCTTCATTCTCCTTAGGTAAGATACCCATTGTTATTAGGTAAAACTACCAAAACAGTCTTTCGAAGCTAAGACTCCAACTGTTTTAAAAAACTTTTACAGGGAACTCTATTTGGAATTAAATTTCATTCTTGATTGGGTTAATGGAATCAGAAAATAATTTTAACTGGTTTCATAAGAATTAGTGTTAAATATAAAATTAAAAATTAGTAGGGGTGCTACTTACAAAATTTATTAGTTATAAAAAAAATGTATCAGACGACAAAATTTATTAATTTATTTGATAATTTTCTACTACTTACAAGGTGCCTCCCCCTGTATCAGATGATGCCAAGTAGCCTTTGGTCTATTAGTTTTCTTTGACGAGATTAGGCCATTGATAAAGAATCTTTGGTATACTAGTTTTCTTTGACGAGATTAATCGTTGATAAAGAAGCCATGAATTCAAATCTACTTGAAAGGAATGACAGCACCATGTATTTGGTATAGTCAACGGCTGGATCTAGACTTTAAAAAAAATGATTATGGGCCAAAGACCCAAAATCTTTTCTTAGTTATAAAAAAAATGTATCAGACGACAAAATTTATTAATTTATTTGATAATTTTCTCACAAACCTAATTTATCCATTGATGTTTTTCAACAAAATGTTACCAAAGGTCTTTTATTATTATCGAGCAAACTAATAAAAAACTTTCGAACAAATCTATAAACTTTGTCATGCCATCTACTCGAGATGACTCATCATCAGCCAAAGGAAATGAGATACAAAATATATGACCACGTATGTGGAGCAGTCATGCAACATATCGAATCTATGGATATCAAAAATAACATATCGAATCTATAAATTCTTTAAACAAGAACCCTTTAACAACAACAACAAAAAATACCTTAAACAAGATAACAACTTCCGAATAGCGATAGTGTTCAACTGTTCATTGATAACAAGCACCCAACTCTCTAGAGACACTCACATAAACATGATGATGATGATGGGTGTTACCACATCACTGTCATACCCTTTTCATCCGAGGAATTTTTTTTATAGGGGTCAATATAGATTTATAGTGTAAATTTTAAAATTTTAGAGAGGTCAAAATGTGGTTTTGGCTAATTATTTTGCTAAAACCTAATAAAAACATACTAATAATCATTAATATTTTTTTAATGGAGCGTCACTCAAACCTATATTAACCTTAGTACCTCTGCTTGCAAATTATGCTTGAATTTGATTGGTTTTCCAACAATGTGAAGAAACTCGATCATGTATCTTAGATTACATTAGGGGTGTCAAAATGGATCATGGATCATGGGTTGACCCAACCTAACCCATGAACTCTAATGGGTTAAAAATTTTGACCTTAATGGATTGATGACTCAAATAGATTGATTGTTAAATGAGTTGATAGCTCAAATGAGTTGGATATAATGGATTAATGGTTAATCCATTTGACCCATCAATTTTTAAAAATTGAATTAAACCAACTTAACCAGTTATAACAATCTCTCAGTTTTTCCGCCAAAATGTGAATATGTCATTTTTCCGTCAAAATGTGAATATATCATTTTTTCGTCAAAATGTGAATATGTCATTTTTCCACCAAAATATAAATATGTAATTTTCTTTACATATATGCTTCTCTAGTTTAATCTTCTCAAAACAGATTATGCAAGTCGTGGAAGCTTCTCTACTAAAATGTGCAACTGACACATAAAATATAAAAAAATTCAAGTTAAGACTGATGAAATCAGTAAAATTCATATTTAATTTTAAAATGTAAGCAATATATACTATAAGGTTAAAAAGAATATTACGTCTGATTGAAAAAAATTCAAAAAAAATTCAAAATACCATTTTGCGTTGATCTAATATATGATTAAAAAAATTTCTAATATAAAAAATTAAACTGATAAATTTGTTTTTAAATATAAGTAAAATATAAAGAAAACATAAGTAAAATATAAGCAAAATATAAGTAAAAAGAAGCAAAGTATAAGCAAATTATAAAATGTTGTTTAGTTTGTTTTCAAGTATGTATTTTATAACTTAATAACTACTTGGTCCTTTCTAAATTTTAAAATATAATAAAATTGAATTAGTTAGTTATAAACAAGCAAAACAATAACTGCAAGATAAAAAAAGAGCTAACTGGTGAGATGGGTACTTTTTAAGAAATAATTGGGTAATTGGGTGATAAACTATTTAAAATTAGTTAGTTATATAGGCATGTACTAAGTAAACAAGTCACCAAAGTTTTAGTGATATTCATAGTAGTTTTTGTGGACAATTTACTGAGAAATTATGATGTATTTAATTCTTCAGAATTTCAAGATCGGCTCTATTTATATAATTTTTTGTTTTGTTTTGGGAAATCTGTAATTTTTCAATTGTTCCTTATACTTTCAAAATTTGTGGTCTTTTTAGAAAAGGCTTTCAAAAATATAATTTTTCATTAATTGGTGATTTTTCAATCATTCTTCATACTTTCACTTTTTTTTATCATTAACTATCTAAATTATGGTCATTATCTATTATATTTAATTAATGTTCATTAATTTTTGTATCTTTAGGATGTAATTAATTTTTAATCAGAAAAGCATATAAATAAAAAATATAATTTGATTACATATTTTTTTCATTTAATGATTAGGATGATGATGAACACCCTAGATGAAGAGAGAAATCTGCCATTATATATAACTAGGAAATTACCCATGCATATCCGTGAGTTTTATTATAAACTAGGTCAGTACCCACGCGATACATGGGTTTTTGTTTTCGCAAAATGTATCTCGAAGATAAGCTTAACATTTTTTAAAAACACATTGCTCTAGATAATTATATATTTCGTGGAGTACTATTCAAATTCATATGACATGTGAATCTTGTTAAAAATTAAGTTGGTAGTCTAGGTTTAACTAAATCAACTGCATTTACAATCCAAATTAAAATAGTCATTAGTAACTATATGATTTTCGGATATAAAAGAATCATATAATTTATATTTACCTATTATATAGATAATTTGAGATTAATTTAGATTATTAATTACTCAAAAGAAACAGAAAAATAAGAAAAAATTGAAATCATGAAAGAGAAAAGAAGATGAATGATTAATTATTTTGAATGATATATTTTTATAGATAAAAATAAATTGATATGCCATTAAAAAATTGTTGAATATGCGGGGGTTTTCTTTCTCATACATATTTTAATTTTATATATTTACTTATTATATAAAATTTTGAGATATAATCATTTGAATCATTCTTTTACTATAATATATAAAATGTTTAGACGGAGAAACTAACAAATTTATCAAAGTAGACAAAAGAATAATATATTGATTTGATTTCTTATATATAATATAAAAATAAATCATAATTTAAATGACCATATTGATATATATATTATAAAAATAAATCATAAACTTATATACATTGTAACTATTTAAATATAATAATATAGTTACCAAAAATAATCATGAGAAATATGATTAAACATGTAAAAAGATGATGAAAATATAAGATAAGTTAAAGTCTCGAATTATGTAATGTTTATACTTTATGGTTTTAAATTTTTTTTAATTTGTATTATTTAATCTTTAATGATTTTTAAAATAATTAAATTGAACTAATTGATTTGTCAAGAATTAATAGTTTGATGAGGTGATTGAAAGTTGCTGATGTGGCTATAGATTTAGACTATCTACATTGGTTTCAACACCATATTCTCTTTCTTCCACATCGTAATTCAACACTACTCAATTTTTATTTCCTATAATAGCTTTGTTAAAAAAAAAATATCAAAACACCATACCCTACCAATTTTGTTTCATATTTTTATTTTCTTTCATGTTTTAGTTTTTTGTGATTACATATTACTAATACCAATTATCGATAAAAATTAAATTAAATAATTAAGAGTTAAATAATTTTATGAAAACAAAAGTTTATTGGAAACTAATACAAATATAGTATTTAATGTGTCCAAATCAAATAAAACAAGTCATATTTATAGAGTATGAAAATGATGAATTTTGGTATAAATATATATATATATATATATATATATATAATTATGAAATAATTGTTGTTACATAATTAATAGGAAAATAGCTTATTTTTTTTAGACCAGTCAAAAGTTATCATTTGTCAAAAACGAGCCCACTTTTTTGAGTTTCACAGTGTTGGAATTTTTCAACACCAAATTTACCACATAATCATTTATTTTTTTAACACACCATTGCAAGCTTTTCAACAGTTGATAAAATATTACAACAGTTGATAAAAAAACACCATTGTAAATAGTCTAAGAGAGGGAAGAAAAACTGATGTGTCAAGTCTGGAGAGACTCTTTTCAACTATTATATATATGATGGTTATTTTACCTTAATTTTTAAAGTAATTTATACTTATTTACTTAAAATTCTCTTGAGTTTTTTTTTTCTAACAGTTATCTTAAGTTTTATATGTTGCAAACGTCTATATGTTAGTTATTTTTTCAATAATATATTATTTTTATATTTTTATTTTTTAGGGTCATAAATATTATTTAAATTATGAATCTTGGATATATAACTACTTTTTATTGCTATGACCAAAAAAAATGCTTGTTTGTTTGTAAAATTAGAAAAAGAAATGGAAGAGCACAATAATTAATAATAAAAATATGTACAGTGTTAAATTCGAAATCTCTTATACTATGATTTTTGCAATTTTCATACTTTAAGGGTTAATTTGCAAAATTAAACTTATCGTTGTTTTACATTTTTTTCCTAAAAAATATTAAAATAAAATAAAGAAGACAAAACGTCATTCAGTTCTCACTTTAAACTACAATCCGGCACGCATTCTCTTCAACCTTGTCGCTTCTTTACAAACGCGAGCCAAATTGATTCTTCAACTAAACGTTTTAAATGATTGAAGTTTTGCGCAGAGCCAAACACGCACTTAGCGTCAAGCAGTACCAATCTCTCTTGAACCAATATGCAGCTACTCAATCAATCGCCAAAACCAAAGCTTTACACTGCCACGTCATCACCGGCGGTCGAATTTCCAACCACATTCTCTCGACTCTCTCCGTCACATATGCTTTATGTGGTCATATCACTTATGCACGGAAGCTGTTCGAGGAAATGCCTCAAAGCTCTTTGCTTTCATATAACATTGTTATCAGAATGTATGTCCATGATGGATTGTATCAAGATGCTATTAACATGTTCATTAGAATGGTTAGTGAAGGAACTCAGTGTTGTCCTGATGGCTATACATACCCTTTTGTTGCTAAAGCTGTTGGAGAGATGAAATCGATAAATTTGGGTTTGGTTATTCATGGGAGGATCTTGAGAAGCTTTTTTGGTACGGATAAGTATGTGCAGAATGCGTTGTTGGCTATGTATATGAACTTTGGGAGGATTGAAATGGCGAGGAAGGTGTTTGATGTGATGAAGAACCGAGATGTGATTTCGTGGAACACGATGATTAGTGGGTATTGTAGAAATGGGTATATGAATGATGCTTTGATGATGTTTGATTGGATGGTTAATGAAAGTGTTGATCTTGACCATGCTACGATTGTTTCGATGTTGCCTGTTTGTGGTCACTTGAAGGATTTGGAAATGGGAAGAAATGTTCATAAGTTGGCGGAAGAGAAGCGGCTAGGGGATAAGATTGAGGTGAAGAACGCGTTGGTGAATATGTATTTGAAATGTGGTCGTATGGACGAGGCGAGATTTGTTTTTGATAGGATTGAACACAGGGATGTGATTACATGGACTTGTATGATTAACGGATATATAGAAGATAGGGATGTGAAAAACGCTTTAGATTTGTGTAGATTGATGCAGTTTGAAGGCGTGAGACCTAATGCTGTGACTATAGCCTCTCTTGTTTCGGCATGTGGTGATGCTTTGGAGCTGAATGATGGTAAATGTTTACATGGTTGGGCGATAAGGCAACAGGTTTATTCTGATATCATCGTAGAAACATCTTTGATCAGCATGTATGCTAAATGCAATCGTGTAAAACTCTGCTTTAAAGTCTTTTCGGGGGCTTCGAAAAACCATACTGGTCCTTGGAGTGCAATTATCGCTGGTTGTGTGCATAATGAACTTATGAGAGATGCGTTGGATCTGTTCAGAAGGATGCGATTGGAAGATGTAGAACCCAACATTGCTACACTAAACAGTCTCCTTCCAGCATATGCAGCTTTGGCAGATTTTAGTCAAGCAATGAATATACATTGCTACTTAACCAAAACCGGGTTTATGTCAAGCCTCGATGCTGTTACAGGGCTTGTTCATGTTTACTCAAAGTGTGGAAATTTAGAATCCGCCCACAAGATATTCGATGGAATCCAGAAGAAACACAAGAGCAAAGATGTAGTTCTATGGGGTGCGTTAATTTCTGGCTACGGGATGCACGGAGATGGTCATAACGCGTTGCTAGTTTTCATGGAAATGGTTTGGTCTGGTGTGACACCAAATGAAATCATTTTCACTTCTGCCTTAAACGCTTGCAGTCATTCTGGTTTGGTTGAAGAAGGCTTGACATTATTCAGGTTTATGTTTGAACATTATAAGACGCTAGCTCAATCAAATCATTACACTTGCATTGTTGATCTTCTTGGCCGAGCAGGTCGGTTAGACGAAGCTTACAATCTCATTACAACAATTCCATTTGAACCAACCTCAACGGTTTGGGGTGCTTTACTTGCTGCTTGCGTAACACACGGGAATGTTCAACTTGGAGAAATGGCAGCAAACAAACTGTTTGAGCTTGAACCAGAGAACACAGGCAACTATGTGTTGCTGGCGAATATCTATGCGGCTGTGGGACGATGGAAAGATATGGAGAAGTTGAGAAAAAGGATGGAGGATATTGGATTGAGAAAGCAACCGGGTCATAGTACAATTGAAATTGGAAGTGATTCAAGTTTACGAGAGATTCATAGAAGAGATTTTTAGGTTTTTTTTGGGTAAAAAGATCATAAAATTTAGCAGAAATAAATGCGTCTATTACAATTTTTCAAGTGTTGTTCATACATATACATGCACAGAGTCAACAAATGATTTGTAGATGCACACCAATTGGTAGATTGAGAATCTGAAATCGCCAACTCTCTTTGTAGAACCTTCCACAGCTTCACACCAACCAACTCAATGCAAAGTTTCAGATACATATGATTCCCAAAGTCTAACAACAATTCCACCAGAACAAAGAAACAGAGAGATTACATGATAACTTTAAACCAGAGCTTCAAGCATTTTCTGCAAATGAAACCGCAAGGTCGGAAATTTATAGTCACTGAAACTCAGAAGCCCCATCAGAATCAGTCAAAGGTAAGAGTGTACAAACTCCAAGCATATGTCCATTGAGGCAAACATAATACTCAATGCTATCTTCATAAGCCCCCAATCTACAGCTAGCACTTTGTGGTATCATTTTCGCTTGAAGCATACTCCACAGCTTCGCTTTGCAATACGGACAAACTTCAGTGGAATGAAACGATGTCCCTTTCTCAATAAGCAATTTCCTCACCTTCGACATTAAAAAAGATTTGAAAATCCCGCGGAAGAATCCCAAATCACCATCTTCTCCTTGATCAAGATGCTCACAAGGATCAGAAACATAGAGAATATCATCATTTCGACATTGTAGAGGAAGGAAGCTCCTTCCCGATGTTCTCGAGAAACGAGTCCTGTGAACAAAATGACCGGGGATTTGAACATCGTTGAAGAGTCCACCTTTACTCGAACCAGAGCAGTAAATCAAAAGCTTCCCAAGTGCTCTCCAACTTCCATCAACACTATGGCTACCACTAGATTGAAGATCACACATCATCTTAGGTGCTCTAGCTCGACAAAACTCTTTCCATAGTAACCGCTTAGCGAGATCATCAAACCATTTACAAACACAAGAAAGCGTCGCGATTACATTAGGGTTCCAGTTAAGATGTTGAACCATAAGAAACAATACTTCTTCGCTTATATGTCCTTTAGTACAATGACAAGTCGCCGAGTGAACGCAACGGTATTGTTTAGCTATTATCATCTTCTCAACCTAACAAAACAATCAAATTGAAAAAAAACAGTCTTTAGATAAGATTAATATCATACAGTAGAAACCCACACAAGTTGAATAAAATGCATTAAGTAAAGCCAAAACACTTTTTAACTAATTGTTTAAGCTCATCAGATTAATAAACCCAAAATCAAAGATGCAACCTTTATATAATCAACTTGAGAAATCAAATTTATTCACAGGTCAACCTAAGTAAGTCAAAATTGGACCTCTAAAGATTCCCACAAAACCAAAATCGAATTACCAAGATCTCTATCTATACATTTCTACAATGTGAAATACGAAAGATCTTAATGGGAACAGAATCTCACCTTAATTTTACACCAATCGTATCTTTCCTGAAGAATCAAGAGTTTAAAAATGCGAACTTTTTGAGTAGAATTGAGAAGTAAAGAAAAGAGATTAGGGTTTAGCTCTAGCTAGACCACAAAATTTCAACAAAAAAGAAGAAGAAAAGTAAAGGGTCAACATTTCAAGTAATACAGCTAATTCCAGCAATACCCAGAAAGGAATTTTTGATGATGAATGCATGCAAATTGCAAAAAAAAATATCGAGAAGAAGCAAATCTGCTTTGTTTCCTAATTGTTTTTTTATGTAATTTTGTCTGTGATTCTGGGCGGTGTTCAGGTGTGGTAAGGTATACGGTATGGTTAATCGATTTGATTGGATGGAGATGATCTTCCTTCAAGAAGATTTGGATCCGTTATGTTGACCGTTGACGTTAACGGCACGTTTGATAATCACGTTTGGACGAGGATTTGAACATTTGTTTTTTTTTTGATAATTGCGAGTTTAATGGAAAGTTAATTTAAGTTCATCTACTTTTTTTTGTCTCCATTATAGCTGAATTTTCGATGAAAAAAGTGGGAAAAGATGTTTCAACAATAAAAGAAAAAATAATGAAAAATATCTTCCGAAGCTGACAAAATAAAGAGTCGGTTTCATAACTAAAGCAAGGTCGAGTGGTTATACGACACGTGGAATAGTGTTAGTGTCGTTACTTTGCGTGGCTTAGGAATAGTGGTCGGTCCCGGTAATGGAAAATTTTTGATGGCTTTAACTATTTCGAATTTGTATTTTATAATGGATTTCTATCAAAAAAATTTGTAATGGATTTCTATTAAAATTTCGAATTTTTTGGTCGTTCCTTTGTAATATGAGATTTTGTCCTCTTTAACCGTTGCAATTACAAATTGATTGGTCTACGTGGCTCCTTTTCTATTTGGTTTAAATGACGTGTCAATTCTAGGTTGGCCGTCAATTAATTAGTTCATAAACCAACAAGGACCGGTGCAATTCAAAATCAGAAAATACGGTTTTATCGGGTTCGTGAAAAAAGAAAACTTGTAGAAGTGTGTTTCTACTCTCAACTCTCAAGTCTTAAAATAAAGACAAAAGTCAAAAACCACGAATGTATGAAAGCAGACCAGGATTATTCTATATAAACCGAACCATAAACCGGAAACATCCAATGAAAACCAACAAACCGGTCAAGAATAGTCGAAACCAAGCACAAACCCCAATCCATCAAAGTATTATTATTCACAAAGCAACATAACAATGTTTGGCTGAGACATATCCTTTAACATTGTATGAAGCATCAATCTCCTTAAAGTTCAGCAAACCGAAACGAATCAAACCGGCTCAGTCTAGATTACCAGTTTCTGCAGACCAAAACAAACCCAAAACCAAATCAACTACTCCAAAGAAATCAAAGATTCAATGTTAGCTTTGCTCATTCCCAATGCACACATACGAGAGTTAACAGAAGTTTTAAGATTCTTGAAGTGAAATGACGGTTTCGAAAGCACCAACCAAAGCTTTAACTTTGCTTTTTCTAGCTGCTTCAAGTTTACTCGCTGTTTCTTCAATGACATTGTTGAACAGTCCCTGTGCATCTTTCTCCTGAACATCTTGATGCCTCAACACAACTTTTTCACCATTTTCATCCACTTCTTCTTCTTTGATATCTTCCCTCTTCTTAAAGCTTCTTCTTATATGCGTATTTTCCGCTTTGTCTTCCCCAAGACCTCTTCCTTTTCTAAATTTGAGCTTCCTTGCACTCTCACCCACAGTATCAGCATCCACAACTTTGCCTCTTCTGAAACATAACTTCGTAGCAGCTTCATCTGCAGAATCACCCTCCTTTCTTGCAGCTCTTGGTTTCTTCTCTCCGTTGGTCATTCCAATCTCTTCTTCTACGCTCTCAGCTTCGTTGCTTCCTGAAGTGTATTCATAGTCCTCTGCATCTGAAACAGTAGTACACTCATCCTCCTTTTGAGTTGATTGAGTTGGTGGAAGAGGAGGAAGAGGTTCCACAAAGCTCTGCTGATTCTGATCATTGTTTGTTGTGTCAATTTCAACAACGTGCAGTGTTTTCTCCTCAGCTGGATAATCATCTAACTTCTTATTAGATCCATCAGTGCGATTCACATGTCTTAGTTTTGGATTTAGTCGAGAAGAAGAGGAAGATGCAGCCTTTAAGCTCTGACTCTTCCTCAAACTTGCTGATAATCTTGGAGAAAGTGAAGCTCTTGGAGTCACTGGAACCTTCTTTGAAACAACTCTAGAGGATACTGTAGCCTTCTTTATCTTGGTATCTTCGTCTTTTCCCCCACTTGTTTTCCCCATTTTGGACTTCAGAACTGGTGAAGCAACTTTCTCATGATTTACTTTAGATTTCAACGTTGCTAGTGCTGAATAAGATTTCGTTAAGACTTTCGGCTTCAGGGCATCAACATTTCCTGATGAAGGAGACCCCAAATCTGGTGAAGGTTTTAGCTTGGAACTTACTGCTATTTTCTTCTTCATCTTCTTCACAGGAGTTTCATCACCAGATGGTATTATCAATACCTCTGGCTTCTTTATCCCACTAGAGACACCGCTCACTTGATACTTCACAACCTCTCTTTTAACTACCTCAGAAGAATCATCAGCAACCGTTTTTTTCTCCATAACCTTCTTCTTCATCCTAGAAACACCCGGCTTCAAAGTTTCATTCAAATCATCATCAAGAGCTTTCTTGAAGGTCTTTTTAGTAGCCGAACGCCATGGTTTCTCCAGAGTTATCTGTCTCTTCCCATACTTACACAAATCATGACACGAACCAGTTGATGATCTAAGGTAACGAGGAATCTCTTTCTCTTTAGACTTTGAAGCCAATGCCTTCCCCGTAGAATCTCCTCCCGGCTTATAACCGTCTTCCTTATTCATCATTTCAGGCGTTCCAAATGTTTTCACAGCATCTTCATCCATCAAGTAGCAGCAAAAAGAGACAACAACCTGGTCATAATTTCAAACATAGACAAACAAGAAAGAGGTTTAATTTAAGTTTCTTTGTGATTTTAAAGAGTAGACAACCCAAAAACAGATCAATGAAGAGATTAAACACAACCTAACAGAAACTTCAAAAATAAAAACTCAAACTTGATCCATAAAATATCGACTAAAAATAGGAAATGTTATAAGATAACGAGCAAGCAACAATATTTATCCAATCCAACACAAAATGCCAAAATTAACCTTTGTTTTTCTTCTGTAACCTATAAAAACCTTTTAGCACTAAAAAGCAAAGAACATACCAATCGAAAGGTTTCAAATTTAGTTAAAGCAAGCTTGGATCTTGGCTATCAAAACGAACAAATCTGATCAACAAAATCACCAATAAGATCTCCGAGAGAGAATTCAATTATCTTCGACAACATGTAAAATAGGAGAAATTATTCGAAAACAATGTCATGAATGCAACGTAGCTTGAAGGATTCTCTAATATAAAATAATTAAAATGAATAGACAATAAAGCAAAACCTCATTTTGAAGCATTCGACTTTTCTGAGAAGCATCAACAACCCAAAAAAAATAAACATAAGATCCAAATTTTACGTTTCTATTGAGAATGTAAAATGCTACAAAAACTGATTCTAAGGAAACCCATTTTCTCATTTAATCGAATCCGAATCCCACAAACTAATAAAGCCTCAAATCGTAAGAAACTATTCACATTACCGATTAAAATAATGGCTTATACGAACAGAAACATATCAAAGGGAAAAATCATTATGATCTGACATTCCAACCAAAAAAATAATAATTTCAATTGCTTCAAAACTGATTCAAATAGAAAAAGCAAAACACTTTTCCAAAGATAATGACTTTACCAATGGGAAAAAATCAGAAAAAGCTGCAGAATTTACTAACCCTTTTCTTCTGGGTCTGTGTTTGCGAGATCGTGCAAGCAACTCAATAAAGAGGGTTTTCTTTTATGTGTCTCTCCGATTTTTTGGGGTGTCTTATACGATGATGCTAGTGGCTGGTGGGGGCTTTTCTTCTTCAATTTCGCTTTTTGCGTTACTCGCAGAATCAGAGCGTAATTAATATTTTTGAACCTCTTCTCCTGATTTCAAAGAGAGAAAAAGCTTGTGGGGTTGGTTGGTACGGAACTCAACTTTTGATCACATGGTTCGGTTTAGATCCAATTTTGTATACTAACCGGATCAAAACTGGTATTGAGTAATTAGAGTTTAATTCAATTTGACTATCTATAGTCATTCTTTTCATTTACACGTGTTGTGGGACTTGACTATTTATGGCCATTCTTTCCAAATTACTTTGAATTAGAATTTGATTATATTTATTATTTTCTTACAAATGTTAGTAGTATTCAACATACATTACTTTTTATGGTATTTTCATTTGAAATAAATTTATTAGAATTTCAATGATATGTACAGAACTAAAGTTCAACTTTTTTTTAACCTGTCATTGTGATAGAATTCATCAAAATCTCATGAAAACATTTCAATACTTATATTCAACCATTTATGAATCATTTACCTTTTTAAAATTCAAGATATATATGAATAATTAGAAGAAAAAAACTATAATTAGGAAACTAAACAAATTTCTTTTTGTCAAATTGTAAATATCATAAGGAATGAATGTGAGGTTTTACAATAGTAGCTTAACCTAATTTTTGAAGCATTGCCTAAAAATAAATGAATGTGAGGTTTAGTTTAGAGTTTGGATTTTACATTATTTTTTAACTAGAAAAAATGAAGTTATATATTGGTATTGATATCATTTACTCCGTCTGTTTCAAGAGTGTCATTTTGATATTTTTCACACAAATTAAAATAATTTTCAATTATACAAATTAGTTTTCATTAATTTACCACTAATTATCTTAATATTGACTAAACTTCAAAGAATTTTAGCTTTGAATAGAGTGTAAATTAGATTTTTTGTTTGAAAACCACATTAAAAATGTAAAATAATAATTTTTTGAAACAAAAATTCAACCATATAATGAGTTTTTTTTAAGAAATGGAGGGAGTATGTCTTATGTTTTATAAACCCTTGAAATGATAAAAGTATCTTTAAAATAGAAGAGAAACCTCAAAGAAGAAACAAAGAGAATTGAGGAATGACTAGCTTGTCCTTTTGGGAGAAGGACACACCGTAAATGGAAATGAAATTCGAAGAGGTCTCTTTCTCAAATTGATCTTTGCTGCTTGGCATTTGTTGATCCAATATATGTGGAAGAAGATATGTAAGCTGAAGGAAGAGAAAAGGCATAAGGAAGAGCTTGATAGAAGGTTTGATGATAGCCACAAGCGCACCCGCTTGCTCTTTCACCTGTTGGCGATTGGGATTGTGCTTGAGTTAGTGCATCTCTGCACTGAGGTTGATATGAAGACCTAGTTTCTTCTAAAGAAGCCCCATGAGCAGTTTAAGGAACAGAAATAAGAGGATGTGCACATTTGGTACGCATTAATGAAGAAACAAAGCAAGCCCAATTAGTGTGATTAAGACCTGTGGATGCAAATATCCTATCGTTTACTACTTTTTTTGTATGAACAAAGTTGGGAACCTACATCATATGATTTGTATCCAGTCTTTGGGTTGTCTGTTGCACCATGTCATGTGAAGACCTGAGAGAGAGCTACTTTAGTATTGATTGATCTTCAACTATATAACATCAAGATTACAACTTACGATGTAACAAACTCAAAGATCTTTCTTCAACTAAAGAGTTACTTTTAGGTTTTGCGTTTTTTCTTAGGTTTGACAGCATCTTTGAGTGTGATCTCTCCATCTTTTTTTTTCTAGCCTTCTTCTCTAAATTGTTGGTTGCTTCCTCAATTCAAACCTCACCATGCTTCTACACATTTCTAGAGTCGTTCATTTTATTCGTGACAGTGACATAGTTGCAAAAGCTACAGGATTGAAGAACATGATTCAGTTGCTTGTCTCTAATCTAGAGGAAGATGCAAAATCATAACTTTACTTTTCAAGTAAGAGAAGCTTTTAGCGAATCGACACATCCATAGCTTCCGAGTAAGCATTGATGGAGATTGTTCCAAACTAAAGATTCAAAGTCTTGTTGATGAAAAACGGTGAACATGAGAGAATGACTAGGAACTTCATAATTAGGCACCAAACCTACCCGATAATTGGAATCCGGTTCGGACCAACCCCGATCCGATGTACTCGATCTGAATGCCCAGGGCTAATGCTCATGTTTCAGCCACAGAGGATAGATTGTGAATCGAGTTATCAGCGAAACAAGCCACGATTTTTGTTACCTTCTTTATTCCAACGCACTTTGAAAATGCATCCATTTCCTTTATACGTCTTGACGATTTTACCTTCTTTAATTGACCGAATGTGTATCTATTGGACCCGGTTATTGCTGGTTAACATTTCAGATTTTTTGCCAATGCCTAAGAGATATATTACAAATTATTTTTAAACCTATAAAACAAATATTCCAAAAAAAAAGGTTAGTCAATTTTAAATTAACTTTTCATTCTTAATTGTTTTTTTTTGTTAACTAACTCTTAATTGGTTGCAGTAAAGGTTTTAAATTCATAGTCATCTCTTGTGTCGTGAACCCTGTTTCAGGTGGGTTACATAAGGCCATGAAAGGTCCTTTGTGGGACAAAGTCTCTTTTTTCTAATAATTCGTTTAGAGTTTTAAGCATTTTCATCAAAACGTTCTTTATTAATATAATAAGTAAATTATCATTTTTTGCAATAGAGTACTCTCTCTGTTTCGATGAAGCAGAATTAGAGACACATAACCATATTCACTAGTTGAGAATGTGATTGTGATGTCATCATCATCTTAGTCTAGATTGTATACATCTTAGTCTTTAACAACCATTCTTGAGGAGGACTTTGCAGATCATCCGGAGGACTTAGCTCTGTAATAATCATGTTGGAACTAAAGAACTTAGATCTTATTGAGATTAATTCTTTTACTGTTTCATTCATTCTCATCCTCTCCCTTGGATTTTCTTCAGAACACCTTATTCCCACCTTCAAAACCAGTCTCAAACCACTCCTCAATGCCTCCACTGTTTGTGCAACCCGACATTACCGACTTCATGTGGCTGTGTAGGTTATATCCGTCCTGAAAATGAGTTGTCTGTCGGTTTTTTTCCGGTGAACATCTCCAAAAGTAGAACTCCAAAGCTGTATACATCACCTTGTATTGATGGTTTGCCTCCCATTCCATATTCTGCACATATTCCAAAGAAATAAGATTGGGTAAATTTAGAGTTTAACATTACTATTTTGCATATAAATGATTATTTACCTGGTCCGACGTAGCCAATGGTGCCTCTAACACCAGCAGAACTAAACTTGTTTAGAAAGGATTCTTGATCGAATTTATAGAGAAGCCGAGCCAAACCAAAGTCACTAACATGAGCAGTCAAATCATCGTCTAGAAGAACGTTGTTTGACTTAATATCACAGTGAGATACAGAGTCATGACAATAAACATGGAGATACTCTAAAGCGGAAGCCACATCTATTGCTAAGTTGAGTTTCTCTGCAAGTGTTAAAGATCTCAAGTGATCATTTCCTCTTTCCAGATCTTCTGGGTGCAGCCACGTATCCAGACTTCCTTTTGGCATGAACTCATAGACCAGAGCTTTGAAATCATTTCCTTGAGAATCAAGGCTTGAACAAACCGTTATCAGTTTCACAAGGTTACGATGCCTTATACCCTTGAATATTTCACATTCCTCTATAAAGCTTTTCGTTGCTCCACGCCTCAGGAGGTTCAGAACTTTAACAGCGACGAGTTTATTCTCAGGGCCAAGCAGTCCTTTAAACACATCACTGAAGTTGCCTGAACCAATCAGATTGCTTGAAGAGAAACCACTAGTTGCATTGTGAAGCTCTTCATAACTTATCTTCTCAAAAAAATCCCCATAGTAGAATCAGATGGATTACTACCACTGACATCATTCTTCTTCTTGAACCAACACAGAGAAGCCACGATTATGAGTAACAATAACAAAGCCGTACCAATACCAATCGAAACTTTCTTTCTAAGTGAGAGAGGCTTTCTATGCTTTGGTGATTCAATGCATGGATTTAGCTGCATTTCTATGATGCCTCCGCAGAGATTTTCGTTTCCAAAAACAGAAACTGCTGTAGCATTTTGAAACACTCCTTTCGTTCGCACCCTTCCCTCGAACTTGTTCATAGAAAGATTCAAATTTTGCAGCAAAAGAAAATTTTCCAGATATTGAGGTACGTGGCCAGAGAGATTGTTGTTGGAGAAGTCAACATTTGTTAAGCTAACCAACTGGCTTATATCTGGAATGGCTCCGTCAAACGAATTTCCTTGCATATACAGAAATTCTGTCGAGAGACAATCCCCTAGAGTTTGTGGGATTATTCCTGATAACTTGTTGTACGCAGCACTTGGTCCAACTAGAAGTTCTAATTTTCCAACTTTTCTGGAAAAGGGCCAGTCAAGAAATTGTTTGACAAATCTATGTAAGCAAGGGAAGAAATTTGCAGTATTTCCCGAGGCATAGTGCCATTCAACTTATTAGAATCAATCCATAGCTCTATCAAGTATAGACAACGTCCAAGACTCTGAGGGATTCTTCCTTGGAAACTATTGTTGAACAAATGAAGCTTCTGCAACTTGGTCATGTTGCCAAAATAAGATGGCATTTCCCCCGATATTGCGTTTGAATGCAGATACAAAACCTGCAGTTCCAAAAGCTTCCCAAAAGAGACTGGAAGTTCTCCTGTCAACATATTTGTTGCTAAACTGAGTTCTTGCAGGCTTATGAGTTTCCCGATGTCGCGAGGAATGGTTCCCAAGATAAGATAATGTCCAAGAGACAGACTAGTCATTTTGGTGGACAGATTGGCTATGGAGGCAGGAAGCTCACCTCCAAGTCTATTGTAACCAACCTCTAAGTACTCTAATTGAGTACAGTTCGCCAAAGCACCAATAAACTCAAGATCCCTGAACGAGTTATTTCCAAGAGAGTTATCACCTAATCCTAACCACCATAACTCATGTAATTTTCTAAAACTCAAAGATATACTTCCTGTCAAGTAATTAGATGAGATATGAAACCTTCCAAGTCTTGAGATATTGGTAAGTGTTATGGGAATGGCTCCAGTGAACTGATTTGTTCCTAAAATAAGCATTCTTAAGTTTGGTAGAAGATCACCAAAATCAGCCCTAAGGTTACCTGAAAAGCTATTGCTAGCTAAAGATAAAGACACAAGGGAGGATATGTTGTATAATCCAAGAGGAAAAACACCTGAAAAACTATTCAGTGATATTTGAAAAAACACCATTTGAGTCAATCTAGCATACATCATATGGAATCTCTCCATCCATATGGTTATAAGCAAAATCAAGATTTTGGAGTGACGTCAAATTACCTAAAGAAGCAGGAAACTTTCCCACAAGGTTGTTTGTACCAAGATACAGAGAGACAAGCTTAGAAAGTGAACCTAGTTCTGAAGGAACACCATGACCAAGATGGTTTGACGATAAATCAAGGGTGGACAATCTAGAGCAGTTAGAAAGACTAAGCGGAATCCTTCCTTGGAGAAGATTATAGCTCATGTTCAAATACTGAAGCCTAAATAGCATTCCTACTTCTTGAGGGATACTACTTTCAATTGAGTTGTCTGCAAGATTAAGTAATCTGAGAAAGGAGAGATTACCAACTGAAGGTGAGATCAAACCGGATAATTTGAATCCTCCAAGGTCTAGACTTGTAACTCTTTCTTGTCTGCGGCCACATGTAACCCCAATCCAATTGCAGAGTGAAGAGGAATGATTCCATGAGGCTAAGACTTCTCTCTTGTTTTCAGAAACTTGAGACTTGAACTCAAATAAAGCTTCCATGTCAGTCTGATTTGAAAACTTGGCTTGAGCAAAGACTAAGATGCAAACTTCAAAAAACATGAGAGCATTCAAAGCAAATAAAAGAGAGACCTTCATGTTGATTATATAAAGGGGGAAAAAGTGTTCTGCTTCAACTTAACACCAAAAGATAAAAGGAAACTCAAAAATAAAATTTCATTATGGTTCTACTGAAGCTTTATGGTCACAAAACTCATTTGAAAACGGCCACACACAAGAAAAAAACACCAAATTGCGTCGACTTATGAGGGGGAATCGTTTCAATAACTTGACTTTTCAACGGTCTAAACTTATTTTTCAATACACAACCTACCTCTAGTTATTTCGATTAAAGTCTGCTTAAAACTTGTATTGACAATCATCTTTCAAAAGTTTGAATATTTTGAAGTTATAAGTCACAGACATTTGATAGCAACTTTCAATTTCATAAGTTCTGAAACAAATATACATAAGAATACATCAAAAGAGCAATCTTTACTTGTTGAAAAATAACTGGAAACAAATGGTTTCATAAAAACATGATTTTTACTTACGATTTTTTTTTTTGATCGGAGCGTTCTCACGGCGACGGCGTCGATAAACTGCTATGTCTTGAATCTCCGCAAAAAGCGTTCCGATATTTCGAGGAAAGATTCCTGAAAAATTGGATTGAGTGAGTGCCATGATCCAATTTTGCAGGAATCATCCCTCCAAAATATGATCCAATTTTGCAGGTGTCTGGTGTGTGAGTGACTGTGTGAAGGTTAAAAAGCCTGTGGTGTTTATTATTGAATAAAATGTCAAGTAGTTCTTCAAAGGAGAAACAAACAAAAACCAGCTTGTAGTTTTTAGACGAATAGAACTGCGTTATCTGCTAAAATGTTTGGAAATATATATTTCATGCCTTTGTCAAATACTTAACTTTACCAAAACAACTGTTGTATTTTTATAATTCTACATGATTTTGATAAAGTAGCATTACAAAAATAAATTCTCAATTTTATGCCTTTGTCAAATTTTTTGTACTTTACCATTATCGTTTTTCTTCTTTTCAAGGTACGGACAACCAATCAAAGAATCATATTCTAATTAATATGTGGTTGAAAAAAAAATGTTTCATCAAATTTTATTAAAATCACATATAATTAAACGAAAGAAACTTCATTTATTTATTAAAAATCATATCAAAATAGTAGCACCAAAGAAATATACATTATTATAATAAAGTAAAGTTATAATTATGTAGAATTACGAGACGCTGTCATATGTTCCTTACAAATTTGATGCTTTTGTCCTTCTTTAATTAATTTTTTTATATTTTTTTCTTTCTAATCAATAATTTTACCAACTGTAAATTGAAAATTACTTTAAAATTACACAAAAATCAAACTACTTTGACTCAAACTCTTAATCACTACAAAAAGTTTAAGATAGACTTTCAAATCAAATACTTTAATTTTGTGGAACAAAATTCAAATCACGTTGACTCAAACTCTTAATATTTACAAAATTTTTAAAAATAGACTTGCAAATCAAAACTTTAATTTCATAGAAATATAGATTAAATAAAACTAGCACAATGAGTTTAATATAAATTAAAAATAAATATTGTTTTTTTAAAAAATGCTTCCCAAGAATCAAGCTATATAGACTCTTTTATTGTAGAAGTGGATTATTTTGATATTAATATCAATTTAGAGTAATAATACTAATTTTTTTTCAAATTACTATGAAAACTCAAATATTGTGTGATTTCAAATACCAAAGTTAGTAACAAATGTGTAATAGTATATAAATATTTATATCTTATATAGTAAAATAAGGTTATAATTCTGTGGAGGTACGAGACGCTGCCACGTGTCACTTATAAATTTGACGCTTTCGCCTTTCTCTAATTTTTTTTAATATTTTTTCTTTCTAACTAATAATTTTACCTATTGTAAATTGAAAATTTCTTTAAAAAAACTCCACAAAAATCAAATCACGTTGACTCAAACTCTTAATCTCTACAAAATTTTTAAGATAGACTTTCAAATCAAATACTTTAATTTTGTAGAAACAAAATTCAAACCACGTTGACTCAAACTCTTAATCTTTACAAAATTTTTAAAAATAGACTTTCAAATCAAAACTTTTAATTTCATAGAAACATAGATTAAATAAAACTAGCACAATGAATCTAACAAAAATTAAAAATAAATATTGTTTTAAGAAAATGATTTCCAACAATCAAACCACATAGACTCCTTTATTTTAGAAGTGGATTATTTTGATATTAATATCAATTTTAGAGTAAAAATAATATTATTTTTTAAATAAATAACTATGAAAACTCAAATAATGTGTGATTTGGAATACCAAAGTTAGTATCAAATATGTAATAATATTTAAATATTTGTGAAGAAATATCTTATATAATAAAGTAAGATTACAATTTTGTGGAGTTATGAGATGATGTGTCCCTTACAAATTTGACGCGTTTGTCCTTCTCTAATTTTCTTCTTTTATATTTTTTTCTTTCTAACCAATAATTTCACCTAATGTAAATTAAAAATTCCTTTAAAAAAACTCCCCAAAAATCAAACCATGTTGATTCAAACTCTTAATCTCTACAAAATTTTTAAGATAGACATTCAAATCAAATACATTAATTTCATAGAAAAAAAAATTCAAACCACGTTGAATCAAACTCTTAATCTCTACAAAGTTTTTAAAAATAGATTTTCTAATCATTAATTTTAATTTCATAGAAACATAGATTAAATAAAACTACCACAATGAATCTAATATAAATTAAAAATAAATATTGTTTTTAGAAAAATGTTTTCCAAGAATCAAACGACATAGATTCCTTTATTGTAGAAGTGGATTATTTTGATATTAATATCAATTTTCGAGTAATAATAATATTAATTTTTAAAGAAATAACTATGAAAACACAAATATTGTGTGATTTGAAATACCAAAGTTAGTAAATAGTATTTAAAAGATTTATGGAGAAATATTATTAATAAAATAGTTGGATTCCAAAGAAAAATAGACTAATAAAATAAGAATAATATGAAACCATTACTATAATACTAAAAAAATGAACACAAATATGAAAAATGGAACAATAAAACCAACATAAAATATTAAAACAATAAAACTCAGGCAAAGCGTGAGACTTACCCTAGTATATATATATAAGAAAACTGAAAGCTTGAGAAATGAAAGAATCAAAATAACCCTTCTTCTTATATACTTTTTTACATTCCTGCCATTACTATTTAATAATATTGTTTTCAAAACTAAGGGTCTGATTGGTGGTATTTCAAATACGGAATTCGTAGTGGTTTTGTGAAAACCACTGTTTTGTCACCAATCATGAATTATTTATAATGAAAACAGAGTAGATTTTGAGATGCGTACTCTTGTCTGGTGGATAAAAAACGTATTTCAAAATCGCACCATGGGTAATATCCAGCGTCGAATCAAAAACGCTTTGGAAAATAATTTTTTTATTTCCAATTTTTTTTTTAATAATCATTCTCTTCTATAAAATGGCCATATGTATGCATCATATTTCTACATAGTCAACTAACAAAAAACACTCTTATAAAAAACTGAAGAATTCTTTCTTCCTTTTTTGAAGAATAAGGTAAGTCTTCTTTTAGTTATAAGATATAAAAAAATATTAATTTCATCTAAATTAAATTAAAATATTTTAATTTATTTCATATAAATTGAGTTTAAAATATGAGTAGTTAATTAACTTAATAAAAATTAACAAAACAATCTTACAAGAATATATTTAAATATTTTATAATTTAACAAAATAGATGTATTTCTTCATAATTTAATAACAAAATTAATTTAACTGTTTAAAATTTTATTTAAACATAGTTTACATTCTACGTCTATAGATAGATTAGCTTTTCAGATTGTAATAGCTTTTCAGATTGTTACTTGTAGTCATACCTTTTCTTAATTTAAAAAGTCTAATTTAGTCATAGTTTAATTAAATTATTCATGTATTAATAGTTTAATTAAAGTATACTTATAATTAATATATTATAATCTCATCTTTATTGAATTTCATCTCATCCATTAAAATATATGTGTTTTCATAATATTATGTGTCATGTTATGCAAAACAAAATTTTAACTATACAAAATAATAATTTTGAATTAAAAAACTTTTACCACTATAGTTATATACATATTACTAAAAGTTAAATATATATATATATATATATATGCATTAAAGAAATATTATACTTATATACTTGTTTATCCGAAAATATGTATAACATATTTATATTTATTTTTTACAGATTTTATTGAATTTTTACTAGTTTATAAAAAATATAAATTATTGTAAAATTTTACAGATTCAAAATTTATGTTTTAATAATAACTTATTTTCAAAGACTTTATTAGTTTATTTATACAAATATACCTATATATATACCATATTTTCAAACATATAACATATATTTATATCACAATTTTATTTAAATTACATTTTAATATTTTAAATACATTTTAGATCGTATAAATAATTATATTATTAAAATATAAAATAAGATAGTTAATAGTTATCATATTAATTGTTAAAAAATATAAGACTAATTGTTGAATTTCACTGAATATAGATATGTCTTCTCATTGTCGACGGAACACGAATTCTACTAGGCCAACAAGTTCAAATCGTCCCACAGAAGTTTCAACTCTTCCCACAGAAACAACCCTCAGAGTAAATATTAGTTTTCTTTTTATTTTTAATTTAAATATTAATTCAATATGATTTAATAAGTAATATTGTAATTTAAAAGTTTGTAGAACAAAGACAAAGACACATAAAAATTGTCATATATACAGGAAAAAACATTAATTCAATTATTCGACGAAGCAGTTGTCATGAATAATTATACTCTTAAACATCCTACAGCCATTGTAGAGAGTATATGGTTGAAAAGTTTAATCAAGCATTTAACATGAATATAACTTATGGTTTCTTAAAAAACAAACTTGATGAGTTAAAAAAACTTTTCAAGAGGTGGAAGACTCTTATGAATTCTACTGGTATCTTAGTTGATTCTGATACATCTATGATATATGCATCTGACGCAAGGTGGAAGAAAAAAGAGTTCATAAGTAAATAAAATTCTTATAGTTATATATATATATATATATGTATATATGTATGTATGAAATAATCTTATTATTTAAAATGTATAGGGATGCAAAATAACAAAAGTCTTGAACCAAAAACCGCCCGAGTTTTGGGATGTAATGGTGCGATGTCTTGCATTATATGATGTTCAATCACAATCTCAACAATCATCACGTCAAAGAAGAGAAGAGCTTATCAACACACATGCAGTTGAAGATAAAGGTGATGATGGCTCAGACGCCAATAGTGGTGACATACCAAAAACACAAGTTCATGAGACACAAGAAGAGGAAGTGTATCATGTTACAATTGATGACAATATATACCGTTTAAATGAACACACCAATGAAACGGTCCAAAATACCGCTCGAAGAGACCAACAACGAGAGAGGCTAAATTTGCAGTCAACCGCTAGACGTGGGAGCAGTTCACAGAGATTAGGAGGAAGCTCACGAATTTCTATTAGGAGTGGTTCACACAGAGGCGGAAACAAACAATCCTTTGAAAAAACAATACAAGACACTATTGCTGGATATACAGAATTTCAACGACAAAGTTTGCAACAACTTCGTTCAGGTGCTTTTAAACAAGATGTTTATGATGAATAGAAAAAAGCCGAAATGATATTTCTTGCTCTAAAATTTCCAAAAGACACGAAATTTTATTGGACATGTCTTAATAAGGTTCAAGAGTTAGTATTTTTGTGTAAGTATTTCATTGATAAGATACAATTGTAAGAAGGTATGACAGGTGTTTCACGGAACAACGAGGATATGCTAAAACAATTCTTAGAAGCTAAGCTACAATTATTAGAAGCTACAATTGTTAGAAGTTATGATAGATGTTTCACGGAACAACGAGGATATGCTAAAACAATTAGGTTCAGGCCAACAGTGGGGTACACCACCAAAGGCTTAACATTGGAGTTCACCTCAATTTATTCTACAATGGGGCACACCACCAAATGCACAACAATAGGGCATACCACCAAATGCTCAACAATGGGGCACACCACCAAATGCTCAACAATAGGGCACACCACCAAATGCTCAACAATAGGTCACACCACCAAATGCTCAACAATAGACCACATCACCAAATGCTCAATAATAGGGCACACCACCAAATGCACAACAATGGAGCACACCACCAAATGCACAACAATGGGGGCTATCATCAAACTTTCAACTTTGGTTTGCGCCAACAAACTTTCACGCAGGATGTCAGCCACAAAATTTTTAACAAGGCGGCTCATCAGGAACAACTCCAACTAATGTTCAATACAAATTTTCCGTTGGAAGTAAAGAAGAAAGTATCAGGAATACTCAACAAGATATTTCAGATGGAGCAGTTGGAGTTTCACCAAACGTTCAACAAACTTCTTCACGTGGTCTTGATTTAACAAATTATTTTGAAGCTGACCATATTTTACATATACATAGACCCGGAGGTCTATTTAATATATGGGAAACTCAACAAGGAACATCTTCAAATATAAATGAAGATCATCAAAGTTACTCAGAAGATGAAGATTAGTTTCTAATAGTTGTGATTCGTTATATAGTTTATGTAATAAAATCATTTATATTTTGATTAATAAATTTTAGCATTTTTTAATTGGCTAATATAAGTTTAAATTTGTTTATGATGTGTTTTTATGTCATGTTTAAAATTTCAGGCTTTTCTTAAATGTCAATTACGATCACAAGGCATCTACAACTTAAACTATGAAGAAAGAATTGAATTGTGGAATTTGGAGAATGAGCAATTTTCAGAGTTAATAATTCAACCAACGTTGACTTACTATCATCAGTATTTTGAAAGAGCACAGTCCAAACCGATGAAGGTTTTTGCATAGAGAAACATTTGGCGTCGAGTGCAACAAGATGATGTTGCTTGTCTTTAGCTACTATGAATGTCACTACCATGTTTCACAACTTTGTGTGATATGCTACAAATAAATTATGGACTACAACCAACATTAAATATAAGTATTGAAGAAAGTATGGCTATATTTCTATGGATATGTGGGCATAATGAAGTCCAAAGAGATATTGGTTTCAGATTTGGGCAAAATCAGAAAGCTGTGCAAAGAAAATTTATGAAAGTTCTTACCACGAATGAACTACTGGCAGGTGATTATATTAGAACTCCAACAAGAGAAGAGTTACACCGAATTCCTAAAAGACTTCAAGTAGATCAAAGATATTGGCCATATTTTAGTGGATTCGTTGGAGTTATGGATGACATTCATGTATGCGCCAAAATGAAGCCTGAGTTACAAAAAATATATTGGAATCGACACGATAATGCATCCTTGAGCATCATGGAAATATGTGATTTAAATATGTTATTTACATATATTTGGAATGGAGCACCGGGATCATGCTACGATATAGTTGTTCTTGCAATTGCACAACAAAGTGATTCTGAATTTTCTTTACCTCCATTAGAGAAGTATTATCTCGTTGATTCTGACTATCTAAACAAACAAATATATTTTTGCTCCATATAGATCATCACAAAAAAGAGTTGTGAGATATCATATGTCTCAGTTCAACTGTGGTCCTGCTTCTAGGAATAAAGATGAATTATTCAATCGATGTCATGCATCTTTGTGTTCGGTCATTGAAATGACGTTTGGAGTTTGGAAGAAAAAATGGAGAATTCTTTCTTATTTTCCAATATATATTCTACACATACAAAAAAAAGTGGTAATGGCTACAATGAGATTACATAATTTTATCAGAATTTCAAACTTTTCAAATGCAAATTTTGCAAATGAAGTGCCAGAAACAGGAACAAACAACAGATATTCTGAATCTAACTGAAGTGACGTGGAAGCTGCCGAGTTAGCAGATGGAGGATATATGACACAAATAAGAGACAATATTGCAAATATGATATGGGAAAATTGGAGTACTCGGCGCAAAACCTTCTAGTGATAAATTAAAAAAAAAAAAACAAAGTACTTGATAGTATTTTTCTAGTGTATTTTACATTTTTTTTTTGTTATTTAAAATTTAATTTGATATTTATAAATTGAAACTTTCACTTCAAATAAATTTTAATATTTAAGGTTTATAAATAATAGATAAAAATATTACTTCATTAATACTAACTAAACAATTTAAATTTATAATTACTCTAATATTATAAATTTATTTGTTATTAAAATATTTAACTAAAATTTGTATTTTGCACCGCTTGATACTTTTTTACCAATCAAACATTTATTTTCTACTGCAAAATCTTTTTTCACCAATCAAATATTATTTTGTACCGTTTATTTTATAAAAACCGCACTTGTCCAGCATAATATATTTTTCCGCATGTACCACTTTTGACCCGTACGCACTCACAATTCATTTTTCCCGCATTACCAAATACGCTGTTACTATTCTAACCTTAAAAACAGTATTTATCCAGCGGTCCAACTAAAACTGCACCGGATAATACACTTTTCTTTGCTTTTTTCAAAATTTTAATTAAAAAATGACTATGTATGTCTAATAACAATCTATTCCCAAAGTTATATACGAGAAAAAAAAATGTCTCTCTCACCCTTTCAGATTTGTACATAAAATTAATTTTCTTTTTCTTTTGAATAGGTATTTTATACAAATAAACTAAATGGTATTGTATTGAAATTTTTTGTTATTTAACATTTACATATATATTTTAAATTTTACTTCAAATAAATTTGTTAATTAAAGTTTATTAATAATAGATAAAATATAATGTCATATACACTAAGTAAACAATTTTAATTTACAATTACTTAATATTATTAATATATATTTTTTTCTAAATTATTTTAGTAAATTTTTTTACTGCACCACTTTATACTTTTTTACCAATCAAATATTATTCCGCATTGCTTATTTTATAAAAGTCGCATTTTTCACATAATATATTTTCTCGCACGTACCGCTGTTGAACCGTACCACACTTATAATCTATTTTTTCCGTATTACCAAATACGCTGTCACCATTGGGAGCCGAATAATCAAAATGATTGTTCATCTTATATATCTTTTTACACTCCTGCTATTACTATTCACTAATATTGTTTACTAATTGCCTCGTTTCTAATATTAACAATATTGTTTACTAACAATGCCTCGGTTCTAATTATATATCAATGAAGTTATACGCTTTTAATGGGATTAGCTTTGTCATTTTCTTCCCTACTTGATATTTTCATTTTAGCATCCACATTCTTAAGTGTTACTTGATCTTGTCTTCTTTCTTCAGGATAGCCTACTAGATGTGGCATTCCTCTTCTTGTCGTTCCTTATGCTGCTTTTAAAACTTCAGAATAAATCCTCATTGACCTCATTGCGCAGACGGTCAAACTTCATCACAATTTTTTTCACCAGAATTTTAAATACAAAACCAACTTGATTGTGGCTTTCACCAAAGAGTTTGTCAAGCTCCTCTTTATGCTTTTCTGTTCCTTCACCTTTTGTATCTTCCTCCACAAAAATTGAATCAAGAACGTCAAAGAAGCAGATAGCTCTTCTATTTCCATATCCATTTCTCGTTGGTCTGTTCCAACAAACCACAAGTTTTTTCTATACATATCAAATTAGAAATTACACACACAAAAAAAGAGGAATTTGTAATCAAATCATAAGAAATTGGATGACTATCATCTGACGAGGCAGAAAAGTTTAGCCTAAAACATATATATAGCCAGGTAACTTACCACATCTTACCATATGCATACTAACCATTGTGAAATTATGATATGCCATTTCTTAATATACAGAGGACCAGGAAATTGTGGAGCGAGATCTACCACCAAATCAGTCATGTAACTAACCACTTATTAACATATACATAGTCACCATTTCGAGGTTATGACATGCCCTGTTTTTAATACCATAATCAATGGGTACATACCTTATGCAATTTACAAAAATTGAACATATGACTTCATATATTAAGGAAACTTTGTAGTGAAATGTTAAGAACACAGTTATTTTAAACTATGAATGTCATTTAAAAAAAAAAGAACTATCGGAGTTAAGAAATTGAACTTCTCACTACTTGTTTTTAATTTACTAGGTTTTCGAGATAAGAGAAACAAATGTTTAAAAAAATTTCGAGTTTTACTAGATTTAAATTTAAATGCTTTGTTTATCCAAGTAATTAGTTTTAATAAGTATCAAATGTTGCATTCAATATTTCTTTTTGAAATTTTTGAAAACATTGAGGATCTTAAGTTTCGGAACATTCTTGTACTTAAGTTTTTGGCCTTAACATTACCAAAAAAAAATCGATTTTATACCTTTGTCAAATACTTTTACTTTTACCAAAGTCGTTTTTCTCTTCTTCTGAATGTAATTATTTTATCAAAATCATGTAGAATTAAACGAGACAAAATTCATTTATAAAAAGAAGAAAAAACATGTTGAAAAGTAAACACCAAAGAAACATATATAGTTTTCTTCATACTTTTAAATGTAATCTCCACATGTTAGAAAAGAAATCTGAAACCTGAAAGCTTGAGAATTGATGAATCAAAATGATCATTTTATATCCGTTAACATTCCCGCCAAAACTAACTGCTACAGGTGGGAAGAGAAATTAGAGAAGAAGAGAGCCCCAAATTAAAAGAAGGGAAAGCTTGGCTAAATTTCAGGACCTCCAAAAACGGAGTTTAATCGTTGTTCATTGTTTTCTTCAATGACCCTTTTTTACTCTATTCATGTAAAATAAAAACCGTTTTCTCCAAAAAAAAAAGTTGATTTTTTTCGTATTCATTTCACCTCACCAACGTCTTCTTATTTCTCGGGTTCCCAATTCCCTCAATTTGGGAACCTGAAAAATCTCTTCCCCAACTTCAGGTACAAACCCTTTTAATCATATTCTTTTCTTGCAACATACGTTACTTAAACCTAATGATATGTTTATTTCTTACTTTCCTTCAGAATGGGTCTCAAGCTCTCAAGAGGGCCTTTAAAAGACAAGACAACTCTAGAACTAACGAAGGTTCACATTCTGACTTACCTTACCACAAGTTATTATCTACGTAACTTGGTTTCCAAGAAACGAAGACGATTAATCTTCGGTGGATATGATATCGAAATGTCTTACATCTCTGACAAATTGTTGGCTATGTCTTTTCCCGCTGAACGAATGAGAGCGGTTTATAGAAACCCTCTCTGGCAAGTCAAATCTGTGCTCGATATGCGACATCCTGATCACTACAAGGTCAATCAATAACACAAAATGATCAATCAAAACACTAAAAACAACAAAATAACCAATCTTGTTTAACATTTGTTTCATGAAATTTTGTCAGGTTTATAATCTATGTATAGAAGAATCTTATGATCCAGAAAACTTTTATGGCCGAGTCGAAAGATTTCCATTTGATGACAATCATGTCCCATCTCTTAAAATGATCCAACTTTTCTGCGAAAGTGTTCATTCTTGGATCTCACTAGATCCCAAAAACATCGCCGTTGTCCATTGCATGGTATTACATTAAAACCTAAAAATCCGGTTTTCTTCCACATTGTTGCATGATCAGATTCTAATGGTAGTTTATGCAGGCAGGAAAAGGTAGAACAGGACTAATGGTATCGGCTTACCTTGTTTATGGTGGCATGTCAGCTGAGGAAGCTCTTCAGATGTATGCAAGCAGAAGAACCACAAACAATAATGGAGTAAGTCCTTAAATTTACATACGAATAGAGAGCTAATTCATACACACCAATCTTTAATTTCTTGATTGATTCCTTGACAGGTTTCGATACCTAGCCAACGACGTTATGTCAAGTACTGGTCAGATTTACATTCATTTGGCAAAAACGGACCTCCAGTGGTTAAATTACCTCAAGAACATAGCAGAGAGTTGCTGAGGATTAGACTTTATGATACAGCCAATGTTGATTCGGTCTTCTTTGTGGTCTCAGAACTTCAGGAGGTAATGAGTTTTACATTTTTATGCATTGCAGACTTTGTTTACACAATGAAAACTCTGTTTCTGATGTAAGGTTCCAAATGAGATGTATCGACCATCTGTAGAGCTTGCAAGAGGATGTTGTAGACAATTCAAGAAAGGGTATTGTAGAAGCTCGAGTCCACGGTATTATATATCTCATGTGAACTGTGATTCAGAAGAAGATGAGCAAGTAAAAGATGGAGAAGAGCCACGTCTTGTTGTTCAAATGGATACAGAGAGTTCCATTATCGATGAGAAAACATGTCTTGATTTCTACTTTGAAAAACCTGTGAGAGTAAGTCACAAAAACCAATCTTCATGATCAAAAGTTTTTGATAAGATGTTTGAATAATTAAGCATATGATGATTTCTTGAACAGGTGAGTGGAGACATACGTATCACATTCTACCAGAAAATGATTGGAAGCCGCCTTTTTTATACTTGCTTCAACACAGCTTTTATAACCAATGGTTTGCTTCAGGTAAAAAAAAACTCTCCAGATCCCTTTAAGCCATTTGGTATTATTCTCTCTTGACATGTTTATCAATGTCCTTTTTTTACTCTTACAGTTTTCCTTAGGAGAGCTAGATAAAGTTGGTGGTAATGGAAGATCCATATCCGGTCCTGATTTTAGCTTGGAGTTACTCTTTGGTCCAGCTAGTTCCAAACTCGGAAAGCTTGTTTCGCGCAATGATATTTCTCTTTCTTGAGGCCTCATTTTCAGCTCTCAAAATCGGATTGTTAAAGCTTTTAACAGTTCTGTTTCATCAGATCAGCCACAAAAGTGGTGTGAATAGCTCAGCTGACACCTGCAAACACTTCAATGGCTGAAAACAGAGCTTCCATGGGCAAATGAGAGATCGATATTCAAACAGTAGCGGCAAAGAACCACTTACTCAACAATGTTTTGTTTTTTTATGTAGCAGGGACTGCAATTTTGGTAAATCATAGACAGTTATGTGATCTTTGGGATTCTCTTACCATCCATTTTTTCACAAGGATGGTAAAGAACCAGATACTCTGTTTTTGAGTAACACATCTCCATACCAAAACTCAAAAGGAAACAGTTTTGTTATAATCGAAATACCATCAAACTTTTCTTCATTGTGTCTATGAAACTAATTAGAAGCAGAAAACATAACTTAAAACAGAATAGAAAAAGCATGAGAAGAGATCTCTTTTTATCCTTGTATCTTGTTCTTTGAAATCACCTCAAAGGATATGCCATTCTCTTCAAGTCGCTGTTGGATATCGGTTGAACCAAACACAATTCCAGGTGTGTAGACTCCTCCTTTAACTAGGCTTTCGCGTTGGCCCAAGACTATCAAACCGCATTGAACAAGCGCTATCGGGGTGGTTATATACCCAATCTCAGGTCCTGATATTCTTGTAATAATTTCCATGTCAGACTTTGTGTTTCCTTGTGAAGCTAGACTCTCTTCGCTGTACCCACGACCTATGAACCACATCTTAAACATAGCACTCTCTACCTCTTCTTCACTCGGACCCTTCTTCTGGAACACACCAGCGCTAAAAACAGAAGGGAATTTCAGAAGAAGCCATCTTCCGAAAGAGAACTTGGAAAGTAGACCAAGGGACACTCCAAGTGTAATGTATTGGAATATCCCAAAGAGAGATTTGGATGTTATCTTAACACCGAAATGAGCTGGCTTGATCGTTGACCAGTACGCTTCTCTCTTCTGTATCTGATCAGGACTCTCGTTAACCCCAGGAAGTCCATGTGGTTTCTCTGTTAGAGTTGTGAGTGTTCTACGAACAACTACTGCATCAGCAGAAGGTAGCTTTAAAGCCCAAAGACCAATCTTCTTCTGGTTTTCTAGAGCTGGTCCTTTAGCTGCAGGACCATGAATCTACAAATACATACCAAAGTTCAATATTAGCCAAAGCCTAACTACCAAGAATGTACAAAATAGAATTTATTTCAATGTTACGTTTCGTTACCGTTGGTCTTGGCCTTCTTGGTCTTGAACGTCTCAGTTCTTTAAGCTTATCTGCATTAGCTACACCTAAAACCGCAGACTCATAAGTCCCAAAGTTTCCAGCAATTTTTTTGTCAGACTCCAATCTGAGGTATGCTTCGATCTGGTTAGGAACTGATGGTGGTTCCCATTGTCTGGAGTTAAAGAGAAGACCCAATTCAGCAGGAATTGAATCAAAACCACATGCAGAAACGATTAATGAACCAGTCTCTTCAGCTCTTTCATGGTATTTAGCTTCCATTCTCTCCATGAACTCAGGTTCACCACTTATATCCAAATAATCACACCTATAAAAAAAACAATGGAACAAGGAAACAAACCTTATCAAAGATTACACTTTTTCATCAAGCTACCAACTTTAATAATTCCTTAAAATCTAATCAGAGATCAAACTTAATAAAAAGAACCATGTAGGAAGCAAATGAAACTTAACAAGATTACACTTTTTCATCAAGAACTCAATAGCAAACAAAAGTTAACAAGATTACAATTTTTTCATCAAGAATTAATCAGAGATCAAATTTAACAAAAAATAACCATGTAGCAAGCAAATGAAAACTTACTAAGATTACACATTTTTCATCAAGAATTCATTCAATAACACACCAAACTTAACAAGACTACAGATTCTTCATCAAAAATTCAATGACAAATAAAATTAACAAGATTACACATTTTTCATCAAGAATTAATGGATTTTCTAACATCTTCAAGCTACCAACTTTATCCATTCTTTAAATTTTAGTGTTTTCTCGACAAGAAAGTGAAACAAGATCAAAATTTTAGGCTTTGTAATCAAAATTGTTGAAGTATCACTGTAACAAAGCTCATATGTCAACAACCACACGTTTTAAAACTTAAATTTCATCAAATTTTCCAGTTTTTAGTTCACTCTGTAACTAAAACACAATTGAGAAAACAGAGGAAAAAAGACGACTTTACCCTGAATCAGCACATGCAGAGACGACGGGATCGCCATGGATACGAAAAGGTCCAACACAATTAAGGATGAGTTTAGTTTGGCTACAGAGACGACGAAGTGAATCAGGATCAGATGTATCAGCAGTGAGGATAGCGACAGAGGATGGAGGCGAGTTCGGATGAGCAGCCCATTGGAGAGATTGGGTTAACCGGGTCGGGTTACGACCCGCTAAAGCTAGAGACTTTAACGGAGAAGACGGCGTCTGGAAGAATTTGAGAGCTTCTCTGACGACGTATTTGCCGGTAAATCCGGATGCTCCGAGTATGACGATATCGTAAATCGGGTTGGGTTTTTGAGTTGGATCCATCGTGATCTGATTTGGGGATGGAGAGAGTTTTGGGTTCGAGAAAGATATTTGTGTGTGAGAAGATTTGTTTATGGAGCTGTGTGTGTTCACCGTCTACGAAAACCACCAACATAGTTACACGTCATTTTCGAGTAATAAATTCTTCTTCTTGTTTTAAAAAGGTAATAAAATCATCTTTTTGATTGTATAAATCTGTTGTTGTAAGTATTTGGAATGGTGGGGAGAATAATATTGATTTGATTTGATTTTATTTGATTGTGTCATTGTATGATTGTTTGTGTGGTGTCATTGTATGATTGATTGTGTCACGCAATTCATTCAAGTTTCTATGACTTCCATGGATCATGGATGCAGGACGGGGTGATGGCGGCCAAAACTATCTGCAGATTAAATCTTTTTTTTTTTTTTATTATTATTCACAAATTATATTTCGTAAAAGTATGGATAGAAAAAAACTAAAAAAGTTGCTGCGGATCAACTGCGGTTCAAAAATAAACTAAGACCGTAGTGAACTGTGAACCGCCTTAGAAAAGAGATGATTTAGTCCGCTGATGATTTTGTCTATTAAGTCCGCAGTCACCATTCGAAGCCATGAAGGATAAAAATTTAGGATCCGAATGGTAACAGTGTATTTAGTAATGCGGAAAAAATAAATTATAAATGCAGTACGGGTCAACAGTGGTACATGTGGGAAAATATATTATGCGGGACAAGTATGATATCTATAAAATAAGCGATACAAAATAATGTTTGATTGGTGAAAAAAAAATTTTGCACTAGAAAATAAATGTTTGGTTGGTAAAAAAAAATATCAAACAGTGCGGAATACAAATTTTAGTTAAATATTTTAATAACAAATAAATTTATAATATTAGAATAGTTATAAATTTAAATTGTTTAGTTAATATTTTTAAAGTACTATTTTTATCTATTATTTATAAACTTTAAATATTAAAATTTATTTGAAGTAAAAGTTCCAATATATATATATCAAATTAAATGTTAAATAACAAAAAAAAGTACAATACACTAGAAAAATACTATCAAGTACTTTAGTTTTTTTTTTTGATAACTAGGAAGTTCTGCGCCGAGTAATCCAATTTTTCCACATCATATTTGCAAAATTGTCTCTTATTTGCGCCATATATCCTCTATTTGCTAACTCGGCAGCTTCCACGTCACTTAAGTTAGATTCAGAATTTCTGTTGTTTGTTCCTGTTTCTGATACTTCATTTGCAAAATCTGCATCTGAAAAATTTGAAATTCTGATAAAATTATTAATCCCATTGTAGCCATTACCACTTTTTTTTGTATGTGTAAACTATATCTTGGAAAATCAGAAAAAATTCTCCATTTTTTTTTCTAAACTCCAAACGTCCTTTCAGTGACCAACGCAAAGATGCATGACATCAATTGAATAATTCATCTTTATTCCTAGGAGCAGGACCAGAGTTGAACTTAGACATATGATATCTCACAACTCTATTTTGTGATGATCTATATGGAGCCAAAAATCCTTATTTGTTTGGATAGGCAGAATCAACGAGATAATACTTCTCTAATGGAGGTAAAGGAAATTCAAAATCGCTTTGCTGTGCCATTGCAAGAATAGTTGTATCGTGGCATGATCTTAGTGCTCCATTCCAAATATATGTAAACAACATATTTAAATCACATATTCCCCTAATGTTCAAGGATGTATTATCGTGTCGATTCCAATATATTCCTTGTAAATCAGGCTTCACTTTGACGCATACATGAGTTATATCCATAGTTCCAATGAATCTACTAAAGTATGGCCAATATCTTCGATCTACTTAAAGTCTTTCAGGAATTCGATGTAACTCTTCTCTTGTTGGATTTCTAATATAATCAACTGTCAGTAATTCAGTCGCAGTAAGAACTTCCATAAATTTTCTTTGCACAGTTTCCTTATTTCGCTCAAATCTCAAACCAATATCTCTTTGGACTTCATTGTGCCCACATATCCGTAGAAACATAGCCACACTTTCTTCAATACTTATATTTAATGTTGGTTGTAGTCCATAATTTGTTTGCAGCGTTTCACACAATGTTGTGAAACATGGTAGTGGCATTCGTAGTAGCTGAAGACAAATGTTTCTCTATGCCAAACCTCCATCGGTTTGAACTGGTGCTCTTTCAAAATAATGATGATAGTAAGTCAACGTTGATTGAATTACTAACTCTGAAAATTGCTCATTCTCCAAATTCCATAATTCAATTCTCTCTTCATAATTTAGGTTGTGGATGCCTTGTGATTGCAATTGACATATACAAAAAGCCTGAAATTTTAAACATGAGATAAAAAAACACATCATAAATAAATACAAACTTATATTAGCCTATTAAAAATGCTAAAATTGATTAATCAAAATATAAATGATTTTATTACATAAACTAGAATAATGAATCACAACTATTAGAAACTAATCTTCGTCTTCTGAGTAACTTTGATGACCTTCATTTATATTTACAGATGTTTCTTGTGGAGTTCTCCATAAATTGAATAGACCTCCGGGTCTAAGTGTGTGTGAAATATGGCCAGCTTCAAAATAATTGTGAAATTGAGACTACGTGAAAACATTTGTTGAACATTTGGTGGTGTACCCCATTGTTGAGCATTTGGTGGTGTGCCCCATTGTTGAGCATTAGATAGTGTGCCTCATTGTTGTGCATTTGGTGATGTGTCCCATTGTGCAGTAAATTGAGGTAAACCCCATTGTTGACCATTTGTTGGTGTACCCCACTGTTGGCCCGAACCTAATTGTTTTGGCACATCCTTGTTGTTTCATGAAACACATGTCATTGCTTCTAACAATTGTAGCTTATCTTCATTGTTGCTTCAACCTATATCAATGAAATACTTACGTCAAAATTCTAACTCTTGAAGCTTATTAAGGCATGCCCAGTAAAATTTCGTGCCCTTTGGAACTTCTAGAGTAAGAAATATCACTTCAACCTTTTTCCATTCATCATAGTCATCTTGGTCAAAAGCACCTGGATGAATTTTTTGCAAACTTTTTCGTTGAAATTCTATATATCCAGCAATAGTGTTTTGTATTGTTGTTTCAAAGGATTGTCTTCTTCGGCCTCTGCGTGAACCACTCCCAATAGAATTCAAGAGCTACTTCCTAATCTCTGTGAACTGCTTCCACATCTAGTGGTTAACTGCAAATTTAGCCTTCCTCGTCGTTGGTCTTTCGAGTGGTATTTTGGACCGTTTTATTTGAAGGGTGTATATTGTCATCAATTGTAACACGATACACTTCCTATTCTTGTGTCTCATGAACTTGTGTTTGTGGTATATCACCACTATCGGTGTCTGAGCCATCATCACCTTCTTCTTCAACTGCATGTGCATTGATAAGCTCTTCTCTTCTTTGACGTGATGATTCTTGAGACTGTGATTGAACATTATATAATGCAAGACATCGCACCATTACATCCCAAAACTCTGGCGGTTTTCGGTTTAAGACTTTTGTTATTTTTCATCTCTATACATTGTAAATAATAAGATTATCTCATACATACATATATACATATATATATATATAGGTAACTATAAGAATTTTGTTAACTTACGAATTATTTTTTCTTCCACCATGCGTCAGATGCATATATCATAGATGTATCAAAATCAACTGAGATACCAGTAGAATTCATAAGAGTCTTCCACCTCTTGAAATTTTTTTGAACTCATCAAGTTTGTTTTTGAAGAAACCATAAGTTATATTCATGTTAAACGCTTGATTGAACTTTTCAACCATATACTCTCTACCAATGGCTGTAGGATGTTTAATAGTATAATTATTCATGGCAGCTGCTTCGTCGAACAATTGAATTAATGTCTTTTCCTGTATATACGACCATTTATATTTGTCTTTGTCTTTATTCTACAAAATGTTAAATTACAATATTACTTATTAAATCATATTGAATTAATATTTAAATTAAAAATAAAAAAGAAACTAATATTTACTCTGAGAATTGTTTATGTGGGAGGAGTTGAAACTTTTATGAGACGATTTGAATTTGTTGGCCTAGTAGAATTCATGGCAACTGTTCCGTCGACGATGAAAAGACATATATACGTTTAGTGAAATTCAACAATTAGTCTTATATTTTTCAATAACTAATATGATAAATATTAACTATATTGTTTTCTATTTTAATAATATAATTATTTATTCGATCTAAAATGTATTTAAAATTTTATTTAATAATGATCATAAAAAGTTGAACTTATTTAAAATGTATTTAAAATATTCAAATATAATTTAAGTAAAACGGTGATATAAATATATGGTTTATGTTTGAAAATATGGTATATATATAGGTATATTTGTATAAATAAAATAATAAAGTTTTTGCAAATAAGTTATTATTAAAACATAAATTTGAATCTGTAAAATTTTACGATAATTTATATTTTTTTATAAACTACTCCAAAATTCAATAAAATCTGTAAAAATCAATATAAATATGTTATACATATTTTGGATAAAAAAATATGTATAATATTTATTTATTGCATATATATATATATATATATTAACTTTTAGTAATATGCATATAAATATAGTAGTAAAAGTATTTTATTTCAACATTATTATTTTGTATAGTTAAAATTTTATTTTGCATACCATGACATATAATATTATGAAAACACATATAGTTAATAGATGATTCTAGAAAAATATGATTATAATATATTAATTATAAGTTTACTTTAATTAAACAATTAATACATGAATACTTTAATTAAACTATAACTACGAGTACGTATATTTTTAACACACAATAAAAAGCTATTACAATATGAACAAGAGATTCTATGGTGATTAGAAAGAAAAAAAAAAGCCAGCAAAAAAATAATTAGAATAAACAAATGTATTAATTACCTTATGCCCAGAAATATGAGAGATAATTTTAAGTCTTTAGAAAATGTTTTTCTCGCTTTTAGATTATGTAAGTGTCGAAAGAAATGATGTGTATGAGATTTTAAAAGTATGTATATTTATAGTAAATATTGTTAGGGTTAAAAAAAAGGGTTATTACCCACCGCAGATTTATATTCGACCACTAGGTAATAGGGTGGTGTCTTACATTAACGCGGTCATGTGTATTATTATTCTCTGAATCCGCAAATTTTTTTTTTGTTTTATAAAAACGCAAATGATCACAATTTTTCATGATTGGTGAATCACTTACAGTTTGAAAATTTTCCTTTCCAATTAGCTTTTATTATGTTTCCAATCAAGACCTTAGTTTCACGCTGTTTCTACTGATATTTGTAGAACTACAGGGTATCTCAAAATGTAGAATATGAGAAAGAGACGGCACACAATGCAACTACGGAAATGGAATCTGATAACCTTGTTTAACCAAATTCTCTTTCATTTAGAAAGCTCAAAGCGTCCGTTTTCCCTGTGTTTATTTGGGTTTTCTCCTAGTTGTTATTAGTTTAAACCAGTATATAAACTATAAAGCAATTTTAACCTAATTTCTGTGTAGTAAAAAACATACAAAAATAGATGCAATTTTTAAAGAAGTTACTTTTGCTTGGCATTTTATAAAATTCTGAAATATATGGTAAAAACAGGATATTGGACGAAGCATAATTACCCTTCATTTGATTCAATAACACATTACTATGATCCAGATGTATGCCCACTCCAAGGTCATTCTTGAAAGTTAAAATGTTCGCCTAAACTACGTCATTTTATATGGCAAGTTATAACGGATTGTCTAGCGGTTAATTCAAATCTCGGAGAAAGAGGAATCAATTGTGATATTCAATGTGTTCGGTGCGGAGCAGAAGAGGAGACAATCAATCATACTCTTTTTGAATGCCCTCCAGCAGTACAAGTTTGGGCATTATCAAAAATACCATCCGTACTTGGACAATTCTCTGGAATTTCAGTTTTTTCAAATATGGATAATCTATTTTGGAGAATTTCTGAAATTTATAAGGATGATAGGTTTCCTTGGGCTTTGTAGTATATCTCGAAAGGTAGAAATGAAAAGATCTATAAAATATTGATATGTCCACAATAAAGTTTAAAATTAGTGGAAGTCGAAGCATTGGCTTGGACATCTGCACAAGTTAATGATCATAATGAGTTTATTCGATTCTCTCAAGATATCGGTGTTATACCCTATTTCTCGAATTTCAGAGTTTAAAGGGTATCGTTGTTATGTAGATGGTTCATGGAAAAATACGGATAAATTCTCTAGATTAGGTTGGTACTGCTTTCAGGAAGATGTGCAAGAAACAATAATGGGGGCATGTAACACTTGTAGGTGCCTTTCTCCTTTGCACGCTGAATTAGAAACTCTCATTTGAGCAATGAAAATTCTGATAGCACAATAGAAAACAGAAATAACATTTGCGATAAACTCCTCCGAACTAGTGAAGATGGTATCTATACCGGTGGATTGGCCTGCTTTCTCAATGCAGCTGGAGGATCTCGTGAGAATAAAGATTTTGTTCTCATTTTCTCACTTTTTTAAAAAATTTCTCGTAATTCAAATTTAAAAGCAGATAAATTAGTATAGAGTGCTAGACCTTATTCGTATATTATTCATATAAACTATGTACCATCGGTTTGGATTTATGAACCGTTTTAATTAATATATAGTTGTTGAAAAAAAAAATAGATGCAATTTTCGCAGATAAGAGAAAGATAAAAAAAACATATGAGAGTGTTTGTTTTATACGATGTTTGTCTATAAAAATTAGTCACGAAACTATTCACAAAAAATCAGCAATAGTTTGAGATTTTGAGTGTCTACGCGCTGTATAGAACAAACCATGACAAATCTGTTTTTCTCCATAATTGTCTCTAAAAATTGTATCTCCTTTCTTATGCTTTTTCTCCACGAAAATTAGGTTAAAAGTGCTTTATATAATTCCATTTACCCCCTCAGTCCAATAATGTGTACTAAATTAAACTCAGTTTGGTTTTACAATACCAAATCCAAATTGTTTTTTCCACTAAGAGAAAAAATCAACAGTTTCTCGATCATTTACTCACTCCGTCGTCTTCCATAAACCAATTTCCCGAGCTCTATTGAACTTCTTCAACGCCTTTGGATTATATATGTATATTTATTTGATTTTTTTCTTTCAAAAAATGATTTTTGAATCGAGACTCTATTCAACCGTGCTAAAAACCACCAATGTTGGTTTAAGATGCCATTTCATGTTAAACATGAGTGTAAATGTGACGATTCTCGTGTTACTCTCATGCAAGAGCATTGTATTACCGCCTTGAACTTGAAGGGCATATAGAAGGATCTAGAAGGCTTAGGTATTATTGTCAGTATTATGGAGTTATGATATAATAATATTTACATATATTTGTATCTATTTTTTGGACAAACATATATTTGTATATATCTAGTTTATGAAATCTCTTTAGTATATAAACGTATGTAACTCCGATCATTATTCTTATGAGAGCAATACAATATTTTTCCAATTCTTATCTCTCATCATTCTAACATTTGGATTTTGATCTCCCACAAAAATTGTAAAGCTTACATAAATAATAAAAATGCATGAATTTACAAAGCTGCTGCTTGAGTTTGTATAAATTAAATTTTTCTTTTGACTGAAGAAGACCCTTTAAAGCAATGCACTTGACCAATAATTATCATTGTACAACTTTAATAAGCTTTAGTAGCAAACTTGAAACCCCACCATCTGGTCGTCTTACAAATATAGATACCTTTTGGTAACCCTGTTGTTTTGCACATAAAATATATTTTTAGGTTATAAAATAAATAAAAAAAGATATTATTAGGCCTGAGTGAGAACTATGTTTTGTTTTTTTTTTTTTTTTTTTTTTTGATAAAAAGATCTATGTTTTGTTAAGACATCTCAACAACTTAGGATAGATTAACTAACTAATCCACCTTAATTGTTTCTTAGCTTTTTAACTTGTCGGTTATGTCTTCTCTATCTCCCTGTCATACAGGTGACAAAGCTAAATATGTCTTTTCTCTTCTTTTTTTTTTTGATTTTGCAAATACAAGAAAAAGAAAAAAGATTATTACCCAATTTTGGTCCCACAATTCTCTCTTTCTTGCTGTTTATGCGGTTGAGTTTTGCACCTTCCATTGCCTCTCTTTCACAAGAAGATTCAAAAAAAAAGTTTCCTTTTTCTTTTAATAATTTTGTCATGTGATTGTTTTTTTTCCTCTTTCCCTCCTTTTTTCATCATCGTCTTCTTTGTGTCTCTTTTGTCTGCAATCCCATTTAATCTTTTGGCCTAATGTGGGGCTAATTCCCCCATATTAGACCCGTTTCCAAATCAGGAAACACCATTTTTCTATAAAAAATGGGTTGCATTAGCTCCAAGAACGTTTCATGTGTAACGGACCAGGGAGACTCACCGGTCCCTGAACCTGAGTCCACGAGCCAGCAACATCGAGTTCTTATTGATCAATCTTTGGATACAAGTCACCATAGCAGGCGTTCAAGGAAATCAAGGAGATTGGGCGGTTCTGATTTGAGGATTGGTGTGAGCCTTGGATTATCTCATAGGAGTTTAGAGGCTGAGCAAGCGGCTGCTGGTTGGCCATCTTGGCTTTGTTCCGCTTCAGCTGAGCTGTTCAAGGTTGGGTCCCTTTAAAGGCAGAGGCGTTTCAGAAGTTGGAGAAGGTAAACATATGGTTTCTTGTGAAGGAAGTTACCCAAAAACAAAGGATTTCGTTTCTCTTTTATTTTTTGGTTTGTGCTGATGAATCTTGCATGGTTTTAGATTGGACAAGGAACATATAGTAGCGTGTTTCGAGCACGAGAAGTAGAAACCAGGAAAATAGTGGCTTTGAAGAAGGTTAAGTTTGATAATCTTCAACCAGAGAGCATTAAGTTTATGGCAAGAGAGATTCTGATTTTGCGAAAACTCAACCATCCTAACATCATGAAACTTGAGGGTATAGTCACATCTCGAACATCCAGCAGCATTTATCTTGTTTTTGAGTATATGGAACATGATCTTGCCGGTTTATCCTCTAATCCCGACATCAGATTCACCGAGGCACAGGTACAAACAAAACCGCGAAATATGTGTATTCTTTTCTTTGACATAAAACATTGGATAAAATTAGTTTTTGAGATTTTTCCTGTCATACAAGGTCAAATGTTACATGAAGCAACTACTTTGGGGACTAGAGCATTGTCATATGCGCGGCGTAATACATAGAGATATTAAGGCATCAAACATTTTGGTGAATAACAAAGGAGTTCTAAAGCTTGGAGACTTTGGGCTAGCCAATGTGGTCACACCTTCGAACAAAAACCAATTGACAAGCCGTGTGGTGACTTTGTGGTATAGAGCTCCTGAGCTTCTTATGGGATCCACTAGTTATGAAGTATCAATCGATCTATGGAGTGTGGGATGTGTTTTTGCTGAGATTCTCATGGGTAAACCAATCCTAAAAGGCAGAACCGAAGTAAGGGAAACTCAATTTCCACTATTAATTCGATACAAAGACTTCGTTTGTAAAATCTATTTTCCCCAACCTTAATATGAAGAACTCTTATATAACTTGTAGCTTACGGTTATCGTATTTTGTATTTCTGAATTGGATTAGATCAAAGAAAATATAAAGGATATTTTGTCTAGCTCTACTCCGAAGAACTTTTATATAATGAACTTGTATCTTGATGTCTTTTCTCTAACCTTTTTTTCCATTTTTGTTCATGATTTTTTGCAGATAGAACAATTGCATAAGATCTACAAGCTTTGTGGATCTCCACCAGATAGCTTCTGGAAAAGAACTAAGCTTCCTCACGCAACTTCCTTCAAACCTCAACATACTTATGAAGCTACTCTCAGAGAACGATGCAAAGAGTTATCAACAAGTGGCGTTTATCTATTAGAAACATTACTCTCTATGGAACCTGAGAAGCGTGGCACTGCTTCATCTGCACTTAACTCCGAGGTGAAAAGAAGATTTCAATTTCCCATTTCTCCTTTTCTTTAACGTCTCAGTTTTTTTTTCTGATTTCTTTTCCTTTTTAGTATTTCTTGACGAGGCCTTATGCTTGTGGTCCTTCTTCATTGCCTAAATATCCACCAAACAAAGAAATGGATGCTAAACATAGTGATGATATGCGCAGGTCAGACTTCTTCTCTTTAAGTACTTGACTCTCTTGTCTTGTTTTGGGAAGAAGTATGTCTCAAAACTGTGAATGCATATATATGGTTTTGCAGGAAAAGAGCAAGCCTCAAGCTGCGTGATCCCGGAGTTGGCAGGAAACACAAAAGACCACATAGACAAGAATACGATCCAAAGAACTACACTAAGTTACCAATAAGACAGGTCTCTCTTTCTCTCTTAAATTCTCTCTAAAACATCTACTTCACCTTGATTTCTTGAGTCTCAAGTAATATTTTGACGTGCAGGACACGGTTGAGGTTAAGAACATAACAAATGAGGCGTCTCGAGCTACCACAACAACACATGGAAACTACTACAAACTCTCTGAGCCCCCACTGACCACAGGACCAGCTAGCGGTTTTGCGTGGGCCGTGAAAAGAAGAAAAGATCCTGATAACATGTCCACTCTTACCTACTATCAACCTAGCTCAAGAAGTCAACTGAGTGAAACAAGTATAGCTTTTGCCAAGAACACTTTTGGTTTGAACCTGAAACAAGACAATGACTCAGTTTGGGAGGTTCAGGGAGACAACAACTATGATGATGATGTTGTAGAGGAGGTTCCTAGTGAGAGTAAGCTTAGCCGTATTAAGGAACGGCACGGATCACTTGATGGGTCTAGTTTGGATTTCAGCCAAAGAGGGGAGGATTCTCCAAAGAAAAATTTAGTAAGTTTTCTCTTGTTTTTGTTAAATCAATTTGCAAATTTGCTGTTTAGATATATATATATATATATATATATATATTTATATTTATAGTTGAATGTTTTGTAATTGTTTTTGTTGCAGGAGCATCTACAATTTGGAAAACAAAGCATATCTGGACCATTGATTTTTAAATCAGGAAAGATTGATGAGATTTTGCAAAGGAATGAAAGTAATATCAGGCATGCTGTCAGAAAATCCCATTTCCAAAGGGGTAAGTGAATAAATTGATAGGAGAATAAACCGGAAATAACCAGATCACTCCTCATTCATTAAACCAGCTTTGGTTTTTGGTTTTGCAGTACAAGATGATAGATAAACCGAGAAGACAAAAGTCCACTTTTCATCGTTTTTAGACAGAAGAGGACAAGAAAAATCAGAAACATAGCGGAAAATAAGTAAATCTGATTAATATCCCAATTTTCTCTGAGCCCTCTTCGTTTTGTGATGTAATAGGGGAAACAAAATTTGCATATATAACAAAAAGTTTGTTCGATGACCAAAACTATAAAACAAGTTTGTCATTTAAAATAGGGAAAATTAGCTAAAAGTGATTATTTAATCCTATTTTTTTGAATCTATACCTTTTTACAAGAGTTTAATAACATATATTTTATATTATTAAAAAGTCAAAATTGTCCTCAGAATTATTAATATGTTAGTTTGATTTTAAAAACAGAATTTTAAAAATATATATGTTGGATAAAAAAAAGAAATATAGAAAAATTTTAATCGATTTGCTCTTAGTCGCTCTCTATCGATTATAGGGTATACATTATAGATCTACCAAGACTCTTTATTTGTTTGATTGATAAGCTTGAGTCGTGTCTAAGGCATAGGTCTAGAATCTCTGTTTGATTCTTACTGATTTTTTTGATGTCTATTGATCTGAGCATGTTAACTGAGAAATTTCAGAAGCTTTTAAAGGAATTTTAATTACATTTTGATTGATGATTGTGGTTTTGGAATTCTCAGTTTGTTCTTGTTTCATTACAGTGATTAATGCAGAGTGATTATTCATTGAGCTTTGTTTTTTATTTAGCATAGTTGCATCTTAAGTGGTTATATTACTCCAACTTTGGTTATTATAATTTACTAGGGGTTATTCCGCGCTATGCGCGGATTGTTGTATTATATAGTTTACACAGTATTTTATTATAAGTAATTATAAAATTAAGAAAATAATTTATTAAAATCCTACATTTTCTAAAATGTCTAACGATATACCCAGATTTGCTGTCCAAAAATTTGTTTTATATTTTAATGTTTATTTTTCATTTTCATATTGCATCTATAGACTATAGATGGGAAGAATCAAACAGTAGAAATTTAGATAGAATTTTCATCCCTTTCAATCTAGAATTCACCTTCGAAATATTTTGTCTTTTAGAAACAACTTTCTTGGATCCAGATACTCATATAATATGATAAAATTTGCAGTTTGATTTAAAATTTTCATTATTCTTCTTCTAGAAAGCAAATTTACCTATGATATTTATAAACCCTCAAAATTTGGGTCTTTAAGTTCAATACCCCATCTGCCTGTAGCAAGCCTTCCTCTTTACCACCAATGTCTCGATCTCCAACCCAGAATTATGTTTCTTTTTTGCTCAATGCCTTCACGACATCAACAATTGCATTCATTTAAGGAGGCAAGATAGAGCAATAAGACAACAATATTCACTGGTCATACCAAAATGAAAGCCAACCAAAATACAATATTCTGATCGTATATGACAACATACACTACCAATCATCCAGTCTAAGCAAATTTCAACATGCTGAGGAAATTTTGAGCTAATAGAAAAGTGTGTATTAAAGGTACATGATTCATATAAATGAGTGCGAAATGGCCCTATTAGACGGAGATTTGAAATATTAATATGGTCAGGGAGAAGAACTAAAAAAAACACAAGATGGAAACTCTAGTTTTCCATGACATCCATAACAACAACTAATACCTATTTAAACACAAAAAACCATAAATGATGTAGATTATGTATCATAAGTTAACCCAAAGGAAGCTAAACGAATTTAGGAAATCAATACTGCTATATAAAAGGTTTTAAGAAACTATCGTATCATGCACGTTTCAAATTTTACTTAGTTTGATCACATGTTATGAGATCAAGGAGGATCAGCAATTGAAAATTATCAACTCATCATGCATGCTATTGGAGCATAAAGTCGAATGGAAAAATAAAGCATACTGGAAGAATACATTTTTAAACTAATTGATCACACCATAAGAAGATCTTTTCCCTTGGATTGACTAACACACAACTGTTGAATGTCTTTTGAACATGAACGTGAGAATTTCTCAGGTAACAGTGTAAGAAGGCTAGTGGAACTGAAACCAGCTCCAGGATCAGTCAAATGCCAACTCTCTCCATATATTTCTTTCAAAGATAAAACCAAATACAAATATACAATAATTAACTGATCCAATTCTATGTACTTTTACAACAAATCAATTTAATATTTTTGATCAGACTCAGAAGAAAAAAACACATATTCGACAAACTCATAGAGGCGTAAAATAGCCATACATGAATACAATGTACACTGATCTAACATCGAAACAATCATACTTACCGCTAAAGCACATTATCTAATCAATACCCTTTGATGGAACATGCTTCATAGCTAATTCTAAAAGAAAACAGACATTATGAATTGCATCTGAGAACCCATCAGCGTAGCATCAAACCCACATCCCACCGCAACCGGCATACAAAATATTTGAAAGATTAGAAAAGATAGGGAGGTTTACCTTTAGATGTAAACCTCTGAAGCCTATGTATTTCTTCATGTTAGTAGATTATGGAAAAGTGAAGATGGATTTATGTTGGCAACTTCAACAGAAATGCTTCAAATTCGCTTTATAGAAAAGTGAAATGAAAAGAAGGAAACGTCAGTGTGCGCGTTATAGAGGAGAGGAAAAGCTCGACCAAAATATCTTACGAAGAAGGAGACGAAGTGATGTGACCTAACTTATAAAATTCTTCATTTCTATTTTTTGTTGATTTTTTATTTATTTAAAGACGCTACTGTTTTTTTTCTTTTAGTTTTGAGAAAGAACTAATTTAGACATTGCTAATTGGGTGTTATATGTGCTGATGTGGTAGTTTTTTAAAGAGTTTTGTTTTGGCTGATGTGGACACATGAAGAAACCCCAAAAGCTCTCTTTTATATATAAGAGATTGAGCATTATGATTATTTATTTATTCACAATTGTTTACGGCAATGTGAGTTTAATCATTGAGATTTGTACTTTTTAAAACATAGTTGCATCTAATGAAAATATTTAGTTTCAATAGAAAAACTAGTTCAAGAGGACTGCAAATAAATGAGTTAAGGATCAAAGAGGAACTATATTTCTAGGCATCCAGATTAAATACTTTTAGTAATAAAGTAGAAACATAAAAGACTCATTTTATTAGTTGATTTATTGTAGGAACGGAAGAAGATTTCTACATCATCCATATTATGTTCTTTGCCATAGTCTTCAAAAACCATTCTCCTCAAATCTTCAATAATATTATTGGATTCCAAAGTAAGTAGTCTACCATCTTTTTCTTTATTGACAACAAACCTCCATTTATTATTGCGAAATAATCTCCATACACCACAAATTATGTAGGCCTGCAACATATTCATCTGTGAAAATTAAGAATTACTTTAGATACCCAAACATAGTTCATTTACCTTCTTCTTGTTCGTTTTGACTTTACTCCATCGTTTAAACGTTAGTCTTTTTGTTTTGATCTCTATTCGTTTTGATCTCTGATGTCTGTCCAATGCTTTGGTCTAAAATAAGGGTTTTGTATAACAATAAATCCTTAAATCATAACTTATTTATTCTGGATTAGGTAGAAGATGTATTCTACATTAGGTAAAGTAGAATATATATTCTAGATTAAGTAGAATATGTATCCTAGATTACGTAAAGTAGAAGACGTATTCTAGGTAGCACATATTCTAGATTACGTATGGTAGAATACATATTCTAGATTACGTAAGGTAGAATACGTATTCTAGATCAACCAACCTGCAAAATTTGTGAACGCTTGATCAACCAACCTGCAAAATTTTAGCAAGAAGGCTCATTTAAGCTGAACCCTACCAGATAAAAGAATATCTAAAATTAAGAAACCAGAACATGTCTATATGATTACTAAAAATAACTAGTCATACAAACATTCATAGCTTAAGAAAATCTATCATTCATAAGTTGGTTAAGCCTTGTTTTGGGTTAAAGTTTAAAACTTTAACAAGATGAATCTCAAGATGGATACTAAAAGAAGGTCAAAAGCAATTGATAGCATCAAGAATATAGATCAAGAGATAAAGAAGTGACACTAACTTGACTACTTTTGTTACTGATTTTACTACAATTGGTGAATTTTGATCATGTTGAAGCAGACATAGTCGTCTCAGCACAAATGAGCTCAAAACCAACAGATTAAGTGGTTTAGAATTCACCAGCAGCATCAACTAGCGGAGTAAAAGAAGATGATTTGTATGCTCTGTTTTTAGGTGTAAGTCAATGAATTAGCAATCTAAATATCAGTTACTGCAAAAATGTTAAAGGTCCTTAAAGATCTCTTCGTTGCAGCAGATCTTGAAACTGAGTTTGGCTTAAGAACGAAGATGGAACATTGAGTTTTTTTTTTTCTCCCTATATCTCCAACGTCAAGTCCAACAAAAGCTATTTATGTTTATTTTCTATTTTATTTAGATTGCACAATTTTTAGAAAATTTTAATTTAATTATATAGATACTCAGAAGATTTAATTAAGGGTTATTTTAGTAATTAATATAGGTTCATTAATAAAGGTATAGATTAAAAAGGTGAGGTAAAAATAGAATTTTTAGCTAATTTCCCTTTAAAATAAGGCATCTTTCCCTTAAGTTGGTTTCTGAAGATAATTCTCCAAAATTTTAACACCGAATTGTATATACAAATATACCTCAATATTAGTGTAGATGGTCCCCAAAATATATATTTTAGGGTTCCAATATTTCAGAACTGGCCTGCATGTTTCTAAAATAAATGAAATAGAGAAAAACCCTAGAAAGTGAAGGGAACACTATATAAAAACTGAGAAATACTGCAAACTAGCTAGTTTCATAATCCAGAGTTTATGACAAGAGTTGATGGCCTATTGGTCTCAAATGAGAGATTTATTTTCTTCCAAAAGTGAGGAGATTGGGGTAATGGATTATCCCGTTGTGATTCAGGGCTAGTAGATTAGACTGTTGTGTGGTTCACAGACGACAAAAAGAAAAAGAATCCAAAGTTTATAACAACAAAAATATTAAAAAAATTTGAATTTTCAAATAGATACAACTTTGAGCTCCAACTTTATCTTCTTTTCTTGAGCTAAGATTTTAAAAAGAGACACTTGAGAGTTTTCAATTCATAAACACAAGAACAAAACTGAGTTAAAGAGAGTATACAAGTTACAACAAAGGAGAAAGAAACTCAATAAGATGACTTTTCATGTGATCTAATCTATATAAATGATCTCATTATTACAACATTGGCAGAGACAACACACAACTCTTTAATGCACAACAAATTTTCCGGGATTTTTCAAACAAGAGATTCTCCTTCTTCAGGGATTAAAAGTGTTGGAATTTGACCCTTGTCAACGAAGTCAATCTTGCTTAATCTTAGACAACATAAGACTTTTTCAGGTAACTCCTCTTGTTTTTGAGCCTATTCACCAAAATAAATTTTAAATTCTCTTCATCCTTCAACAACAAAAGTGTCTTATAAAAGATAATAACAAAAGCATTACCTGAATAGTTAAACCAAGATCAAGGGTTCCATTTTTAAGTCGATCTCTAAATGCTTCAAGTCCTTTTCTTGAAATGTAGCTAAACCGATGCACGTCCAAATCAATCTCAAAGTAGTTAGGTCCCTGAATAGAGAGAGACCAAACTGATCAAGATTATGTGGCCAAATGGTGGAAAGAGTTTGATGCTAAGTAAAATACCCTGAAGAATTTGTGTTGAGGACGTGAAAGGACAGGTTTTTCATTGTAAGTTTGTATAAGCTTCTTTTCAGTAGAGGTAAGATTGAGATCCTCTGGGTTAACTAATCCGGCTATGATTTTAAGCCTTTCGCGAAACGGAACAATATTGTCTTTTGCAAACCCTTTGTTTTTCTCCATCTCATCTTCCACTAGTTTCTGCAACAAACCATAAAGTAAAGATCAATGTGCGCATTCACATAAAAAGCAAATAGTCTTTAAGTTCTTTGATGGTTAACCTTGATGCTATCTTGATATTGTTGAGAGATTTCTTTTTCGAAATTGTCTTGTAGTTTAAAGTAAAGTACAATGCTCATGCCTTCACCATTACTATCACCAAGAAACATTGCAGCTGGATAAGTTGGCAACTGCAAAAGAAATATTCATTAGAGTCTATTAAATTATGGGCTTCCAACTCAAAATCAATGGGCAATGAGTGGATTGGTGCATATCCCTTATATACTAGTGCTAGTCCCTTTATATACTGATGTGTGATTCTAACAGAGTCTTGAAACACATGATTCGATCGAAGGGAACTTCGTTTAATGGGTTTTACCTGGATGTTGACAATCAAAAGAGCAGGGAGCTTTGCCTCGGCTTTGACGTTAGGAAGCTCAAGGTGTTGAGCTATATGATCAATCTTCCTTGGGCACACAAACAAGTCGACACCAATTGGAGTGTATGGACATTGGTTTGGTGAAGGGGATTTTCTTTTATCTCTGCAAATTCATCATTGTTCAACAATTTGAATCCACTTTGAACCGCTTAAATGAAAAAAATGTATAAACAGAGAAGTTAAGCAATGTACTTGAAATAAGTCTCGCTGCGTAGTTTAAAGGTTGAAGGAAGTATCTCACACCAACTTCCTGAGGATTGATGCTTCTCTTTAGCTAAGCACGGAATGGTGAATCCGGCTTTTGGATGGTATAACAATCTCTTGGATGACCCTTTATATAAAAAACCATTTTGAAATTACATGCTCACATCACAATGCATACATATTTGCAAGGCTTAGGGAAAGCTTGAAAACTTACTATGTTCTATAACTTCCTCTCCATCACATGATCTCCTCTTGAATGAAACTTGGTAAACCGCAGACTTTCGTTTCTGTGAAGTAGGAGAGTTTAAAGTCTTCTCCTTGAAACTAACCGTTGGCAGCAACCGGCTCAAGTTGGATTTCAATGTTTTTTCTTGAGAGTTGCGTTTGTGTTCCTTTAAACCTTTAAAGCTTCCATAAGTATGATCCAATAGTTTCTTCTTGTTTTTTCCAGTGATAATCGACAAACCATCAGGATCTTTGTATGAACCTTTACTCATAAACTTTTCAGTATTATTACCGCTGTCAATCTTCAAGTAACTCTCATGATACTCTTCATAATTTCCCTTTTCATCAACAATGCATGATGAAGCCTCAAACTGAACCACTTGACCATTTGGGATATTACTCATTACGCCACCCTCTGACCAAATATTATCAGCTGAAACAAATCAAGATTTTATTAAATTCTCAATACCCCAAAAAATCCGAACATTACATATGTAGATTGACATTTACATTGACGACAAAAAAAAAAAAAAGATTGACATTTACCTTCATGTGGGATAATAAAGTCATCATCTGAGTCAGAGAAAATACTTAAAGAATCAAACCATGTATCATCTTGAGAAATATCTGCAACAAAACCAGAAAAAAATCCAACATTCTTCAGCTATCTTTTCTCTATATAAACAAGAAATCAATTTTACAACTCTCTCCTTAATGACACTCACCAAAAGAGGTTCGCGTTCCGACATCACTTAGCCGTCTAATATCAGACACTTTAGAAACGTGTTTGGAGAATCTGCGAGGGCATTTCCTTCGTAGCCTAATTTTTCTTGAATGTGTTGACATACATGTACCCATTTTTTATTTAGAACCTGCCAAAGACAAAAACATATCAGGTTTCTAAATGAAACATAGCACAAAATACGATACGCCAATGCTTTAAAGTTAAAAAAATATTTCTTTAGGATACAAATACCGTTCTTCTCAAGAATGTAGTTAGGAAACAAGATTTGAACAAGCGTGTGACAAAATCATCAATAGAACTAAGACGTGACTGTAGAGTTTACTTTTACAATGGATCAAGTCATTGCTTGACTTTGTCATGAACAGGTATATCCAGCTTAAAGCATCAAATTACAGGATTCTTTCGAGTATATATAATATATTTTAGCCGTCCGTGAAACACATAAAAAACTAGTTTAATGTAGGAAGTGGGACACAAGAAGCTTTAGCAACAAATCTACATGAACGAGACATGTAAAAGTTTTATCAAGTCAATATCTACAAGTGGATGTTTATCAAACAAAACATAAGAAAATTTTGAGATTGACTCCACTAAACTATTTGTTCAAAAGAGCCAAAAAATCATAAAGCAAACAGAACTAAACATCATCAAACAAGCAGAATTAAACACGGTTTATGCACTAAACCAAACCTTGATGCATAGAAAAGCACACAACACTTTCATGGGGGCACATAATTTGGAAGGAAACGCAATGTATAATTCTTTAAATAAAATATTATGTATCCAGATTTTGCATTGATAGAGACGTTACAATCAGAAAAATACTGAAGGAAATAAGACATAATCAGATTCATGTATAACAAATATTCTCATAAAAGTACAACAGACAAATATGGCAAGAAACGTCAACATCATACGCAAGAAGGTGTTTCGTTTTTGGGCAAAAAGGTGAAATTAAGATTGCAGAAAATAGAGGAAGAGAGTTTTACAACTAGAAAAAAAAATTGTATAGATATTCTGCAGATTAAGTGGACATACATTACATAACACATAGCACATGCAATGTGTAAAGATCGATATCGATTATCAACTGAATTATAAGAGATCCAAAAGAAGAAAATTATAAATTTTTTGAGGAAAAAATAATACAAAGCTCTAAAGCTAAATAAAAAGATCATGCAATGATTCTAACCCACAATGAGAATATCAAAGTTGAAGATTATGAAAACAAAAAAAATCTGACATTGGTGAAGTTCGAATTTGATTGAAAAAAATATGGTTAAAAATTTACCTGAAAAATAGGAAATTCACTTTAAGGGTGGAGCTTTCCTGTCTATACGGAGACAGAAACATAGGGAGAAGACAAAGAAGAAGAATCCGAAAGAAATGGAAGAAAAGCCAAATTAGATTGGTCGGGTTTCTAACCCACGAAAACTTTCAACTATACGGATCGGGTCCCACTCCAAATTAAATATCGGATCCAGGCACAAATACTGTTTAAATAAAAAATTGATTCTTAACTACACGAATTATTGGCTATGCCAGACCTACATATGCGAACTATTTTAATGGTCATAAAACTATACAAACTAGTGACTTCGCATAGTGATAAAAGTATCATATGTTATTTGCACAACTAAACCAAGTATTATAACATACACGAAGTATCATAAATTATATGCACAACACCATAATTATTTTTCTTATTTTTCTTTTAAATCATTTAGAGAAAACCAAAATTCATATTACTATTTAATTTTTAACTATTTTAGATATATATAGTTAATAATTTTGCTGATCTAACGGATCGAATTTGGTATTCTGAAATTCCAGGATATCAAATCCATGTTCACTCCTGCACTACATAAAAAATTAAATAAATAAGGTAAAATTTATTTTTAAAAATATAAAAGAAAATTTAATATAAAACATTTCAAGTTGATTTTTATAAATATTTTAGAACATGTTTATTATATGATTTTTAAAACAATACAAAATGTTTTTAATAAAATTCATTTTTGTTGATATTTTTTCAATTATTATATAAATATAAAAAATATTATATATATATATATATATGTGTGTGTGTGTGTAAAAACAGATATGATGATTTTAAAAATAAATAAGAAAAGTGATTATTGTGTTGCACATATAATTTATGATACTTCGTGTATGTCATAATACTTTGTGTGTGCACTAAGTATGTCATAATACTATTCGTGGCTAATATTTCGTGTAGTTGGGAATCATTTCCCTTTGTAATGCAATTACAAAATCTTGTTATAAATTGGGGTTGACGCAATATACTCTCATGAAAACTAGCATGTTAATGTCAACAAAAAATGTCTACTTAACAAAAGGGTTACAGCTCGAGCCTCGATTTTCAAGTTAAAAGCTCAAATTTTGTGGTGTTAATTGAAAGTTTGTGTAGGCGTTTTACAATGTAACTGTTACTGAAAACTTATAGGAAATTACATGTTTTTAATCTTTTGTATACTACCATTTTTGATATTTTATTATGATGATTTTCATTTTTACGGGTATTTTAATAAGTATATGAAGTAAAAAACACATCAGAATCTTTTTAGATATGAGATTTACCAAAATACTCTAATAAAACTGTTCTCATATCATATGGCGAAGGAATTATGACTTTTTGCCTTAATTTTTTTTGTCTCTAACGTATGTTATTTTATACATTTTTCTTTCAATTTATTATTTTTTTCCTTTTCTTATTGGACCAAATATTAGATTTATATTTATTAAAAAAATCTACAAAGATCGATTGAACTTTTGGGCCATAATTGATAAATTATAAAAATGGCCTTTTCGTAATGTCGACTATATATGAGTTAAAACCTAGTTGAATCGTAATTGTTCCTCTAATATTATTTGACTCGAGGCGGCGAATCTTCGAATTGGAAGCTGAGATATTAGATCCTCAATCGGAGAGGAACATGGTGTTTCTCATGACTTGGTGGATACTGAATTTGCAGAGGTCAATGACTTAAGCGTATAAGATCCAACCAAAGGATCCACTATGGAAAATATGGGTATGGAGGGTTCATGTCCAATGGATATCGAGCAGCTTAACATAGAGCTCACTTTCACTGGAAGCCAAAAGGTTAATCGAATCATTCTTCTTGAAAAGTATATTGCTTGAGAAATCTGGTGCTACCATTGAACTGCCTATTTTGGCTGTCAGTTTATGCAATTATGATATAATTTTGATTAGTGTGTTCAATTATGAATCTAATAAGTAGATTTGCATTTAAGATGCTTTCTCATGGTTCTTAGAATATATATCTTGCCCGAGGTTACTTTGTAGTTTGTAGAATTTGTGAAGTATAGAAGATGCTAGAGACACCAAAACTTAGGAGGAGGAGCTCCTAGACTATAACAAAGAGGACGAGAATATCCCAGATTTTGGAAATAGAGTTAACAACAAGAACATGACAAGGTGAATTTTTGTTCTTATGTTGTTATACACATCTAATAGCTTTTTTTAGTTTTTAAAAGCTATTTTTGAGTCCTCTTTAATACTAATGAGGCATCGTGAGAATAATAATGATTGTGTTGGTAATTGGTATTGGTGAAGACATAATAATATTGCTTAGTTTGTAATATCATCTTTAGTAGTCTCTTACCACTAAAATACTGGAAAGTAATAAAAATGAGAAAAATTAAGAACCGTCTTGCCACTTGTCATCATATAATTGGAGTAAACTAAAATTTTAATTTTGTATTTAAGTGCTCGATTAAATTGTAATAACATATATTAGTATTGTAATAGTGAGAGAGTTTAGTGGGTTTCTCATAGATGAAGATGTTCTAACTCACGAAATACTGTATCTTCGAAAATTCTATTTACTACAATTTACTGAAAACAAATTATGCCTATTAAACAGATTGATTGAATTTACCGGAAAATACACAATATCTTTAGAGATTGACCACAAGATTCTATTTTGCTACATAACACTGGTTTACCGAAAAATATATCTGTACAGTTTAGATTTAAAGCAGAAGTCAGTCCGTGATTCAGTGGGTGTGTGTCGCGATTGAAGGGTAATATTTGTTGAACTGGAATCATAGAAATAAATGTGCTACCATATATATAATATCAACAAGAAAATATATAAGTAGAAATCCTAACACAAGACTTGAAGGATTCAAATTCAATTTTTTTTTTAAAATGTAAATTGCATCTTTTTCTTTTCAACACATTTCATGTATTTTCTATATGTATTTTTCTTAAAATTCATGTTGTATCAGAAAAGAGCAAGTACCGGTTATTGAAAATTGTCACTAGGAATTTGGTTTCGGTTTTCCAGTATTAAATGGTGTGCAACTGTAACCTATAATACAAAATGAAACTTTAGCTATGCTTTTGAAACTATTTAAATAGTATAAATATACAGTTGTTGTATGAAAATACTCATACCTCATTTTGGATTCTATTGATAACCGATTCAACAATATAGTTCCTATAAAACCCTATGTTGACCACTCGTTGAATTATCTCCTCATTAATCTAGAAAAAATTATTAATATGAAACTTAATGAATTCACACAAATGAAGTTATTTTACTACATAATACTGAAAAAGTTGTAATCTATTTAGCTTGTTCTCTAATATATGATGGATGAACAACAAGATAACGAGAAATATTATTTTTGAACGAAGCATGTTGACAAATCAAGAATCTTTAGATTGCATTGTGAATCCATAAGAACATTTTGTTGCACTTATTCTTCCAGAAAAATGGGTGTAACGGAATGTCCTTATGGATTCACAACGCAATCTAAAGATTATTGATTTTGTCAACATTCTTGGTTCAAAATAGTCTTTCTTGTTATCTTGTTTTTCATCCATCAAATATTACAGGACAAGCTAAACAGTTCATAATATTTTTTTAGGTTATAACTTTTTCAGTATTATTAGCATAATAACTTCATTTTTGTGACTTCATTAAGTTTTTTATTAATAAAAATTTCCAGATTAATGTGGACATGTTTGAACAAGTGGTCAACATAGGAACTATGTTGTTAAATCATTTACTTCGGGCCACTATTTTTGTTGAATCAGCCATGAGTTAAAGAATTTTATAATAAAGTTTTTACATATATATATATATTGTCATTAAGTCTCTCAGTTTCTTTTTATAGGGGTGGACACAATTTCCATCTTGTTTGTCCCGTCCCATTTCTGCTAGAAAATTCCCATCCCATTTCAGAAAACAATTCCCACATGGTATAAGCTTCTAATTTCCATTTGGGAACGGGATGGGACGAAACGGGAACAGAATCCCGAAATTCCATTCGGAATAAATTATATATAATACATAATATTATATATACCCTAAGTATAATAACAGAAATTAGAAATATTGAATCTTAAATTTCCAAAAATTTATAATATGTTTAGAGCAAATTTTTATATATTATATATAATTAAACGAGGAATGATGCGAGAGAAGATGAATATTAGTTACTTAGTTTATTAGGATTTTATATTTCTACAATTTATATTGGTTTTATTTTATTTTGATGGTTTATGACTGAAGTTTATGATTAAAGTTTATGTTGGGTTGTTTTTGAATTTTATCTTATTTTTATTATAAAACAAACAGATTTGTGATACTTTATATTTTATTTGTTGGTCATGTTTATATTTTGAGAATTTTCATTCCCATACCGGTCTGTTCCATTCCATCCCGCTCTCGTCCCACATTTTAACATTTTATATGGACCATAAATGGGACATATTTTTTTTTTTTTCAAATTTCCGTCTCTTTCCCAAATTTTAATTTTTCCACTCCCTACTTTTTAGTATCCTCAAAAGCAACATCAACCGAGAAAAAAATCACAAAAACGTTAGTTAGTATAATTATATTACGAAGAAATGTTAATCCGTATTAGCAGATTTTTGTCAGGTAATGAAGTTTTGGTGGAATTAAAAACAAATTAATATGGACTTAAATATTTCAAAATGGGTCTAGTTGTATCCATTAAAGGCCTAAATCATTCTCTCTCGAGTCACTGTAGTATAACATTCTTTCAAAGTAGTCCCTCAAGATTTGAATATTTAGTGGAAAGAAGCACTAAGAAGACTTTAACAATGGTAAGTCAACTCAAAGTTGAAACAAAAGATCGGGTTAAAGTCTCAAATAGATGTTTTGACCCCAAAAAAATTTCAATAGACATTTCAAGTCTTGATAGATGCTCAAACTTGAAAATCCCATTTTAACCTTAATGACCACATTAAAAATGAATATTTTAAACTAAATTAAAAAAAATATTTAAATGAAAAATGGATGAGAAGAAGTGAGGTGGAAGAGAGAGAGTTACTTTGGTAGATTTAAAATTAAATGAACCAACTAGATAATGCCATGTGTATGTACTTTCTTCATCTTTCTTCTTCTTCTTCTCCTTTCCTCTTCTCTTAAACGCAAAATCTCCATTGAAGACGAATTTGAAGCTTCGTGTGAGGTGATTTTTGAAGCTTTTTTTTATATTAATAATTTTTCGTTGTTTTGTGTGGATATGAAACAATTATGATCAATCAATATTAATGGGTATTTGAATTAGAAAAGTGTAGATTTAAAAATATTCTTGAAATAATGGTTAAGCTTAATTTGTATGCACATTAGATTATGAAACTCATTTTCTTGATAGATTAGAGTGCAACATTGTTAATACTTGCTAATTTATGAGTTAGAATGTTGGAATCATATTGAATCTAAGTTAGAAATTAAATCCGTTGGTGAACAACTATGTGTTATTGGTACAACTTGGTACAACTAGTACAACTACATGTTATTGGTACAACTTGGTACAATGTGGTACAACTATGTGTTACTGGTACAACTAGGTACTACTAAGAAAACCGGAAAACTAAAAAAATTCTTATTTTTTTCAGGAGAATATGGATAATATTTCATGCACAATCAATTGATTTTTCTTATAGAGGATATTATTCAAAAGATGGAGTTAAGACAATATGGATTCCAAGCGAAGATAAATTATACCCTATAGTGCTGAAGAAATCAATAGAAGAGGTAACATATTATGATTTGGTTGATAGGATATTCAAGAAGTTTATGGTAGATGAAGCCACTACGAAGTTGATACTTAGTTACATTCCATTGCACCTAGATCCTCCGATGACATCATATATATCGAAGGATGAAGAAGTTTATGCATATTTCATGACACTGAATTATGACAAACGAAGGAGTATTTTGCATGCGGAGGTCATGAAAGATTTAACTCAAGAGTGTGAGAATGTTTTAAGAGAGGATCGAGGAAGTGCTGTTGGTGTAAGTGCCGAAGTTTTACTTTCAAGTGGTGGAGTGGCATCTAGAGTTAATGAGGGTGGTATAATAACTCTATACGGAGATAGAGATGAACCATGGCAATATGAAGAGATGGTAAATAATTGTGAAAATTCTTCTTATGAAGAATTGCGTAACTCATATATGCTTGAAGATAATCCACTTGAAGCTATTTTAGAAGAAGGATCAGATGTTGGATGGAAATATGGTATAAATGTATCTTTGCATCAAAATTTTAGAACTAAGAAAGAAGTGCAAGATATAGTTGAAAAAGCTGCACATCTGAATTGTTTTCAGTTTGCTATAGTCAACTCGAATACAAGAACATATGTGGTAAAATGTTCTGAAGCAATAAATGGTTACAAGTGGTATTTACGAGCTGCTGTACTCAAGAATTCAAATTGTTTCTCGATAAGAACTCATATGAAGATTCATACATGCTCTCGTTCTACTACAATTACTAGCCAAAGTAATAGGAAAGGAACAACACATTTAGTTGCATCTGTTTTGCATAACGACTATCCTGGTGAATTTGAGATGCCAACTCCAGAAGCTCTCATTGATCCGACTCAACGAAGACTTGGTATTCATGTGTCATACCCAACTACATTAAGAAGAAAACACCAAGCTGTAAATGATGTGCAGGGCAGCCCAGAAGAGAGTTATAGGCTAGTGTGCTCATATTTGTACATGTTAGAGAGAGATAATCATGGAACGGTTACACGTGTGGAAGTATATGAGCATGGGAGGTTTAAGTATTTATTCTTTACTTTGGGTGCCTGCATTGAAGGGTTTAAAGCCATGCAAAAAGTGATCATCGTGGATGCAACCCATCTTAAGACTATATACGGTGGAGTCCTAATTGTTGCTACAGCTCAAGACCCCGATCATCACCATTATCCCATTGCTTTTGGTGTCGTTGATGGTGAGAAAGATGCAAGTTGGGGCTGGTTTCTAAACATGTTAAAATTAGTTGTGCCGGATTCTTCTGAGCTTGTGTTTCTTTCTGATAGAAATTAAAGTATCATCAAGTGTATAGGTGAAATTTACCTGTTTCTCATCATGGATATTGCATGTACCATTTGTCGCAGAATGTGAAAGTAAGCATTTATGGTGTCAACAAAGACATAGTCGCTGCAAAATTCATGGAATGCGCAGCAGCTTATACAGAGACTGAGTTTGTAAAACTCTTTGTTGCCTTTAGGAAGAGGTACCCAGCTGCAGCAGAGTATCTGGATAAAAGTGTTGGCGAGTGCAAATGGTCAAGATGTTATTTTCTAGGAGAAAGGTACAACATCTTGACAACCAATACTGTTGAATCTATTAATGCTGTTTTTAAAAATGCAAAGAAAATGGCACTATTACCAATGCTTGATATCATTATTGCAAAAGTGACCGAATAGTTTAACAAACATCAAAAAAGTTCTGGAGAAATTCTACATGCACAAAAATTCGTTCTTCGGATGGAAAAAATAATGCATGAACGATGTAAGGATGCATTACTACTGACGTTGAGTGAGCTAAACAGTTATCATCTTGAATGCTCGATCGTTGGACTTGATGGGAATACTTATTTGGTTGACTTGATGAGGAAAACTTGCAGCTGCAATTGTTTTGATATAGACAAGTATCCATGTGTCCATGCATTAGCGGTAAATTTAATCAATGTGAAAGGAAAGATCGATGTACATGAGTTATGCTCCAAATATTATTGGGTGGAGCTGTGGGCATGGCATACTACCAGACAATTTATCCAGTTCCCCATTAGAACCATTGGATTGTTCCTCCTGAGATACAAGAGAAGAATGCATTACCTCCCCTTTATAAAAAGAAAAAAGGTAAGAGTTCAAGAAACTAGATTCCCATCAGTTGGAGAATATTGCAGAAGAAGTAGGAGGCGTGGGTCTCGTAGTAGAGGCCAAGGCCGAGGATAGAGTCAAACTGAAGGAGAAACGAGTCAAAGTAGAGGAGGATCGACTCAAAGTGGCCGAGGATCAACTCAAAGTGGTTGGGGTATAGGTAGTTAGTTTCAGTCTAGCAATGATGAATAAAATGTCTCTTAATTTCTTCAATTGTCTTGATGTGGCTGTTTGGTTAGGTTATTTGTGTGCAATACTACTTTGCCTTTATTTTTGTTAACGTACAACTAGGTACAACTATGTGGTGCAACTATGTGTAATTTGATTTTTAGTTTGGTTATTTGTAATATAAAGACTTATTCGTGTTATTTTATTTGTAATGGGAGAATTAACATCTATATTATTTGGAAAAAAATCAAGTTTTATCTTGATGTGGCTGTTTTAGTTATTTATTGCGTAACACTAGATTTTTACAAACATATCTCTTATACTATATGGTTTCTTTGGATGGAAAGGACTTGAATTATTGAGAATTTGGAAAAATGTTATTTACTCACCATTTTCTGTTTATGAAATTATAGGAAATAAACATTATTAATCCAATGTCACTAGTGCAACTAAAATTTATGAGCTTTAAGTATTAGTACAACTAATTTAAGATTAAACAACCAAAGTACAACTATGCAGTTTTGGTACAACTATGGTACAACTATGGGACAATAGTTTATCTCGAGTACAACGTAGTTTTGTCTTATCCGACGTACTCTTTTTCGGTCCCAGGTATTTTTTCGGACTATATACTTTTGTTTATATTAGGTACTTGTCTTTTTCTAATTTGTCTGATCCTAGGAATAATAATTAAATAAATATAATTAAATGTAATTTATATTAAAATTATATAATTAAAACTAAATTTAAATTAATCACAGTACAACTATGAAAACTAAGGTACAACATGGTATAGCTATGTGGAAGCTTTAGTACAACTACGGTAAAACTAGGTACAACTATGTAGTAGTACTTAGAAACTGAAATTTTAAAGACGCCTCATACGCATTAGTTCCAAACACAAATCAAGTTCCTACATCATCAAGACAAGTTTTAAATAACACAACCACACAACAAGTTCCGAATAACTCCCAACAACATGATGAGTTCCAAAAAACATAAAACAAGTTCCCATAACATCATCAAGACAAGGAAGAAATCTAAACCTTCCTTCGTTTCGTCTTTTCCTTCTCTGGTTTCTTCTTTTCCTTCTCCCATTTCTTCTTTTCCTTCTCCTGTTTCTTCTTGGGATCGTCCTTCTTCTTCTCTTCCATGAAGGGGGATTTTTGAAACTTTGACGGTTCACACTCCCTCACACTTTTCCTAGCTGACATCTTTTTGTGCTTGAATATAGGCTTCAATGGTTCAGTGCTACCAAAAGGTAAATGACCACTTACCAGACCACAACGAAGTATAGAAAGCTCAAAAGGCACAATCTCCGGAGAAGAAGGCTGAGCCGGAGTAACTTGTGGTGGAGAAGGCTGAACCGGAGTAACTTGTGTGGAGAAGGCTGAATGGGAGCAACCTCAACTGGAGAAGGCTGGGCCGGAGCAACCTCAGGTGGAGAAGGCTGAGCCGGAGAAGAAGGTTGAACTGGAGAAGAAGGCTGAGCCAGAGACAAAAGCTGAGCCGGAGAAGAAGGCGGAGCCGGAGAAGAAGGCCAAGCCGGGGAAGAAGGCCGAGCCGGAGAAGAAGGCTGAACCGGAGAAGAAGACTGAACCGGAGAATGATGAGCTGCTTCACCCATCTCAGCATCACCATCAGCTTCCCTTGATCCCATTTCAACATCACCATCAACAGCTCTTGATCCAATTCCAAAATCATTAGCTTTAATAACAGTCAAATTTTTACAAAAACAGAATCCTTCAAAAATAAATCTTACATGTGTCTCACCGAGCGTCTCATTGATGTCAGTTATTGGATATCGTCTCATCCCCATGTCTTTGAAACTCTTCTGGCACATCCTTGGATAGCCATTGCTCGATCTGAAATCTTCATGGTACCTTACCTTAAGAGCATCCACAGCCTCAAATGCCAAAAGCTATAAGAAATAAAGCAGCCTCATTAGTACAAATATTATAACCAAACCAAATACATGAAATAAAAAGTTTGAATATTTTTACTTCTAATGGAATTATGAATGCGGGAAATGTCAAGGATACTTTCTCTTTGACTTCTCCTTTTAAAGACATCAACAACTTGTGGATCTCATCTGAACAATGTTCAAATGTGTATCTATTCCACTGATAGCTTTTGCATACCTCTAGATCATCAACAATTCTCAGAATAAAAGGCTCAATGGCTGACGGTACCTTTTCCTTCATTTTGATGATGGAGCCGAGGAGGTAAAGCACAACCATATGCAACCGATCTTCACATGCTGGCATCGTCTTCAGCTTCTTTTCTACCTCCGCAAAGAAGATCTTGTTTTTTCTTTTAAACTGTCTTTGCACAAAGTCGAAACTCCCAATGTTGTCACCATCTTTGAGGTAATCTTTGAAATTAAGTCCGGATATTAGATATTTTTCTTCTTTAGATTAATTATTTTCTATGTTTCTGGGTTGGGTTTTAAATAATTTTAATTTATTTTATCTTAATGGACCAGGCTTATTTAATTTAACTAGATTAAAGGAGATCCATCAAGTTGTCAATATAATAAACAGAAAGTCAAAAGGTTATTTGGTTATTTGATCAGTTTTTGATTTAAAATAAATGTTAAAAGAAATTATTAAATACAAGCATTTTTGCTTCGACGCATCTATATGAGAATTGCTCGGCAACAGATCATATTTCTCACATCGTCTTTGTTTTTCTTCAACAATCTGATTCAGATCAAGTTCTTCTTTGATGGGTGATTGAAAAGTTTGATTCTTTTTTACAAAAAAAGCCATCTTATTCTCGGATTTTCTTGGCTTCGTTTCGATCTTCAAATTCTGAATCCGGTAAGACCTTTGCTAGTTTACTGCCAATTTTGATTCCTGAGAATCATCAAATCCCTTAATTGACTTTAGCTCCGTTGGTGTAAACAATTTCTAGGTTTAGCTTTAGTGATTTCGTTGTGTTTCATATGATGCTCGAACCTTTGAACTGGATGTTTGCAAATGCAAATGAATTTGACTTAATTCTTCTTAGGTTATGAATTTGATTTGTAGGTGGCATCAACGGTTCTGTTGTTTCTGAATTTGAGAAATCTGTTTGGAGAAATCATTAATGGATGAAGACGAGTGATTTGCCATTGGAATCATTTTGGTGCTGGCTTGCTTCTGTCTCTTCCAGAAGATGTGTTTGCTGTTATCTCTCGTTGTCTTTCTCCAAGAGACATTTTTAATCTAAGCGTATGCTATAAAAGTCTCTGTGAGCTTGTGGATTCAGAAAAGATCTGGCTTGTGCAATGTGAAGTAGTAAAGGTTCTTCCTTTAACTGAAATAGTCCAATGGCGAATCGAGATCTCTTCTTACAAGGCGGTTGGGATTTCTTCTTGTCGGTTTCTTGTTGAAGTGATGACGCCTCTAGTTGGGATTTGGGTTCAGCAAAGCCCTGAACTTAGGAATGTGGTTTATATAATGCATGGTTTCTTATCTGTTGTTGGGTGCCGGATCAATTCCACAAGAGGTTGATCCTTTGGAGATACATGAGGGTCGAGTTATGTGGTCACCTGTGTTTGAGATAATATGTGGTCTTGACGGTTCCTTTAAGTTTTTCCTCCATGGTAGAGGCAGAGAGGGCAGTTGCTTGTACCCTGGTTTCGTTGCAATGTACTTTTACTCGAGAAGAAGAGTGTGTTGCTGGGAAAGAAAGAGGTTTGGTATCCATTTTGCAATCTAGACTTTAGTGATAAAATGAACTTACTTGATTTAGTGACAAGCCATATAGGTATACATGTACCTGATCTGTCAAGTGAAAGGTTATTTCCTAGGTCTAAAGATGATGAATCGGTGTTGTTGGAACGTAGAAGTAGAACCATGCTCCTTAAAATGTACAAGGTTGGTGGGAATTGGAAGCACATGAACCTGGAGAATGATGAGTTGAGTAACATAAATGAGAAGAATCTCGGTTATAGCTTTAGTAGGTATTTTAGAAATAGCATTAAGCATATTCGAGTCTCAAAAGCTTTCTTAGTTCTGGTGATTCCTTTTGTGTTAGTTTGAAAGCTTCCAGTATTAAGCTGTCTTTTTACTGAGGTTGGCCCGACATACGTGGAAGCTGTTATGCCCTTTATAAACTATCACGTACATGAGAATCCCATCACTAACCATGAGTATGTAGGCTTGTGGGTAGGAACTTTTTCCTGTAATCAAGTTAAACCCGGCAAGAAGCTTTTCATAGTGATGCTTTCTTGTTAAGAATCTGAAGATGGTAGTAGTGAGAGACTTCTTATACTTGAAGGCACTCACTATGGAATGTATCCTAATGGTTCTGTAATATTTGTCGTGAGAGTTAACAAGATTTTAATGTAGCAACCCATGTATGTATTCTCAATATATCCTATCCATGAATATATGATCTACATCTACAATTTAATTTATATGATTCCTTTTTTTTTTGCCAACACACAATGTAATCAACCGTAAAACATATATTTCTTTCTCGTTTTTTTTTTTTTTGGTTTCTTTACTATTTTGAAATCAGTGTTTTGAGTTTCTCTTTTATCTTTCTTTCTTTATTGAAATCTCTGAATTTTAAAACCAATGCCACCGAATCCAAGGCTACAGAAATCCTACCAACTCAAAATAATCTTATTTTAAAACAAAAAGAGTCAAACAAAGGATCTAGAAAAAACGAAAATGTAATCCTAGAGGAATGGTAGAACATGGAGGATTAAAGAATAATGACTATTTACAGACATAGAAAGCATGTGAAGAAGCCTAACATGTTTGAACTATAGTGGACATTGGACACTGGTAGATAAAAGACACTAGACCATTATTTCCAGGGTAGAACATTTATTCAAAATTTTAATCTGGTTTTATTAACATGATACATGTTTTTTTTTTTTTTTTGGAGTACTTTGGTGTTATTGAAACAGAACAATCAACCAATTTACTAAAAAAAATTATGTAGCTGTTTTTACAAACAATATTGGACACACTATACAAAAAGTTATAAGAAAAATTGAAATTATACATGGTAAAAAGTTAAATGTATGGATTCTCCATCAAGAAAAAAATTGAAATTGAAAAGTCATATAGGATATAAATTCACTCGATCCTTTCAAATTGAGAAGAATGGGAAATAATTAATCAAAAGTGAACATTTTATATAAAATATAATGTTTAACTTGTATGTTTTTTCATACTTTAAAATTTTATATACATTTAAAAATATATATTTAAACTAAATAATATATTCTAAATTGTATAATTTATCTACATGATGTAAGGTTTCAATATAATCAAGAAAAACAAGAACTTCAACATATAAAACTCCTTTCCTAAAATTAAATAGAGAGAAACAATTTTACAAGAAAATATCCCACTTTAATAATAATATATATTAAAATACGGTATAGCACTTTTTACCGAAAAAAGGCTTCTACTGTTTACAGCTTTTAACATCGTAAAAAGTAGAAACAAAAGTGGGATATATAAACCCAACTCACTCGCTATCGTGACCACTCAACCTAAACCTAAAGCCTTGCGTAAAAAAAAAAAAGAGCGCCGTCAAGCTCTGCAAGTACTTCTGTAACTCCATCTTTACGCAAAAGTGAGTAAGGTTGGACGATCAGATTCCATCGTTAGATATATATAGTCATCGTCTTGTCTCATAGAAAGGTACTTTACTCTTAACTTCTTTTGAGTATCGAGCTGAGCAACGTCTATAGCTAGATTGAGTTTGGGACTGAGAGTAGTTGGGTTTGTTCATGATCTTATATTTGATGTTGCGATCTATTTGTCACCAACCACGGGTCTGTTTCGTCCCTTCCTCTCCGTATATCCGAATGTGTAGATCTGTTTTCAAGACGAAACAGTATGGTTTTGTTGTGATTTTTCTCTACAAGCGAATGGTCTATGCATTGGTTTTTAACCATTTACCAGATCTAACATTTAGTTATGCTTGATCGGATGATAGATAAATATTCTAAGTCCAACATAGCTAAATGAGATGGTTTCTAAGGAGTTAAATGCGTGGAGAATATTTTCATTAGTATTAAAAAAGCAAAAAAAAAAATATTGGACATATTTCAGCATAAGCAAAAAAAATAATAAATCTTTGATATCTTTATTTACTAAATTCTGGTGTATAAAAAACTAAAATAATAATTGTGTTAACAACATTCAAAATAATTTAAAAAAATATTTTATTCTTTGACTGTATTGCTGTTTATTTTGTATTGTTTTTTTGTTGCACATTTGCTTACTCTTTGAGTGCACATTTGTTTATTCTTTTACCGCACAGTTGTTTACTATTTGGCCGCATAGTCGTTTTTTGGCCTGCACATTTATTTATTCTTTGGCTACACATTTGTTTATTTTTTATCGCATGACTGCACATTAGTTTGTTTGCTTTTATTTTTACTGCACATTTGTTTGTTTTGCATTGTTCGTTTGCTTTGATCTTTGCTGCACATTTGTTTGTTTTGCATTGTTTTTTGTTTTGCATTTGTTTTGCATTTGTTTTGCTTTACATTTGTTCACTCTTTATCCGTCGCATTTTTGTTTATTCTTTGGCTGCACAATTGTTCCTTGGCTGCACAATTGTTCCTTGGCTGCACTTTTGTTTGTTATTTGGCTGCATATTTGTTTGTTCTTTGGTTGTACATTTGTTTATTCTTTGGCTACACATTTGTTTATTCTTTGGCTGTTTGTTCTTTGGCCTGTACATTTATTTATTCTTTGTTGTACATTTGTTTTTTTTGTCGTATGGCTGCACATTAGTTTGTTTGCTTTGATCTTTGCCGCACATTTGTTTGTTTTGCATTGTTCTTTGTTTTGCATTTGTTTTGCTTTAATTTTCATTAATTGTTCACTCTTCAGCATTTTTGTTTATTCTTCTTTGTTCTTTGCCCTAATTTTTTTTTTATTTTTTAATTTATTTTTTTTTAATTTTAAATTTTATTTAAAAAAAAAAAATATATAATTTTTTTAAAAAAATTTATTTTTAATTTTTTTTATAAAAAAAAAAAAAAAAAAAAAAAAAAAAAAAAAAAAAAAAAAAAAAAAAAAATTTTTTTTTAAATTAAAAAAAAAAAAAAAAAAAAAAAAATTATGTTGTTAAAAAAAAAAAAAAAAAAAAAAAAATTATAATTTTTTTAAATAAAAAAAAAAAAAAAAAAAAAAAAAAAAAAAAAAAAAAAAAAAAAAAATTAAAAAATTTTAAATAAAAAAAAAAAAATAAAAAAAAAAATTAAAATTTTAAAAAAAAAAAAAAAAAAAAAAATTTAAAAAAAAAAAAAATAAAAAAAAAAAAAAAAAAAAAAAAATAAAAAAAAAATTAAAAAAAAAAAAATAAAAAAAAAAAAAAAAAAAAATGAAAGTTTTCTTTAGAAAAAAGACTTCTTGGGGTTAGTGAAAGTTTTAAAAAAGATGTTAGATGGGATAAAAAAAAGAGGAAATATGTTAAGAAAGTTATTTATTAGTATGGATATCAATCATGGATCAATATTTTTTAAGTAATGCAAAAAAGTTTTACGCAAGATCGGTTAGAAAATATTTTAAGGAAAATAAAAAAATTAAACGGATGTGTTCATGTTCTGCTAATATAGATATATGAATTTGATGCTAGCGTATGACCAAATCTCCTAGCGTATAAACGGATTTAAATATTCATATTAACAGAACATGAACACATCCGTTTAATTCGTAAGTGTCTCAATCCTTATGACCAACTTTAACCGAATTTACTAAACTAGTAAAACCGGCTATGCCTCAAAAATATTTATCAAACCTATTTGTATTAAAGACTCTTTTTGCACTACTCAAAGAAATACTTGATCCATGATTAATGCCATATACTCCAACATGCAAGATGCACTTCTTAACATCTTGCTCTTCTCTTTACCCCATTTCTGACATCTTTTTAAAACTTTCATTAACTTCACCTAAGAAGGTCCTCCTAAAGGAACTTTCATTTCTTTCTAAAAAGGTTTATGATCAACGTGACACAACTCTGATTCTTCTAATAGAAATGAGTCATAATTTAGACATGTGATATTTCTTGAACTCATGTAGCGAAAATTTGAGTGGTTGCCTATCAATTAAAGACTCAAACTCATGAATATTATCAACTGCCAGCTGATGTGAGAGGAAAAATTCACAATCGAGGAAGCCCATATGTACTTATGCATCACATCTATGTCGGTAAGCTTAAGAAAAACTCCAACAGATGAGTTCATTTAACTCATCCCACGCATCTTCACCAATATATTCTTTCATGGTCTTGAATTTGGAAAGAAAACAATAGTGATTCATGCTCTTAATTTGGAAAGATGGATTCCCATCTTTGAAAAGTCACAGAGGGTAAGAAGAGGCCATCTAACTATAATAAAAACACAACCGAACCTTATCAGACAAACAATCAAAGAATAAATAAATGTGCTGTCATGCAGCAAAGAATAAACAAATGTGCAGCCAAAGAACAAATAAATATGCAGCAAAAAAATAACAGTGCAGCCAAAGAGTAAACAAAAGTACGGCGGACAAAGAGTGAAAAAATGTGCGGCAAAAATCAAAGCAAAACAAAGAACAATGCAAACAAATGTGCGGCAAAGATCAAAGCAAAAGAACAATGCAAAACAAACAAATGTGCGGCAAAGATCAAAGCAAACAAACTAATTTGCAGCTATGCGACAGAAGAAACAAATGTGCAACCAAAAGATAAATAAATGTGCAGGCCAAAGAACAAAGAGCCAAAGAATAAACAAATGTGCAGCAAAATAACAAACAAATGTGCAGGCAAAGAACAACTGTGCGGCCAAAGAGTAAACAAAAGTGCGACGGATAAAAAGTGAACAAATGTGTGGCAAAGATCAAAGCAAAACAAAGAACAATGCAGAACAAACAAATGTGGGGCAAAGATCAAAGCAAAAGAACAATGCAAAACAAACAAATGTGCGGCAAAGATCAAAACAAACAAACTAATGTGCAGCCATACGACAAAGAATAAACAAATGTGCAGCCAAAAAATAAATAAATGTGCAGGCCAAAGAACGACTATGCGGTCAAATAGTAAACAACTGTGCGGTCAAAGAATAAACAAATGTGGAGTCAAAGAGTAAGCAAATGTGCAGCCAAAAAACAATGCAAAGCAAATAATTGTGTAGTTAAAGAATAAAAGTCGGCAATCAAAGGCAAGTGTCCTAGCAATCAAAGTACTAAAACAAATCTGCAATCAAAGGCAAAATAAATCTGCAGTCGAACATACAAAAACACAAGAAATTTCGGCCACTTCACAACGGAATAGAATATGAAATCTGGAGTCAAATATGAAATGCAGCAAAAATTGTAAAATAAATTTAGGGATTTCAAAAAACGAACCCTAAACTCGACAAGGGGAAGTGAAACGGCGGTGGACTGAACTCGACGACGGTCTTCAACACAACAAAACTCGAGTCCACTGCGAAGACGAGGACAAAACGTCTGTGCTGCAAAAATCAACTATGCGGCAAAAATCAAAGCAAACAAACATATGTGCAGCCATGCGGCAAAGAAAGAACAAATGTGCAGCCAATGAACAATTGTGCGTCAAAGAGTAAACAAATGTGCGGCCAAAGACTAAACAAATGTGCAGCCAAAAAAACAAATGTGCGGTCAAATAGTAAACAAATATGTGGCCAAAGAATAAAAAAATGTGCAGCTAAAGAATAAACAAATGTGCAGCCAAAGAATAAAAAATGCACAACAAATAACAATAATGCAGCCAAAGTATAAACAACTCAAACAAGTGTGTCGTTAAGCAAAAAAACAGATCTAGAGTTCAAATCTGCAGCCAAATAAGATTAACTCAGCAAACGAACCTTAATGAGGTGGAGATGAAACGGTAGGGGAAACTGAAACGACGACTCCACGATGGAGAATAAACACAAACGGCAAACTCACCCGGCGAAAGGAACAAAGAATAAGAAAACGAAGAAGCGATGGTGGTGACGATAGAAAACGATGGAAAAAAAGCAGCGGCGACGGTGAAATACTCGACGACGACGACAGCGGCAACCCGATGACTGCGAACAATGGAGAAGAAAACGAAAAAGCGATGGCGACGATGAAGCACCCGATGACTGCGAACAATGGAGAAGAAAACGAAGAAGCAATGGCGGTGATGATGGAGAACGATGGAGAAAAAGCAGCGGCAACGGTGAAGCACCCGACGACTGCGGCGGCGAACGATGGAGAAGATGGGTTGAACGATTGGGAGAAGAACGGTTGAACGATGGAGAAGAAGTTTTAGGAATTTTAGAGAAATGAAATTTTTAGAAAGTTTTTGATTTTGAAAAAAGATTTAGGAATTTTAGATTTTTTTCATAAATTAAAATGACAATCCTGTAATTAAATTAGAAGGGTTAATTTTTTGTGTAATTTTCACATAAATATGGATGCATTTTTTAACACTAGATCATTCTAGTTATTTCAGCATAAATATGAGTTATTTTAAGCAATTTTCACTATATATTATTGCGGGATATGATCAAAAGTAAAATGTTTTTTAAGTTATTTTGAATATTGTTGATACAATTACTTTTTTAGTTTCTTATTCACGAGAGTTTAGTAAATAAGGCTATCAATTATATCTTCAACAATCTAAACATATTCGAGGATATGCAAAAAGTATGATTGATTTGACTTTGTTAGTTTGGGAGGTAGTGTCAAGACTTCCTGAAGATGGTTGTACCATTTTCAAATCGTGTAATTTTCTTTGTTTTTTTTTTTGGTTCATTTTGTAATTTTCTTTATGTTGTATCATGGCCAAATTTTCTCTTGTTATAAAGTCTCATCATTATTTTTATACATTACTTGTCTTTATACAATCCAATAAATTATTCAGGTTTTTCTCGCCATTCAAACCTGTTTGCAGAGTTTTAACATGTGACAATCTAATTTCACATGAATAGACAGAAAAAATCTCTATAAAAGCACGAAACATCAACTCCTCCTAATGATCTCTCTCTATGAAGAGAAAAATTTAATCGAAGATAAATTACCAAAGCTTCTCGTTTATTTTGTTTACAACTTGTAACGACCATTGGATAAATTCAGTTCGAGGATCAAAATATGATAGTTCCAGTAGTCCTTTTGAACAAAACCAGAAGGTGAGGAACCACCTGATAGCTAAGATTGATTGAAGCTTATGAGAGGGAAGCTTCTTGATTGCGTTTGGAACACATACTGTCGATGTCAGTGTTCCTAAGTAAAGAAAAAGCATATCATGAGTGAGTTCTGTGTCAAATCATCAATTTGAACATTATAGTTTATAGTAAAGTGGGAGAAAATATGTGTTTGGAGTTTTTGACACTTGTTTGTTTTCTTGTGTTTATTTTTAAGACTGATTTAAATGGTTTAAACTATCGAACTATATTACTGGAAATATTGGTTAGAGCAAAACTCCATTGACTGTATACAAGTTAGGTACAAGTATTGTCTTACATATCTTTTTGCCCGTATGTCATTAGTAAATTGAAATTTGAGTATCCTAAAAAGCAATGTTAACAGAGAATAAATCTCAATAGTAGAAAAATTTTGTTCTATTTTGCGAAGGAATCTAAAATGTAACAGCGGATACTTTGTCAATTAATGAACTTTGGCGGAAAGAAAACCATTTTCCATTGAGTTAAAAAAAATTAATAATTGAATGGTCTTTTCTTTTCATAATGGGCCTAATTGTATCTATTTAAAGGTTCAAATAATATTAGATTCTTTCAAACTAGTCCCTCTATATTTTAATATTTAGTGGAAAGAAGCACTAAACTTTTAAGAGTTGTAAGTCAACGGTCCAAGTCAACTTACATATTTCTCATATCGTTTTCTTTAAGGTAGCGATGTCTTCGTTTTTCTTCTACAATCTGATTCAGATCAAGTTCTTCTTTGATGGGTGATTGAAAAGTTTGATTCTTGTTTACAAAAAAAAAACCCATCTTATTCAAACCCAGACTCGGATTTTCTTGGCTTAGTTTCGATCTTCAAAATCCGATTCCGGTAAGACTTTTGCTAGTTTACTGCCAATTTTGATTCCTGAGAATCATCAAGTTCCTTAATTGACTTTAGCTCCGTTGGTGGAATCCATTTTTTGTGTGTTTAGCTTTAGTGATTTCGTTTAGTGTTTCCATGACTCAGTCTTTGCAAATGTAAAAGTTGTTTGTTTGATCTAGAACTGGAAAAGATACTGAATTTTCACTAGTTGAGATCAATTTTTGACTTAATTCTTCTTAGGTTATGAATTTGATTTGTAGGTGGCATCAACGGTTCTATTGTTTCTGGATTTGAGAAACCTGAAAACACAGGTTTGAAGAAATCTTTAATTGATGAAGACTGACGATTTGCCATTGGAACCATTTGGTGCTTGCTTGCTTTTTTCTCTTCCAGAAGATGTAATTGCTGTTATCGCTCGTTTTTTTTCTCCAAGAGACGTTTGTAATCTAAGTTTATGCTGCAAAAGTCTCTGTGACCTTTTGGATTCAGAAAGGATTTGGCTTGTGCAATGTGAAGTAGTAAAGGTTCTTCCTTTAACTGAAATAGTCCAATGGCGAATTGAGATCTCTTCTTACAAGTCGCTTTGTCGGTTTCTTGTTGATGTAGTGAAGCCTCTGGTAGGGATTTGGGTTCACCAAAACCCTGAACTTGGGAATGTGGTTTATGTGATGCCTGGTTTCTTATCCATCGTTGGGTGCCGTATCATTCCTCAAGAGGTTGGTCCTTTGGGGATTCAAGAAGCCCAAGTTATGTGGTCACCCGTGTTTGAGATAGTATGTGGTCTTGATGGCTCAGCCATGTTTTTCCTCCATGGAAAAGATGTAAATCACTGTTGCTGCTTGCACCCTGGTTTTGTTATAGGCATTGAGAAGAGTTGCAATGCGCTTTTACTTGAGGTTGAGCCAAGGCAAGAGAAGCAGTTGTGGAGTGAGTCCAGTGATATTGAGACTGTGTTGTTGGGAGAGAAAGAGGTTCAGTTTCCATTTTGCAAGCTACCGTTTAGTCATCGAAGGAATTTACTACACATAGTAACAAGCACTGTTGGTATACCTCTAACTGATCTATCTTCAAGTGAAAGGTTATTTCCCAGGTCGAAAGAAGATGAAGCGGTGTTGTTGGAACGCAGAACCATGCTTCTTAAAATGCATAAGTTTGGTGGCGACTGGAACCACATGAACCTAGAGGATGAGTGTACTAACATTCCAAATCAGGTAGACATAAAAAAATTGTGGAGGCATCTTGGTTTTGGCAGCGATTTACCCAACATAGACTCTGGAAATCAGATACAGGGCACACAAAAGAAGAGTTTTAGTAGGTATTTCACAAGTGGCATCAAGCATATTCTCGGGAGGTCTTCTTCTTCAAAGAACTCGTCTTCTTCTTCAATGAACAAGTCTTCTTCGAGAAGTGAAACTAGACCTTGGAACCTCCAAAGATTTCTTAGCGTAGGTGATTCCATAGGTCTTAGTCTCAAAGCTTCAAATATTAAGCTGTCTTCTTACCAAGGTTGGCCAAACATGGACGAAACCCGTTTTGCCCTTTATAAGCTACAAATCAAGAATCCCATCGCTAACCAAGAGTATTCCGGCTTGTGGGGAGGAACTTTTGGCTGGCCACCAGGAAAATGTAGCGAAGATAAACCCGGCAAGGCTCTTTTCTTACTAATGCTCTCTTATAAAGAATCTGAAGATGGTAGCGAGAGACTTCTTATAGGAACGAAAATACTTGAAGGCACTCACTATGGAATGCATCCTAATGGTTCTGCAATGTTTGTTGTAAAGATTGATTCACCGTCCGTTGAGGTCTTTCCTTTTGATACAAATGGAGAAGAGTTTGAACATTCTTACGCAGGAGAAGGTACTTCCAAGGGCTATGGTTTCCGATATCCCGGTTACAAACCGGGTACACTTTACGTGACATCTAAAGGTCTTCTCATGTTTGTTTGGAAAGCAACTAAAGTTGTGTTGACATTGCAAAGACTTGACCTTGGAGAGCTTTTGAGGAAAGGCATGTGTGTTTCTCCTTTGCCTCCATGTTTGAATTTTGTTTATTTGACAAAATCTCACACCAATGTGTTTGCCCCAGAGCGAAGAAGATCATAGGAAGTTTCTACAACAGATTTGAAGATTACAAATCTATGTCTGTTTCCAAATATAATCTCATTATCATATTTTTACTTTCAAAATGCTTGTACCGTGTGTCTATAGTCTATACTGATTATAAAACATTGTATGTCTGAAGGAACTAGATTTGTGGACTTTTCTCAGTTTGGAATTATTATATCAGCCTTAAGCTAAAGAAAATTTACACAAACTCTGAAACTCAGTATTAATCAAGTTGAAATATGTTGAAAAATGAAAGAAACCATACAAAGACAATAATTTCACAAGTGTCGGTTTTTTTTCTTCTTTTTTGGCAGTTTTTTTTTCAAGACATGGCGGAGTGTTCTATTTCCAACATTGATGTGTTTCCCCCTACGATATTCTTTACTCGGAGGAAGTCGTATAAGTGGATGACTTGACAAACACGTTTATGTAGAACACTTTCATATAAGTAAAATTCTTAGGTGGAGGCAAAGGCGGCACACAAGAACCTAAACCTTTCTTCAAGATCTCTTCAAGGTTTAATCTTTGCAATGTAATCACATCTTTAGTTTTTCGCCAAACGAATGCAAGAAGATCATTAGAGATCACGACAAGGGAACCGGGTTTTGAACCGGGAGAGCGAAATCCATAACCGTCTCCTCCAATACCCTCTCCCTTGTAAGAATGCTCACAATCTCTTCCATCTTCATCAAAAGGAAAAGGCTCAAAGGAAGGCCTGTCGATGTTTACATCAAACATTGTAGATCCATTGGGATACTCCACATAGTCATTGCCTTCGAGTATTTTCGTCGCGATAAGATGTCTCTCATTGTCTTCTTGAGATTGTTCATAAGTGAGCATCAGTAAAAAGAGAGCCTTGCGGGATACATCTTCAGCACAATTCCCAAGTGGCAAGCCAAACGTTCCTCCCCACAAACCGGCGTACTCTTCGTTATCGACGGGATTCTTGATTGGTAGTTTATAAAGAGAATAGTGGTTAACGTGCATATCAGGCCAACCTTTGTAAGAAGAAACCTCAGTATAGGAAGCATTGAGACTAAGACCAAATGTTTCACCAGAGCTAAGAAAGTTTTGGCGATTTGAATGTCTAATCTCGCTCGAAAATTCACACTCTCTATCGTCCATTATATCAATGTCATCACCGAGTTTTTCCCACATCTCGTTTATGTCTACCTGCATAGGATTGTAACACAACTGCTCATCCACCTCCAGTTTCATGTGCTTCCAGTTGCCGCCAAACTTGTGCATTTTAAGAAGCATGGTTCTACGTTCCAACAACATCGCTTCATCATCATTCTTGGCGGGAAATAACCATCCACTTAATGGTTCAACCACATGTAGACCCACATGTCTCGTCACTATACGGAGTAAGTTTTTTCTATCGCTAAATGCAAGCTTCCAAAATGGAACCCCTCCCTCGTGTTCCCCATGTGGCTTACTCGAGGCTTCTATCTCAATCTCATTGCATGAACTCTTCTCTTGCCTCGGCTCAACCTCGAGTAGAAGCACATTGCAAGTCTTTTCAATGCCCATAACGAAACCAGGGTACAAGAAACTGCCTTCTTTGTCTCTTCCATGGAGGAAAAACCCGGTAGAGCCATCGAAACCGCAGATTATTTCAAACACAGGTGACCATATAACTTGACCTTCTTGAATCCACGATGGACCAACCTTTTGTGGAATGATCCGACACCCAACAACAGACAAGAAACCAGGCATTACATAAACAACATTCCCAAGTTCAGGGTTTTGTTGAACCCAAATCCCAACAAGAGGCTTTACCACCTCTACAAGAAACCGACAAAGTGCCTTGTAAGAAGTGATTCCAAGTCTCCATTGGACTATTTCAAGTAAAGGAAGAACCTTTACTTCTTCACATTGAACAAGCCATGTCTTCTCGGAATCTACAAGGGCACATAGACTTTTGGAGCACAAGATCAGATTGCAAATGTCGCTTGGAGAAAGAAAACGAGAGACAACAGCAAAAACATCTTCTGGAAGAGACAGAAGCGAGGAAACACCAATTGATTCCGTGTTCATCACGTTTTACCGAGTCCAATTTTGAAACAAAACCACCAAAGCTAAACCTACACAAAATGATTAATGAATAAACATGTATAATGGTAACAAATTAAGGGATTTGGCAGTAAAGTCAAACGGGCTTACTAAATTCATACTTTGAAAATATAAACATAGCCTTGAGATTCTCGTTTAGACAGACAAGAACCAAACTTTGCAATCACAGAGCAGTGCTTGATCGGCTTCAAATTCTAGAAGGAAATTTTCAACATTAGAAGAGAGGTAAAAGCCAACTATGTGAGGAAAATTGGAAATATTCCGTAAGATTTAAGTTGAGGAGAAGCATACTTGTTTCAAAATTATGATAATGGGTTTTTCTTATAGTTTTTTTTTGATAAACTGTTTTAAAATTGAAATGGATGTTGAATGGGTTTTATCATCGGTCATGGTTTTTTACAGGTCTAAATTTTATTATTTTTAATAAATAGTTTTCTAATAATTTTTAAATAACTACTACTCAAATAGAGTATATAAAAACATTTGTTAGTGCATAAGTCTTGGTCAATTTCTGTTGAATAAATCAATTCCAACAATTTATTGAAACGTGACGAGAGTTATTTATTAAATTATGCAAAAAATTATTTTCCTTAAGTCATTGACCGTTTAATATAATAGTTTAAAAATGAAAGAAACCATACAAAATTATAAGGACAAATTGATTACAAATGTAGTTTTTTTTTGGCAATATTTTCTTTTACAAAATACACACATTACAAGCATAGTGAATGTTAATTTATGTCACGACACAACATTCAATCGTATGAAATTAAATCTCAAAAACACGTTAAAGTAGGACCTTTTCATATAAGTAAAATTCTTAGTTGGAGGCAAAGGCGTCACACAAGAACCTAAACCTTTCTTCAATATCTCCTCAAGGTTTAGTCTTTGGTAATCACTATTTTAGTTTCTTGCCAAACAAAGGCAAGAAGATCATTAGAGATCATGAAAAGGGAACCGGGTTTCGAACTGGGATAACGGAATCCATAACCGTCTGCGATACCCTTTCCTTTGTAAGAATTCTCAAAGTCTCTTCCATCAGCATCAAAAGGAAAGGGCTCATAAGAAGGTGTGTCAATATTTACAACAAACATTGCAGATCCATTGGGACGACTCACACAGCCATAGCCTTCGAGTATTTTCATCCCGATAAGAACTCTCTCATTATCCTTTTGAGATTCTCCATAAGTGAGCATCAGTAAGAAGAGAGCCTTTTCAGGTCCATCTTCAACACAATTCCTAGGTGGCCAGCCATAAGCTCCTCCCCACAAACCCGCATACTCTTGATTATCGATTGGATTCTTCATTGGTAGTTTATAAAGGGCATAGTGGTCTACGGGCATGATTGGCCACTCTTGGTAAGAAGACATCTCAGTGTAGGAAGCATTGAGACTAAGACCAAATGTTTCACCAGAGCTAAGAAAGCCTTGGCGATTCATACGTCTAATCTCACTGCTCGAAGGTGGCGGGTTCTTTGAAGAAGTAGACTTCCGAAGAATATGATTGATGTCATTTCTGATAAAACTGCTAAAGCTTTGCTTTGGTGTAACCACTGTCACATACTTCCGCATCTCGTTTTCGTCCATTTTATCAATCTCATCACCAAGATTCTCCCATATCTCGTTTATGTCTACCTGCATAGGATTGTAACAGAACTGCTCATCTTCCTCCAAGTTCATGTGCTTCCAGTTCCCACCAAACTTGTGCATTTTAAGAAGCATTGTTCTGCGCTCCAACAACATCGCTTCATCATCTTTCCTGGTGGGAAATAACCTTTCATTCAATGGTTCAACCATATGTAGACCCACATGGCGTGTCACTAAACCGAGTAAACTTTCTCTATCGCTAAACTCGAGCTTCCAAAATGGAACCTTACTCAAGGCTTCTATCTCAATATCATTGCAGGAACTCTTCTCTCGCCTTGGCTCAACCCGAGTAGAAGCACATTGCAAATCTTCTCAATACCCATAACAAAACCAGGGTACACGCAACTTCCTTCTCTGTCTTTTCCATGGAGGAAAAAGCCGGTAGAGCCATCAAACCGCAGATAATCTCAAACACAGGTGACCACATAACTCGGCCCTCCCGAATCCACAAAGGACCAACCATTTGTGGAATGATAAGAAACCAGGCATTACATAAACAACATTCCCAACTTCAGGGTTTTGATGAACCCAAATCCCAACCAGAGCTTTACTCCTTGTACAAGAAACCGACAAAGCACCTTGTAAGAAAAGATACCAACTCGCCATTGGACTATTTTAACTAAAGGAAGAACCTTTACTTCTTCACATTGCACAAGCCATGTCTTCTCTGAATCCACAAGGGCACAGAGACTTTTGGAGCATAAGATTAGATTGCAAATGTCGCTTGGAGAAAGAAAACAAGAGATTACAGAAAATACATCTCCTGGAAGAGACAAAAGCGAGCAAGCACCAAATGATTCCGTGTCCATCACGTATGACCACCAAAACCACCAAAGCTAAACCTAAACAAAATGATTCGCAAACAAGCGTGTTCAAGGGTAATAATTGATGATGACTGCTCAGAAATCAAATTTGGCAGGAAATTCGAGGTGGGCTTGCCAGATTCAGACTGCACCCTTGGAACTCTGGGTTAGGTTGGAATCAGATAGCTTTTACATACACAAGAATCGAACTTTTCAAACACCCATCAAAATAGAAACGAGGATTTGGATTTTTCAAGAGGATCATAAAACAGATTTTTAGAAGAGAGGTAAAAGAAGGAAAATAGAAAATTGTTTCAAAAATGGGATTGGATGTTGAATGGGTTTTAGTTTAAGCATCGTTCATGATTTTGACGGGTCTAAATTTTATTATTTTTAATAAATAATTCTAATAATTTTTAAATAGTGAATTGGCCAAAAAACTAAGTATCTTAATCTCAATTTGTTAGTGAATAAGTCTTGGTCAATTTTGTTGAAAAAATCTTTAGAATTTTGGACATTTTAAGAGTGTCTTCTTAGTTGAATTAGTCGTAGTAAGAAGAGAGGTAATCTTCCGTAAGGTTTTAATTGTTTCAAAATTATAATCTTTTTGATAAACTATTTTAAAATTGAAATGGATATTGAATGGGTTCTATCATCGGTCATGATTTTTGACAGGTCTAAATTTTATTATTTTTAATAAATAATTCTCTAATAAGTTTTTAAATAACTACTACTCAAATAGAGTATATAAAAATATTTGTTAGTGAATAAGTCTTGGTCAATTTCTGTTGAATAAATACGTTCCTACAATTTATTGAAATGTGATGAGAGTTTATATATTGGAAAAATTAAAAATATTGTATTGACAGGAGAGGTAACAGTGAATCGGTGACGGACAATGAAACTAAGATGAAAGACGGTAGTGGAAAATTTTGAAGAAACGATGAAGTAAGAGGCTTGAGCATTGAAGAAATCTAACAATTTTATTTTTCTTGGTTTAGCATTCTTTGGATGAAGTCTTGGTTTAGAATTCGACTGCACTTGCTGTTGACATCTTTCCTTGCTATTGTCTTCTTGACACCTTTCATGCCTGACACAAGAAACCCACCTGCTTATGTTTACGAAAAGGTACATGCAAAAAAACGATAATTCTATTGCACTATGTGATCTCTTCCAAGTGATTTAGATATCTACCTGAAATTTACAGCTGATCAGAAGTGTTCCACAAGAGGAATCGTCCTCTAGAGTTTGCTCTTTTTGGACCAAAGTTTCTTTCCAAGTATTTGTATCAGCTCTCTCCTGTCCAAGTAAGACTTCAAGCCTGATAAAACTCAAATGGGATTTGCTTGTAACCTCAGTCAATCTCTTTTTTTATTGTTGTTGTGGCGGGTTAGGAATTAGGATCTTGAATTGGCAAAAATGTTGGTGAGGGTAAACCCTATCGTTATAATTACAATCTGGCAGGAACAAGAAGCTTCAGTGAGGAAAGGTTATAGATCTGTTACACGTATATATATTATCTGGGGAGAGGACATTGCAGTACCCGAGGGTTACCAGCGTTGGATGATGAAGAACTTTCCGGTAAAAGAAGTAATGGAGATCATATGGCAATGATATCTAAGCCTCAACAACTCTGTAATCTTCTTCTATTGGAGATTGCAGATAAATTTGCCTAAATAAACCTGAGAGCATCACTTCAAATAAGTAACGAACTTCAGCTCCCACCACAATCATAAGCCATTAGAGAATTAATGTATACAAACTTTAATTGTAAGCTCCTATCAATGTAACATATAATCACCAATTCCACAGAGAAATTTCTAGATGGAAGATGAAAACAAACAGAACAACGTGGCGTTGTATTGATACACAGAGTTTTAACCCAAATAAATTCTGCAAGTGCATAGACAATCACAGTAGTATATAAGGGATCGAATCCACAAAGACCAAGGTTACACTATGACTTTATGAGATTTGTAAACAAAGCTAAGACAAAGTATGTGGTTGGTTTAGTAACAGAATTGCAAGTAAATAAAACGGTGTAAAATTAATAAAGAAAAACACTAGATCAAGGTAATTCGCCGATGATTCAGAGATGAAAACTTTAGCAACTATTCAGGATTTAATTCAGCACATGTCCAGAACTCAAACATAAAAGTAAAACCGACCCACTCTCGTGGCGCCGACAACTTTATCTAACAACCTAAATACCTAAACTATCGTTTGGACCTAGAGATGCAGACAAGCATTAATGAATGAGTTCAATATATTCACACTCAGCCACACCAACTCTCGTTGTCTACGGTCTGATTGCTCACCAATATCTTTTCTAACAACCTAGAACACTCTCGTGAATAAGTTTAACCTGAAATCATAGACTAAGTGATCAGTTTAACCTAAGCATTAAATTCAACTAGAGGCGAAGACAGTATGTATTTATGCATCCTATTTGTGCTCAGTTTATCATCTAATAGATACCTTTGAAAACCCTAATCTAGTTAATGGACTACTCAGACATGGAAGAAGAAAACACAACAATGAAATAAAAAAAATTCATAAATAATATTGAAAGTAAATAAGGTTCAGAATTCTTCTCAAAACAAAGTAGTGGATGATCTCCAAATCTTAGAATTGAAAACAAAGAAGATGAAAACAAAGAGCTAGGCGATGGTGAACAAGGAGGAGAAGGAAAGAATCTCTAAGCAGCTTTCAAGTCAGCTCCAAGGTAAGAAGAGACTTGTGTTTTAAAAAAGGCAGCTTGACCTATTTAATCACGCCAAAAATTAGGTCAACTCGGACTCCTTATTTTTCTTTGACGGTGGAGCATGTGCTCCCGGAATCAGAGCACGTGCTTGGGTGTGAATTCGGCCTTTTTGCTGCAAATCCACTCTTTTTTGCTCCAAAAACCTATTTAGCTCCAGTCTATCCAATCCATGCTCCAAGACTTCCTTCTGACCTGATAAGACTTAAAAATGACTCGAAAGACACTAAAAAGGAGTAGAAAACATTAGTAAATATGGGCCAAAATCATCATATGTCATCGGAGAGGGGTGGAAGATCAATCTCGCCTTGCGTGGCGGTGTCGTAGTAAGGCAACGCGAGGCATGGGGCAGACATATCCTCGTCTTCGGCGTGATGCTGCAGAGCTCTGGAGGAGCTAGCTCGTCCATGTGCCGAACAACGCCGGACGGGTGTGTGGCCAAGGAGATCCGAATGTGGCCGGAAAGCGAGGTTTTCCACCGTGACGAGCTGGGTAATTGCCTTGTTGGGAAGTGCACAGAACTGGAGCTTGCTGTCGGCATCAAGGAACCGGTATGTAGTCGAGTCACGGAGGATCTTAGAAGATACCAAGTGGTTGGTATTCATCCTCTCCATCTTGGTGACGCAAGTGGCATTGGAGAGATCTACTCGGATGTCCGTAACCTACCAAAGAGTTACAATCCAAGTATAACATCAAAAGCTCATCGAGGTGTACCTTGTTCCTGACATCTCGGTTGAAGAGCATGTTGCTGAATATCTAGGCGCATAAGCGGACTGCGGGGTGGTGGATGCGCGTTTGGCTCACCGAGTTGGAGCGGTAAGGACCAGAGGTGATGGTCTCCCAAAAACTATCGGACTGTGAGAAATTTTTAGGAAAGGCCAGCTCTTTCACCTCGTGGTGGAAACCAAAGGTGATGCAAAAATCTTCCATGCCGATGCTATACTTTTTCCCATCAGCAAAGAAGGAAAAAGTGGCCTCCTCAAACGTTGGCCTCTCCGGATTGGCGTAGGTGAGCCAGGCTGTGGCCAACCATTGTTGCGTGAGGTCCGGGAAAAGGACATCCTCCTCCGAGGCAAAAGTCATGCATTGGGTGTGGTAGAGGACGTGTTAAACCTCTTCATGAATGCCCAAAGCTCGGAGGGTATCAGTACACATGAACCGCGTCGGCTCGATCTTCACCCGGAGTAATTGGTTGTAGTAGAAGGATGCCTTTTGGTCCTATTGGGTAGAGAACTGCGGCGGTAAGCTATCATCGGGCAAGGAGAAAGCTTTGTTCTCCGCGTGGGACCACGGATACGTGATGGGACGCACGATCGGAGTGGAGGAGGAACTGGCGTGAGCTTTGCCCTTGATACTCGAGAAATGCTGCTTAGGAGGCATGATGGTGAGGAGATCGGCAGTGGTGACGATGGGGTGAAAGTGCGAGTATTGGTGGTGGCGCGGCGTGAGGGAGGGATGCGCGGCAGCAGGAGAGCGCAAGCGAGGTGGAGGGAGCGCAAGGGGAATCGTGAGGGAGAGCGATCTGTAATGTTGCAAGCGCGAGCAAGGGAGGCGAGCGCGAGATGTGGTGTGCGGCGGTATGTGAGAGAGAGAGAGATCTAAAGAAAGAAGGAAGAAATAGTTTAAATAGGGAATGAAAATGGGGGATCAGTTTACCAGGTAGGGTTTCCGCATGGTATTGTGGGGTTGTGGGGCCGGTTATACTCCTTGGAAATCGGAGGTCAACTTATCCTGGTCGCGCATGCAGAGTACCCTGGCGAGCATGTGCTCGCGGACTGCCTTGTCCTTTTTTGTTTTATATATATATGAAAACTGAAAACGAAAATTAGTAATAAAATAAATTTCGAAAAATATGTACTGAACCTTACTGGTGGGTTGCCTCGAAAAATATGTATTGTCGGACCATGTGTTCCCGAGAAGGGTTTGGGTGTTCGATCGTTTCGGTCTGAGATTCAGCTGGAGTAGTCTCAACCTGTGTTCCTGAGTGTGAACCATGTTCCAGCATATCTTCATCTGTGGCAAGAACTTTCCCTTGGGTGTTGTGCTTCGTAGCACTCTGCTTAACATTCCCCACAGTTCTAGGGGTAGTTGGCGGTGCCAACACTCTTCCACTTCTAAGCTCCACATCGTTGACATACTTATTCCTGGGATTCATCCCCCTTTTTTCTGGAAGAGTTCCACTAGGTCGCTTAATCGTCTCGGCAGTTTGGGCAACTTGCGTGTCAAACTTCTTCACGTGGACGGTAATGGCTTCATACTTTGAATTGAGATCATTGTACATATGATCGACCTTGGCGTTGATCTCAGTTGCAGCCTTCTGCTGATTGACTAGGAGTTACTGCATAAGAGTCTTCAGCTTATCTTGAGAATCCGGTGTAGAAGCGGATTGTTGAGCAGTTGCGTAGTAGGATTTCTGTTGAACTCCTCCTTGAAACCGGTTCTGGTTTTGCGTGGGAACGAATGGCTTCCCCTAATGGTTGCTGGAGTAGAACTTCTGAAATCTTTGGTTCTGTGGTAACTGATTCATGCTTCCTCCTTGCTGCGGATAGACCTGATCTTGTAGATTTTTGACATTGGTGCTGCGGTAGGAAAAGTTAGGGTAGCTTTTGTAGTTTGAGTTAAACCTACGGTTCTGCACATATCCCTGATCACTCACATAGTTAACCTCTTGCATACCAGCATCATCATCTTTTTCAAACTCTTGGGAGATTGGTGTGCTCCCATCCTCATCCACAAAATGAACCAATTTTTGGTTTTCCCTAAGGAGTAGGTTCACCTTTGCCATTAGCTCATCAATCTTTTGTGTCTCCACGCTGTTCACCTTTCTGGACCTATCATACTCAGGAGACTTATTGTTTAAAATCGATGCCAAGTTCTCAATCAGCTCAAAAGTGCCTTCCTTAGTCTTGGTCATGAAATCGCCATTACTAGCCGCATTCAGCGCATTCCTATAATCCCACTCAACACCATCATAGAAAATCCTCAAAATCTACTGATCCTTGAATCCGTGGTGAGGATGCTCTCTGTAATATTCTTTCAATCTTTTCCAAGCCTCATAAAAAGCTTCCCCGGCATGCTGTTGGAATGAGGATATCTTGTTCCTCAAGGATGCGGTCTTCGACTTGGTGTAGAAGTGGTTCAGAAAAGCTGCTCTACATTCAGCCCATGTTTTCAACGACCCCGGTGGTAATGACTTCAGCCATCGTGAAGCTTTGTCTGCAAGTGAAAACGGGAATAACTTGCACTTCAAAAATTCACTAGGCACCCCATTAGAACCCGTAGTGTTGCAGATTTCCTCAAAGTTCTCGATGTGATCCATGGGTATTTCAGCTGGGAGTCCATGGAAAATATGTTGTTTCACCAACGAAATCAATTGAGGTTTGATTTCGAAGTCTTGCCTCTGAATGGTGGGAGGTGTAATAGCGGCTCGGTTCTGGTAGTATGCATGTGGGTTGTCCGAGCCTCCAATACCAGGTTGCGGTTGCTGAACCTCTTGTCTATCTTTCCGTAGTTGCTCCATCTCAACCCGAAGCATTTGCAACTGAGCAGCCAGTCCGTTATCTTGTTCGTCCATGTCGGCGGTAGTGAGTTTTCGCTGTCGGTTCTCCCTTTCTAGTCTAGCGAAGCTTTTCGTTTGAAAAATTGATTAAGTTTCTAGTGCAATTTCTTCTTGTTGTTCTACTAGTCATGCACCTGAAACATAAGAAAAAGGGAGAGAGAAAGAATTAATAGTTTCTTAGATTGAATTTAAAATCAAAAATCAAAGGTAACGCAATTGGTCCCCGGCAACGGCGCCAAAAACTTGATACACAGAGTTTTAACCCAAATAAATTCTACAAGTGCACAGATAATTGTAGTAGTATATAAAAGATCGAATCCACAGAGACCAAGGTTACACTATGACTTTATGAGATTTGTAAACAAAGCTAAGACAAAGTATGTGGTTGGTTTAGTAACAGAGTTGCAAGTAAATAAAACGGTGTAAAATTAATAAAGAAAAGCACTAGATCAAGGTAATTCACCGATGATTCAGAGATGAAAACTTTAGCAACTATTCAGGATCTAATTCAGCACTGGTCCATAACTCAAACATAAAACTAAGACCGATCCACTCTCGTGGCGCCGATAACTTTATCTAACAACCTAAATACCTAAACTCTCGTTTGTACCTAGAGATGCAGACAAGCATTAACGAATGGGTTCAATATATTCACACTCAGCCACACCAACTCTCGTTGTCTACGGTCTGATTGGTCACCAATATCTTTTCTAACAATCTAGAACACTCTCGTCAATAAGTTTAACCTGAAATCATAGACTCAGTGATCAGTTTAACCTAAGCATTAAATTCAACTAGAGGCGAAGACAGTATGTATTTATGCATCCTATTTGTGCTCAGTTTATCATCTTATGAATACCTTTGAAAATCCTAATCTAGTTAATGGACTACTCATACATGGAAGAAGAAAACACAATAATGAAATAAAAGGAATTCGTGAATAATATTGAAAGTAAATAAGGTTCATAATTCTTCTCAAAATAAAGTAGCGGATGATCTCCAAGTCTTAGAATTTAAAACAAAGAAGATGAAAACAAAGAGCTAGGCGATGGTGAACAAGGAGGAGAAGGAAAGAATCTCTAAGCAGCTTTCAAGTCAGCTCCAAGGTAAGAGACGTGTGTTTTAAGAAAGGCGGCTTGACCTATTTAATCACGCCAAAAATTAGGTCCACTCGGGCTCCTTATTTTTATCTGGTGGCGGAGCATGTGCTCCTGCAACCGGAGCACGTGCTCGAGTGTGAATTCGGTCCTTTTGCTGCAAATCCACTCCTTTTTATCCAAAAGCCCATTTAGCTCCAGTCCATCCAATCCATGCTCCTAGACTTCCTTGTAACCTGATAAGAGTCAAAAAAGACTCGAAAGACACTAAAAAGGACTATAAAACATTAGTAAATATGGGATAAAATCATCATATATCATGTATCCTCAAAGGATGGGGATTTCTTGGATTATGTGGAGTGTTAGTTCAGTTTCTTATCATATTTTGTTGAATGGACAACCGAAAGGTAATACTGTCCCCAAAAAGAGACTCAAGCAATCGAAAGGTAATACAAATATGATGACATATTTATTTATTTTATGCACAAACGTGTTGATAGCGAATATTAAAAAGGTAGAAAAAAGATTATAAAAAAAAAATTATAGGAATTTCAGTAGCTCGGTCGATAGTCTGTTCTTTTGTAAAGCGGAAACGGAGGAGTGCCAATCTGTCTTGGATTTGCTTAGGAGATATGGGAGAGCTTCAGGATAAGAGATTAAATTTAACAAGTCATCAGCTATGTTTGGTAATAAAATACCCAATCAAACTAAATGCCAGTTGAAAGGCTTGATCGAAATTACAAAGGAAGGAGGTATGTATAACTATCTTAGAATACCAGAGAGTTTGAGTGGTTCTAAGAGTAAAATCATCAACTATGTTAGAGAATGTTTTAATGACCGAATAAATGAATGGTCAGCTAAATTTCTATCGAAATGAGGCAAAGAAACTATGATTAAATCAGTGGCTTTAGCCCTACCATCATATGTTATGTCATGCTTTAAACTTTTGCAAGACTTAGCTTCTAAGTTAACAAGTGCTATCTCGAAGTATTGATGGATTTCCAGTGGAAAGGATCAGGGTCTCCATTGGTTTGCATGGGAGAATTCTGTAAACCAAAACCTGATGGGGGAGTGGGGTTTCGCTGCTTGGAGAAATGTAATGATGCAGTATTGACAAAACAATATTGGCAACTCATTCAATACCCAAACTCTTTATTCGCTCATGTATTAAAAGGAAGGTATTATAGGAAGTTACATCTTTTACAGGCTAAAAAACCATTTTCTCTATTCTTTGGATGGAAGAGTATATTCTCGTCAAAGAATTTAGTTCAAAAAGGAGCTCAATGGTGTTTAGGATCTGGACATGATATATCAGTTTAGAAAGATCTATGGATTCCAGATGTTAATCCTAGACCGGCGAATGGCCGAGGAAGAGGAAAATATTCGAATATGAAGGCTATTAATTTAATTAATCCAGTGTCCAAGGTGTGGTATTTACTAAACTTACAAGATTTTATGGATGCGGAAGATGTAACTTTGATTAGAGGATTGTTTATTAGCAAATCATTTAAAGAGGATAGGATTACAAATCTGGGAGATATACGGTCAAATCAGGATACGAGTTAGCTTGGAATTTGATAGAGGAATTTCTTTAGGGGCCGAGTTGTATAGATCTCAAAACTCAGGCATGGAAAGTTAAAGCTCTCCCAAAAATAAAATATTTACTTTGGCAAATTGCTTCAGGCGCTCTTGCTATTACATCAAGATTGAATCAACGGAAAGTTAAATGTGATAATATTTTCAGCGTGTGGAATAAATGAGAAAACTATTAATCATGTATTTTTTGAATGTTCATTCGCTTTGCAAACTTTGACGTTATCAAAGGTGTCGTCATCAACACGTAATTTACCGACAAGGTCAGAGTTTACGAATTTAGATTACATATATTGGAGAATACCGAATCATATAAAGGAACATGACATGGCCAATTTTTTTTCCTTGGATACTATGGTTTTTGTGGAAAAGTAGAAATAAAAAATTATTTAAAGGCAAACAAACTTCTTCCCAGGATATATTAAATCGAGCTATTACTGAACATTTGGCTTGGGAGGAGGCACAAGTAAACCCAACAGTGGATGTAGTTAATATAGAATTGTTGGAGTTAACAAAGGATGTAGTTACTCCATCGCTTTGATGTCTGGTTGATGATTCTTGGAAGTCATTTGACCTGACTACATGCCTAGGTTGGATATGTCTTCAGGGAGAGTATAATATAAAATTGTTGGGTGTGAAGTATAACCAGAAAACGCTTTCACTCCTGCATACAGAGTTGGAAACACTATTGTTTTGAATTCTATTCTATCGGCAAGACTTCCTTGTAAAGTCTTCAAAACAGATTATGCAGAACTCATCTCATTGGTGCAATCTTTAGAGGAGTGGCCGACTTTCTTCAATCATCTTGATGATTTTGCTCACCTTCGAGACTCTCTACTTTTACAATCTCCTGTATCCCAAGATTGTGTAATAAACAGGTGGATTGCTTAACACATACTTCTAGAGTTTTATTTTCTGATTCTACGTTTGTAAACATTTTTCCTCCAGTTTGAACAACCAATTATAGAGTGAATTTCTAATTATTTAATGTTTGGTTGAAAAAATAAATAAGATTTAACATATATTAGAAAATTGGTATCTATGTTATTATTATTGTTATTATTTTGATGGTTTTCTTTTTCTATTAAGGAATAACATATTTTTTACACGTGTCAGAATCTAAACGATCATCCGACACATGCCATAATCCTTTTAATTATAATTTTGACACGTATTAAACTTTCATAAGAACAACCAAGATTTATATAATAAGATATACATACGATGGAACTAATTCTTAGTGAAAGAAAAAAGAAAACATAAAATTGGAAATGTTATTTTATGACATGGTTTTTTCTTATTTGATAATTAAGATGATTAGGCGGACTTATAATCATTTTTCTCATACCTTCTTTCGTTGAAATGAATAACCTACCTCTTAATTTCTTGAATAAACCATCTTGATTATTATCCATCAAAATAACCCCTACATTAAACTATACTAGGGGTTGGTACACGCTACGCGCGGGTAATTATTTGTGCTCCATAATTATTACATTATCAAATTAAATTTTAATATATTGATTTTATAATTCACTATTTACTTAATAATAGCTAGAAATATGACTTTAGGGATATTTGTACAAAATTGTATGCTATTAAATGTGTAAAAACAATATACGATGTTTAGATGAAAAATTACACATGAATTTGCATTATTAATTTTTTTACTTTTTACATAGAGAAATATGAGTTTTTGATTTTATAAGACAATATTAAACTCATCAAATAAATTTTGGTTTTTTCTATTATAACTTTTTGGAACACATAATCATCTTTGTAACATTAGCTACAGTAATATGCTACTCTTCCATGTCTTGGTAGTGTTTTTGTTGATGAAAAGGGGAAACCCAAATAAGTATTATATTTCGTAATTGAAATAAGATTTCTTTTTATTTTTAAAAGTTTAAAACGTTGATGAATTATGTCATTTTTTCTTTTAAAAACAAAAATTAGTGCATCATATATAAAATTAATCATCCGATGGGGTTTACACTTATGTCATATGTCTTGTTTAATAATATAGGTCAAACTAATGTTACTATTATTTATTGGTGTTTAGTAAATAATCAGGTTTAATATTAATATTATTCATTGGTGTTTAATATGTAAAAATAGGTTAAAATTATTGAAAACAATAATTTCATTGGTGTTTAGATTAGAGATAATTTAGATTTAACATTGTATTCTGTTTAAATTTATTTTATTGTTTTCAAAATTATTACGTTAAACCTTTATATGTTATTAGTCCTAATGTATCTCCTTTTTATTTTTAGTAGTGTGGAGAAGATAAAACTTCCAATTATGTTAACTTGATTTATCAATTATACTTAGTAGTTTATGTTTTCAAAGGTAATTCATATAAAAGACGTCTTTGTAAGACGTTTGGATCTTAAGATCCTAATATAGTTAAGAATTCGCTGTTTATCACTTAATCTTTACATCTTTAATTAAAATTAAAATTGTAAAGTGTAATTAAAAAAAAAATCAAACGTGTGGATTATGATTTAGAATGGTCCATTTTTTCACATCAAAGTTTCTCCACCAACAAAGAGTTTGATATGTACAATATGTATCAAGAAAGAGGAGCTCATTAGTTAAGAAACCAAAACCCAAAAATCATTGGTAATTGGGAAAAAATACGAAGATGTATCATGACCCTTCAATCCACTCACGTTGGACACCACCATCTGTTTGAGATCCCACTGCAAATTAAAAACATCAGAAAATAAAATTAATAACCCAAAAGCCACAGATCTGAGACTTAAGCTATGGTTCCAAATTATAGATATAAGCTATGTTACTCACAGAGACTTGAGGCATTTGTAGCCTTCTAGTCGAATGGTTAGAAGTCATGTAGACTTTTTAACTTATACAAACAGAAGAGTTAAAAACACAAATTAGACTTAACTGATTTTTTTTTACCATATTAACCCAGTTAAAGGTTAACAAATAAAACCCCAATCCAAATGAAAATTTAGGTGGACAAAAAATATTAAATGAAACAGTTTAGGGTAAAGATTGATACATACAATTATGATCTGTCAATGGTCTTGCAGCACAATAAATTTTGTTTTGAGGCAGATTGCTTCGCCATGGTAATCATGTGTCCCAAAGATTCTTTGAAACTGTACCAAAAAAAATAAGTGAATCACCGTTGATATGAGCAGTACCTAAAATTTCATGGGCGAATAAAAAAACAGAAACTTCAAAGCAGATAAATCCATAGAACTCACTTATAAACTTCCCACTCATACCGTGGCCCAGAGGTCTATCCTTTGCTGCCTATTCTCAAATTTCAAAGCCACTTGCACACACATCAAAATTACAAACAGACCCATTGGAAATGAAAAGGGAAAGCTAGTAAATTTGAAAACACAAACAACATACCTCCATAGCTCCAAGACCAAATCTAGCATTATAGGAGTGTTCGTACCATCTTTGGATTGTCGAAAACCTCCTTTTTCCTAATCAAAGACACAACACACGATGCAATAGAAAAATAACCCAAAACCAATAATGAAGTTCAAACCTTTTCTGGAACCGGAGGACCATTTCCTTCATCAGCAGGCACTGGTGCTGCTTGACCACAAGCACTGTGAAATTCAAACATTTACTTATCTTGCTCCCATAATCACTTCTTCCTCTTCTACTATAGTATTCACCAAAGGCATCGTCTTGACCTCTTTTTGACTTTGATCCTTCACCACAACTCTCTTAGAATGTTTCCTGAGTCATGACCCGCCAAGTTCCAATATATATGCTGAGGTAAGCTGATGGGAGTATACCTGTTCTAAGGAGAAGCTTCCATGTCAAAGTCTTATCGTCGTGCTGAGGTGAGAGTCTCTACCAGGGAAACCTGTGGAGAGGGCATAAAACATTATATAGCTAGCTAATTGAATCACATAGATATCATAATGAAAGAAAAGGGATATTTTAGGACCTTCTTCTCCATCGGCCCTATGATACTTGAAAGTGATGAAAGGTTTTTCACCGTCTCTCTTATGCTCTGCAACTTCCAATATCTTCTCATCGAAATCCTTCTTACCACCTGTACAGACTTAATATGCATGGTTATATATACCTGGAGGCTATTGGGAAGCTTGTTGATAGACAGTGTAGTTGACTCCATTGATACTAAAGTTTCCCTCTTTGATCCGATTTGCCACACGACCAACTATGCATCCGAAGTATGATGAAAGCCCTTTCTGTAACAATCATATTATATCAGATTCATACACAAATGCATTGCCACTGTTACAAAATCCATGATATATATATTTTGATTCCATGAATCAATAATGCAAGACTGAGCTAGAAATCGAACGAAGACTGAGTTGTTGAGTATATGATTTAACGCAACTGCTTAGAAGGTCCATCATATTTAATCTTTAAAATGCATTCAATTGATACTTGAAGCAACTGCTCACAAACTATGTATAGAATGCAACAGACATTTACAATCAGCCTCGTAAAGAACCACAACTCACATCATTAGAAAACACTCCTCATAGATAATTTTACTACATTGATTGCCGACACTACACCTTGTGAGTCTTGACCACGTTTTCTTTCCCTTCCTCTGGTTTTTCCTGATTGTCCTTCCTCGTCACTCAACCTTAAATCTGTAATAAATCTCCTAAAAAACATCTCGCGATTAGAAACAAATGAACATGGGGAAAGGCATACAGATTTAAACAAACGTTTATTCTTTCTAGATCCAATATAAATTACCGGCTGTGTCAACGATCGTTTCCAGTCCTGCTTCTGCTTCTTGGCAAATCTGATTACTGAGAATTAGGGAAAAGATGAAATTATATGAGAAAGGCAAGCGGAAGAAACAGACTATTTGTTATTGTTAAATTGTAAATCTGATCTTAAATCGGGAAACCAATGCCTACATCTCTGAAAATATGTTTTATATGGGAATGTAATTTGAAGAGCCAAAGAAGACATACAGACGATATGGAAAAGAAAAAGGGAAACGATTGAGGTTTTAGAGATAATTTAACTTAGTTTACATGCTGATGTGTCAGGTTTAGAAAGAGTCTTAAAAAGCTGATGTGGACATATGGAGAGGCCCCAAAATCTCCCTTTATATATAAGAGATTAGTATAGTATCATTGAGTATTTGATCAGTTTGTAAATTTTTTCTTTATGCAAAAGTTCATTTAGAGATTTGCAGATATAAATTAATATATTAATATATGAATTTAAAAATGAAAGAAGCAACACAATGACAGAAGAATTCTACAAACTTGAGTTTTGTTTTTCATTTTAGTAATATACATGTTTAGTAAATACACACGTTACAAGCATAGTGAGTGTAAACGTAAAATGTAAACGACGTGATAATATACATTCAATTATGAGATTTAAATCTCAAAAACAAGACATTATATTAATTATAAGCTTTAAATTGACTAGGGAAACACGTTTCTGTAGGACCTATTCATATAAGTAAAATTCTCAGTTGGAGGCAAAGGTGATACACAAGAACCTAAAGCTTTCTTCAAGATCTTTTCAAGGTTTAGTCTTTGCAATGTAATCACATGTTTTGTTTCTTGCCAAATGAATGCAAGAAGATCGTTAGAGATCACGAGAAGGGTACCGAATTTTAAACCGGGATAACGTTATTCATACTCATAACCTTCGGCCATACCCTCTCCCTTGTAAGAATGCTCAAAGTCACTTCCATATGCATCAAAAGGAAAGGGCTCAAGGGAAGGCGTATCGATATTTACATCAAATAATGGGGATCCAGTTGGATACTTCACATAGTCATTGCCTTCAAGTATTTTCGTCGCGATGAGGTGTCTTCAGGATAACTCTTAAGTGGCCAGCCAAATGTTCCTCCCCACAAACCAGCATACTCATGGTTATCAATATTAACAGGATTCTTAATCGATAATTTATAAAGGGAAAAGTGGTTTACGTTCATTAGTGGCCACCCTTGGCAAGAAGATATCTCAATGGAGGAAGCTTTTAGGCTAAGACCAAATGTATTACCAGAGCTAAGAAAGCTTTGGCAATCCGAATGTATAATCTCACTGCTCGAATGCGGTGTACTCTTTGAAGAATTAGACTTCTCTAAAATATGCTTCCAGTTGCCACCAAAATTGTGCATTTTAAGGAGCATGGCTCTGCGTTCCAACAATACCGCTTCATCATCTTTTGAACTAGGAAATAACCTTTCACTTGATAGATTAGGTACATGTATACCTATATGGCTTGTGACTAAACCGAGTAAGTTCATTCTATCAATAAAGTCTAGATTGTGAAATGAAAACTGACCCTCTTTCTTTCCCAAGAACACACTCTCATCTTCACTCTTCTCATGCATCGGCTCAACCTCGAGTAGAAGCACATTGCAACTCTTCTCAATGCCCATAACAAAACCAGGGTACACACAACTGCCTTTTATGTCTCTTCCATGGAGGAAAAACTCAGCGGAACCATCAAGACTATATGTTATCTCAAACACTGGTGACCACATAACCCGGCCCTCCTGAATCCACGAAGGACCAACCTTTTGTGGAATGATCCGACAGCCAACAACAGACAAGAAACCAGGCATCACATAAACAACATTCTCAAGATCAGGGTTTTGGTGAACCCAAATCCCAACCAGAGGCTTTACCACCTCTACAAGAAACCGAGTAAGTGCCTTGTAAGAAGAGATCCCGACTCGCCATTGGACAATATCAACCAAAGGAAGAACATCTACTACTTCACATTGTGCAAGCCAGATCTTCTCTGAATCCACAAGTTCACAGAGACTTTTGCAGCATAAGCTTAGATTACAAATATCTCTTGGAGAAAGAAAACAAGAGATAACAGCAAATACATCTTCATGAAGCAACAGAAGGAAGCAAGCACCAAATGATTCCGTGTTCATCACGTATTACAAGTTCAGTTTTGTAACAAAACCACCAAACCTAAAGCTACACAAAATGATTCACAAACAAGCTTGTTCAATGATAACAATTGAAGGATTTGATCATTTGATAATATTAAGAAATAAAATTTGGCAGTAAACTCAAAACGGGATTACCAGATTCAGACTTTGAAAATGGAAACGTAGCGTGGGGATTCTCGTTTACACATACAAGAATCAAACTTTTCAATCACTCATTAAAATGGATATGCAGTTTATTACATAATCAGCTTCAGAGTCTAAGAGGAAAAAGGAGAATTTTTTAACCTAAGGCTGTTTTAAAATTGTGATAGTGGGGTTTGTTGTGCTTTTAATAATTGTTTTAAAATTGGATCAGATGTTGAACGGATCATTTATCATCCCTCATGGTTTTGACAAGTCTATGAGATTATGTGCATAACTAATAAAATAACACGTTTTATAATGAAATAGAATTTTTTTAAAATCAAGTGGCTAAAAGTTTTTCTGCGGAAATTCGATTGCATGGTAAATTGCCTTATCCAAAAAAAAAAAAAAAGTTTAGTCTATTGATCTGACCTTCTCAATCTAAATGATGTGAAAGTTATATAAATATTCTCATGTTTAAATCATAAACAATTACTATGATTTTTTTTTGTTTAGTCATCTATCCAACTTGTTATTTATAAATACAACATGTCATTTATAAATATCACGCGCTAATAAAAATTAACAAGTTATTAAAATATATAAAAACATACATATTCACTAGTCAAAAGTCAAAACAACATATTTTAGTTTATTAATGCGGGCCACACAGAGTTACATATAAATATTGAAGATTAATAACCTCTCTTTTCTGCGCATGCACCATTCTTTTTCTTAATTTTTTTTTTTTAAATCTTTATTTTCGAAAACCTAAAATTACTTGTAATGTACTAAGAAACTTAGGTTGGATCATTTGAATTAGTTAGACTATAGATCATTCAAGTTAAAAATCACAATTCAAACTTTCACTGCTACATGGAATAAGGAAACATTCGAGTTCACATTTTGGATAATTTCAAGCAATTTTGAACAATTTTAAGTAATTTTCAAAAACATTCGAGGCCCAACTGTATATACTCATTAGGCCTATTAGTCATATAATCAATAACAAAATCCAGCCCAATTCTTGGCCCATCTCAGAGCTTCCGCCTTCAGCTTCAACTTTTGCAAACTTCCCCTTCGATCATCTCTCTGGCTGCTGCTCCGATCTCCATCCACGTTACCCCTCACAGAGCCAATTGCAGCAAGGATCCACGTTTGATGTATTTCCTCTGATTCTGGAGAGTAAGGATCTGATCTCAATTAGTTTGTGACAAAGCTCTTACTCTATCGCCATCGGCTCAAGCTTTCACCATTGTTATCTCTTTTACTGAGAGCTTCTGCTCCGTTCACCATTTCTCTATTACATTTATCTCTATTCGCTTTCGAATAGTAGAAGCTTGGAAATTTTTTTGGATCTCTCCGATCTCGATCTCTTCTGCAAAATTCCGCCATTTTTGTAGTTCATCTATTGTTTCCGACGTGATCTGTAGTCAGGTACACTGAAATTCTCAAAATCTCCATGTAGAACTGTGATTAGGTCTCTCTAGTTTTCGTTGTTTTTGACTAATTTGTTATTCCTCTAATGAGTGTTAGTTAGATCCGAATTGTAAACTTGTTTCTAAGCATGAAAGCTTTTACCTATGTGCAGCTCCTGAATGCTTCGTGTGTTTTTGGTGTTTGAGTTAAGAAGCTGGGATGAGTATGGGGTATCAAAATCAGCCTTCAGGAAGTAATAGCTCGTTCCATGGAGAATTCAAGGTTTGTCACTCAAAACCTTCCAAAGGTGCTGTGGCTTCTATGATCAATTCTGAGATTGGTGCAGTTTTAGCTGTGATGAGGAGAAATGTACGGTGGGGTGTTCGTTATATTGCAGATGATGATCAGTTAGAGCATTCTCTGATCCATTCTTTGAAAGAATTGCGTAAGCAGATCTTTTCATGGCAAAGCAATTGGCAAAATGTGGATCCAAGATTGTACATACAGCCATTTTTGGATGTTATATTATCTGATGAGACTGGAGCTCCAATCACTGGTGTTGCTTTGTCATCGGTCTACAAGATCTTAACTCTTGATATTTTTACACTTGATACTGTCAATGTGGGAGAGGCAATGCATATCATAGTTGATGCTGTGAAAAGCTGTCGTTTTGAGGTAACTGATCCAGCCTCGGAGGAAGTGGTTTTGATGAAGATACTTCAAGTTTTACTGGCTTGCATAAAGAGTAAGGCCTCTAATGGTTTGAGTAATCAAGACATTTGCACCATCGTCAACACTTGTTTGCGTGTTGTTCAGCAATCAAACTCCAAAAGCGAATTGTTGCAGCGTATAGCGCGCCACACAATGCATGAGTTGATTAGATGTATCTTCTCTCAACTTCCTTTTATCAGCCCATTGCCTAATGAAAGTGAATTACAAGTCGGCGATAAGGTAAATCAAATTAATCTTTCATGTCAGCAGTTTTATGTTTGTTCTATGTGTTTATCCCCTATAGATAGAAGATGTAACACGCATAGAACTGTATCGTGTTATGTTTTATCTGCTAAGCATGTTGTTTGATAGAAGATTACTCATCTGAAAACTTATGCAGATGACTAAGTTTGTTTATGACAATATGATTTCTCAAGACTGTTTGTTGTTCTCGAATTTCTAACACTATTCTTTCTTGTCTAGGTGGGAACAGTGGACTGGGATCAAAATTCTGGAGAAAACAAAGTTGAAAATGGGAATATTGCTAGCTTATCTGATGATACTCTCGTCACTGACAAATATCCTCCAAGTTCTGAGATAGTTATTCCAGAAACAGAACTTAAAAATGATGAAGAGAAAACTGAGGTCAGCGATGAATTGAATGTTACTGCAAATGGTGAAAATGCAATGATGGCGGCGCCTTTTGGTATTCCATGCATGGTAGAGATTTTTCATTTCTTGTGTACCCTGTTGAATGTTGGAGATATCAGTGAAGTCAATTCCAGATCCAACCCTATAGCGTTTGACGAAGATGTTCCTCTTTTCGCTCTGGGTTTAATTAATTCTGCAATAGAACTTGGAGGGTCTTCTTTCCGTGATCACCCAAAGCTGTTGACGTTGATTCAGGATGAGTTATTCTGTAACTTGATGCAGTTTGGTGTGTCCATGAGCCCTCTGATTCTTTCTACAGTTTGCAACATCGTTCTTAATCTCTACCTGAATCTCCGTACTGAGCTTAAGGTACAGCTTGAAGCTTTCTTTTCATGCGTACTTCTGAGGATTGCACAGAGCAAACATGGCTCTTCTTATCAGCAACAGGAGGTTGCTATGGAGGCTCTGGTTGATCTTTGCAGGCAACATACTTTCATGGCTGAAGTGTTCGCAAATTTCGACTGTGATATAACCTGCAGTAATGTGTTTGAAGATGTTTCAAACCTGTTATCAAAGAGTTCCTTCCCAATTAATGGGCCTTTATCTGCTATGCATATACTTGCATTGGATGGGTTAATTTCTATGGTTCAGGGAATGGCTGAAAGGGTGGGTGAGGAATTACCGGCTTCAGATGTTCCTACACATGAAGAAGGATATGAAGAATTCTGGACAGTGAGATGTGAGAATTACGGAGATCCTAACTTTTGGGTTCCCTTTGTTCGAAAGGCAAAGCATATAAAGAAGAAGCTGCTGCTTGGGGCTGATCATTTTAACCGTGATCCTAAAAAAGGCCTACAGTATCTCCAAGGGATGCACTTGTTGCCTGAGGAACTTGATCCAAAGAGTGTGGCATGTTTCTTCAGGTATACATGTGGGTTAGATAAGAATCTTATTGGAGATTTCCTGGGAAATCATGACCAGTTCTGTGTTCAGGTGCTTCATGAGTTTGCCAAGACGTTTGACTTCCAGAACATGAATCTTGATAATGCCCTGCGTCTCTTCGTGGGTACCTTTAGATTGCCTGGCGAGTCACAGAAGATACAGAGGGTACTTGAGGCGTTTTCTGAGAGATACTATGAGCAGTCACCACAGATACTGATTGATAAGGATGCTGCCCTCTTGTTATCTTACTCGATTATCTTGCTGAACACAGATCACCACAACACACAGGTCAAGAAAAAGATGACTGAAGAAGATTTCATCCGTAACAACAGGTGCATAAATGGAGGCGCAGACCTTCCTAGAGAGTATTTATCTGAACTGTATCATTCAATCTGCGACAGTGAGATTCAGATGAACCCGGATCAGGGAACCAACTTCCAAATGATGACAGCCAGTCAGTGGATTAGTGTGATTTACAAATCCAAAAAAACCAGTCCCTATATTCTATGTGACACTGCATCCCATCTGGACCGTGACATGTTTTATATCGTGTCTGGTCCCACTATTGCGGCTACATCAGTGGTTTTTGAGCAAGCAGAGCAAGTAGATGTTTTACAGAGATGTGTTGATGGATTATTGGCCATTGCAAAACTTTCAGCATATTATCATTTGAATAGTGTTTTGGATGATCTGGTCATCTCTCTCTGCAAATTCACACCTTTCTTCGCCCCATTGTCTGCTGACGAAGCTGTTCTTGCTCTCGGAGAAGATGCCAGAGCAAGAATGGCTACTGAAGCTGTTTTCTTGATTGCAAATAAATATGGTGACTACATCAGTACGGGCTGGAAAAATATACTGGAATGTGTCTTGATCCTCCAGAAGCTCCAGATTTTACCAGCTCATATAGCTAGTGATGCAGCGGATGACCCGGAGCCGTCGACTAGTAACTTGGAGCAAGAAAAACCTTCTGTGAATCCCCTGTCAGTAGTATCGCAGCCACATTCCTCAGCGACACCTCGAAAATCATCTAGTTTTATTGGTCGGTTTAGCCAGCTTCTGTATTTTGATATGGAGGAGACAAAGCCATTACCAACTGAGGAAGAACTGGCAGCTTATAAACATGCTCGTGGGATAGTGAAAGATTGTCACATTGATAGCATATTCTCGGACAGCAAGTTTCTCCAAGCTGAGTCTCTGCAGCAGCTTGTTAACTCTCTCATAAAAGCAGCCGAGAAAGATGAAGCTAGTGCGGCCTTTTGCCTGGAGCTTCTCATTGCAGTAACGCTGAACAACCGAGACAGAATCCTACTGATTTGGCAAACTGTTTATGAGCACATCTCGGGTATAGTTCAATCAACGTTAACACCTTGCACGCTTGTTGAAAAGGCCGTCTTCGGTGTCTTAAAGATTTGTCAGAGATTATTACCTTACAAGGAAAACCTAACAGATGAACTTCTGAAATCTCTCCAACTGGTTCTCAAGCTTGATGCAAGAGTGGCTGATGCATACTGTGAACCCATTACACAAGAAGTTGCTCGTCTTATAAAAGCAAATGCATCTCACTTTAGATCTCATGTTGGTTGGCGAACGATCATATCTCTGCTATCAATTACAGCTCGGCATCCAGAAGCTTCTGATGCTGGATTTGAAGCCCTCCGGTTTATAATGGCAGATGGAGCTCACTTGTTACCATCAAACTACATTCTCTGTTTGGATGCAGCCAGGCAGTTTGCTGAATCCCGAGTTGGTGAAATCGATCGGTCTATCTCAGCAATCGAGTTGATGTCAAATTCTGTGTTTTGTCTTGCAAGATGGTCTCAAGAGGCGAAAACCTCGTTTGGAGAAGATGAAGCTATGATGAAACTAAGTCAAGATATCGGAGAAATGTGGCTCAGACTAGTGAACAACCTCAAAAGAGTATGTCTTGATCAACGCGACCAAGTTAGAAACCATGCCATTTTAATGCTGCAACGATCTATAGCCGGTGCAGATGGGATCATGTTACCACAACCTCTATGGTTCCAGTGCTTCGATTCCGCAATCTTCCCATTGCTAGACGAATTGCTCGCTGTTTCAATTGAGAATTCAAGGAAGATTTTCAAGAAAAAAGTTGAAGAGACGCTTGTTCTCGCCACAAAGCTCATGTCTAAAGCTTTCCTTCAAGCTCTTCAAGACATCTCGCAGCAACCATCATTCTGCAGACTTTGGCTTGGTGTGATGAATCGTTTGGAGACTTACATGTCAACCAAATTCAGAGGAAAACGCAGCGAGAGGGTCCATGAACTCATACCAGAACTGCTCAAGAACACATTGCTGGTAATGAAGACGACGGGAGTTTTATTACCAGGTGAAGATATCGGAAGTGACAGCTTCTGGCAACTAACGTGGCTTCACGTTAAGAAGATATCTCCTTCTCTGCAATCTGAAGTTTTCCCTCAAGAGGAGCTCGATCAGTTTAAGAGACGAAACGCAAAGCCTGAGGATTCTCCGGTACTGGAAATCGAAGCCTGAGACCGGTGGTGGAATAGAGAGATAATTTGTTTTATACAGAAGAAAAAGCATATTTAAGAATTATGAAATTTTTTTGCAGTATAGCTTTTTGTTTCAATATAGGGGTTATAAGACTTTGGAGTTTGGAGCTTGATGGTTTTTATGAAATGTCACGTTGATATTTTGTCTTTTTGATTGGTTTTTCGAGACCGGTTTAGAAGCTATTGAGCGATAGGACCGACGGAGAGAATGAACGGTTGAATTGAGCACGGTTTAAACGAGACAGTTTGTAATTCCTTGAAAAACAGTCTCTCCGTTTTAATAGACGTTTTGTTAAAAACAATAATTATAAATTAGATTTTGTTTGCCAAATACTATTATTTTTGTTGGAGAGTGATATAAATGTGTGACCAAAACATTGTTGGTCTTCTCTGTAGTATGCTTAGATTGTAGTTTTTTGGTCTTTATGCTTCTCTTTGTAACATCACTGTTCTGTCAAAAAAATAAAAATCTGGTATAAAAACTTAACATTTAACCCCAAAAAAAAATAAGTGTGACCAAAACATGTCATTGAATTAGAAAAAAAAATGTGTACACGAGAGGTGAGTGTACCAAAGAAGCAATGTAGCGTATAATTACTCAACCATTGGACATATATTTCCGACCATCCCAGAATTATTATATTTCGTTATCAAATTCATCGTCGTCTTCCATTATTTTTCTTCGCGTCAACTCCGATCAATTTTCCGACGCCGACGTACCTCTCCTTCCTCGTTTGTTTCGCAGGTCTAATTTTCTCCTAATCCCTCTTCTGATTGTGATTTTTCTTTCTAGTTTCGATATCTATATTCGTAATTTTATGCTTCAATCGCTTCTGCTCCGACGAACTATTTCAATTGTTTCGATCACCGTAGCTATCTACAATTATTCATCACTTTTTCGTCTTGTGATCCGTGAATATTTACTTTTCTGGCTTCTTTTTCTCCTTTTTACCCCTAAACCTCGTGTTGATATGTGCTTTTTTCTGTATCGCGATCTAGTTCGAAATGCACAATCTATTAGGGTTTTGGGATTGCTTTAGACATCAATCAATCGATTGTAGTTTTCTCTTCTTTTGAAAATCGTTGAAGAATTTCAGTAACATTGCTTGTTGATGGTTTTGGGCTGTTGAATTTGTTCTGTAACTTGAGTTAGTGATCATAATTCTTTGATTCAGGTTTACTTTTGTTTTACGGCTGTAGTATATTCATGGGGTTTCACATCATCATTGTGTGTTGCTGTTTCTGCAGAGTTTATAGTTGTATTCACTTGGAACAATGAGTCAGGTGTTTGATGGATACGAACGGCAATATTGCGAGATCTCTGCCAATCTTTCAAAGAAGTGTTCCTCAGTTGTTTCCCTTGATGGAGGTAAAATTGATATCTTCTAATCTTTTTGAAGATGTGAAACTTTTTCTCTATTGCTTTGCCTTAGCTTCCTTAGATCATCGTAGACAAAATTAAAGTTAGATTCGAAACGTCCTGCTAGTTTAGCTTGTGAATGTACTAATTAGCGATACTTTGGTTTGTGTTTGATCTTTTAATTACGATAAACCTCTTGTCTTTTTCATGTGTTATAAGGACATAATATTGTGCTGTCTTTAGTTACTGATTGAGAAATAGAGCTTTTTATTATTAGTTTTCGATCATCGCCATTTGTTTGGTATTCCTTGGATTAGTATGCTCTGTTGATTGCATAGCCTAAGATAAATTGATGATATACTTTAATGATCTGCAGAACAAAAGAAGCAGAAGCTGTCTGAAATCAAATCAGGGATGGAAAATGCAGAAGCATTGGTATGTGAAATGCGTTACTCAAATGGATTATAGAAGTTTCTCTATTGTCCATTTACATTTTGATGATACGGTTTTTCTTTTTTTCCCCACCAGATTAGGAAAATGGATCTTGAGGCAAGGAGCCTTCCACCAAATATCAAGTCTACCCTCCTTATCAAATTAAGAGAATTCAAATCTGATCTGAACAATTTCAAAACTGAAGTGAAGAGAATCACATCTGCAAACTTGAACGCTGCTGCTCGAGGTGAGTTGCTAGAAGCTGGTATGGATGACACAAAGACGGTATGTAAAGTATCCCGTAGTGTTGTTTCAGTTTAATCTCATCTCTATCTTTGCTAGTAAAACAATTTTTGATCTCTTTTTGTTGATAATGCACGACATTGAGATCAGGCTTCAGCTGATCAAAGATCAAGATTGATGATGTCAACTGAGCGTTTGGGCCGAACCACTGACAGAGTCAAGGACAGTCGTAGAACAATGATGGAGACTGAAGAGATTGGTGTTTCGATCCTCCAAGACTTACACAGTCAGAGACAATCTCTCCTACGCGCCCACGAGACGGTATTTTCTCTCAGCAGCTCTTCCTCTTAATCTAGATTATCAAACTATATTCAAAATCAAAGCGAGAAAATATGATGAGAACTTAGGGGCCACTTGTTTGGTATCACGTTAACCAGTATTTAGAACTCTGTCGACAGCTTCATGGAGTAGACGATAACGTTGGAAAGAGCAAGAAGATCTTGACAGGCATGACTAGGAGGATGAACAAGAACAAATGGACCATCGGAGCCATCATCATCGCTTTGATCGCCGCCATTATCCTCATCTTGTACTTCAAACTCACCTAGTAAGCCTCTGTATCTATCTCCGATAAAAAAACCTCTGTCACTGAGCAACTGTTGTGTTCGTTTGTGAATTTTTTTGATTTATCCCTTTTTATTTCTGTGTGAAAAGTTTGTCTTTGCCACCTTTGTATTCTTGATTTGACTGTTACCTTAAGCAAGTAAAGCTTCAATTATATTGTTCATATCGAATCCAGAACTATACATGGTTAAACATCGAGATTAAAAGCCTCGATTACTTCAAACAATGAAGTTCCAAATTTTGCATATATCGTTCGTATATTGTATTCTAGAACTGTACATGTTTAAACATTGAGATTAAAAAAGCTTAGTTGTGTATTTTTCTTTCATTCTTGAATCTGCTATAATCAGCGACCAAGCTCTCAATAACCATATGCTTCATGTTATCCACCAAACCTGTCAAAATCTGTAGAAAACCAACCAAAAACATCAGATAATATCATGTATTAACCAAAAATACCGTATCTTGAGTTCGCAAACGCATTTATGAAATAGTTTCTAACCGCATTAGCCACGCTTCTTCTAACGTCTTCTGGTACAAGCGCAAGAACCGAAGGAAGCACAATGCTTATGTTCGTTTCTAGTCGACCTTTTAGTCTTGTTTGCCTTCCACGTCTGTCTGGATACAATGCCCCTTTGACTCCGAGCTTGAAATCAGATGGTTCCATCACTTGGTCAAGCCCTTGAAGCTCCCATTTCGTCTGAAAACCGGAATTTAAAAGGTTAAAGAAACAATAGAGAAACAAAAAAAAAAAATCTGACATCTTCTGACTTTGTGATTAGTGGTGGTTACCATGTTGAGCTCAAGAACTTTAGTTGTGTGTAGAGGTACGTCCGATGGGTAATCCTGACCGTTGGATTTGCATCTAATCCGCATGACAACCACTGGCCACGCAGTGAGGAAGAGAAATTTTATTGGTAACATTTGGATTCTCCACTCTTCCTGCCAAATAAATTTCATCGGAAGTAATAAACATGATGGTATGTTCTAATAATTGACCCGTAAGAGCAATAATTACCCCAAAATTATAGATATTTTATTGGTTGTGTAGTTTAACATTCTTTAATTACAAAACTAAATGAATTTCTTTGATTTTAAAATTATATTTTTTCAATCCATATGGATTTACATAATTTTATCATCGAATTAACACTTAAACTCATGCCTTGGAGTAAAACTCTTAACTCGGAGTAAACCAGTTTCGACTAGGTCAAAGATGGAAAAGAGATGTGGTCATGTGTTTCCTAAATTAGTGAGACTGTATTTCTTAGTTGTAGATTTAGTGTAGTTAGTTTCTTTATTTCATTGTTGTATTTAAAGAACAATAAAATCAAAAACGTAAAAGATGAAGAGTACAAATAGAATAGTACCTCGTTAAGCCTACGGCTTTTGGGATTATCAGGAAACATTGCTGCGAAAACCCTTGATTTGTCCTCCAAATACTCATCGAACAACGCCTAAAAAACATCAACAAGAGAATCAATATTAACACATTCATGTGTGTGTGATTTATATTTACCATTATAAAGTGAGAAAGAGACCTGAGGAGACTCGTTGAGAGCGATATCTGTAGATATTTTAGAGGAATACTTGGCGGGTTTTATGGGTAACAAGTGGCACTTCACTCTCCACCGTTTTGATCTCACCTCCGTCGTCACCGGCCGGTGTCTTCCATGCATCGCCGGCCATGAATAAACTGTGGAGCTTAAGCTTACTGCCATTTGATCACCAAAAATTTGATCTTTGATCTTTCCAACATATCTCTCTTTCTATCTATACTAAAGATTGCGTCTTGGTTTCTCTCTAATACATAGAGACTTTTTGTCAAACTGAGATTAAATTTAAAAACGTGACGGTAGAGATTTGGAATATCGGTTTATTTTCGGTCTTCTATGTCCACGTGGCGTAATTGTAACACGTTACATGTCGTCACTGTCTTGGAATATGTATAACTTACTCATTCTTTCACGCATTCGTGGTCGTAGATGAGACTGACACGACAACATTTTAAGTTGGAAAGATCTAAAAGCCTCGCATTCAGACAAAGATTTTTAAATTTTCATAAAACTTGTATAGAGAGTCCAATCTGGTTTTTACCCAATTTGAGCCGAAACTTTTACCAATGAAAATAAAACTTTTACCAATGAAAAAACCGAAGCTCTATTCTCATTTCTATTAGAAGTGCCGAGTGGGCATATAGAAGAAAATCGTACCAAACTTTATATTAACCTAAATGGGACAAAACATTTATGCTTGACTAAACCATACCTTTAAAATTTACACATCTCAAATGAGCTGCGGGATCATGAACTTAGTTTTGAATAAAAAAATTCATGATTTTAAAACTTAAAAAAATAAAAAATCATGACCTTTCGCATAAACCAAACTGAAATTTAGTGCAACGTACTAAATTAATTAAAATTTATGCTTTTAACATGATATATTCATGTCCAAAATATCGGTAGGCGCTAGTCAGATGCTCGAAGTTGACTTAGTGTGTAGCAAAACAAATTGGAGATTATACGAGATTTAATTGGAAATTATTTTTTTGATCATTTTTAGTGATTTAAGAAAAAATGTTATAAAACGCAAACATACTAAAAATATGTATAAACATGCTAATAATATGTATAAACATACTAAACATATGTATACCAATATAAAAATATGTATAAACATGCTAAAAATAGTTGGTTCGGTTTATGGTCAGCCGCATTTAGCTGGAACTCACTCCTCTTTCCCCAAAACCAACAAAAAATAATTGAGGAACTGAAAAACAGAATGCCAAAAATCGTGTGTTTCTCACTTATATAGTCTATCATTCATGTGGGATTGAGAACTATACATGGTCGAATATTGACATTAAAACTCGGTTCTACTCGATTGCTTCAATAATTTTCTCTCATTCTTAAACCTGCTATAATCAGCGAGCAAGCTCCCATTAACCTTATGCTTCATATTGTCCACTAAACCCGTTAAAACCTGTAAAATAGGTTCAAATCAAAAACATAAATCATGTACAAACCCGGACACATAGCTTCTTAAGTTCAAAGATGCTTTTTATATAACAATTTCTAACCGCATTGGCCAAGTTTCTCCTAACATCTTCAGGTACCAACTCGAGAACCGGAGGAAGAACAAAGCTTATGTTCATCTCTAGCTGACCTCTGAGCCTTGTCTGTTTTCCTCTTCGGTCTGGATACAATGCTCCTTTCACTTCCAAACTAAAATCAGACGGTTCCATTACTCGGTCAAGCCCTTGAAGTTTCCATCTCATCTGAAAAACCATTATTCAAAAATGTAGACTTATGTTACAAAATGGGTTGGAATAAAAAATATCCATATCAATCGAGGAAGTCACCAATACTATAATTTTAAAACACAAAAATATCAGCTTTGTGCCCACTCCTAGTTAGAAGTTCGAAGAAATAATGAAGAGAAATGTGTTGTTTATTACCATGTTGAGCTCAAGAACTTTAGTTATATCTAAAGGTACGTCCGGTGGATAATCTTGACCGTTGGATTTGCATCTTAATCTCATATCTACTACAGGGCACACGGTGAGAAAGAGGAAATTTATTGGTAACATCTGAATTCTCCACTCTTCCTGCACAAATTCGATTCATCGAAACTAAAAGTTATAGATTTTCAACTCGAATGTATATAACACAATGACATTGAAATGAACATACATAGTATAATAAAAATAGAACTAGGCCAAAAGAAAATGATCAAAAATAAGAAATGGGGCATTCCGAGAATTGAACTCGGGACCTCTCGCACCCTAAGCGAGAATCATACCACTAGACCAAATGCCCATTTTTGAAAACACAGCTTCCTCTGTTCATGTTAACTCTAAATTTAGTAGTACCTCGTTGAGCCTATCGCTTCTTGGTTTATCTGGAAACATTGCTTCGAATACTCTCGATTTATCCTCCAAATACTCATCGAACAAGGCCTAAAAATTCCACATAATTCCCAATCAAACCAATAAAAAAAAAGATATATAGACAAGTTTACATTGATGCTTACTATAGAGAAAGAGAAAGAGACCTGAGGAGACTCATGGAGAGGAATATCTGTTGAGAGTCTTGATGAATACGTGGCGGGTTTTACCGATGACAACTGGCACTTTACTCTTGACCGTGAAAATGGTCTCAGCTCCGTCTTCATCGGTCGTTGGTAACTTCCGAACATCCCAGACGACAAAACCGCAGAGCTTGCCGCCATTTCACCCATCTTTATTCTCTGTCTCCAAGATCAGATCATCGATCTCTTCCACATCTCACTCTCTCGTAAGATTCTTACTTCATCAAGACTTCGTGGGAAATTTAAAAAAAAAAAAAAACAGAGAGCTGTGAAGTTGTGTTTATAGGGTAGAGATTTGGAAGATGATAAGGGATATCGAATTTTGTGCTTTTATGTCCACGTGGCATGTTACTAGCTTATCCACGTCATCAAGATTAAGAATCTCTAGGGCCCACTCTATGCTTTACTCCTTCACCCTCGCATTCGTGGATGAGAAGGACACGAAAGCTGAAAGAAACTTGAAAAACAGACACTGACAAAAACTGTGTTTATAGTTTGTGACTGTAGAAATATCAAAAATAATTGCTCATTCTTTTACTAGCAAGAGGCATCACTAATGTTTGTAACTACTCTTGAGGAGGATTGTGGATGCTAAAACTCACAAGTTGCATTTTAAATGTGTTAAGAATAATCACAGGGCTGAACTCTCATGCAAATCAAGAATTTTTAATAGCTGAATGAATCAAAAGGGAATTCTTATTGATATTTAATCAGAGTTACAAAGGAGATTAAACAAAAAATAAAGTGAGAGTTCTCGGCGAGAGGTCGTAATATCGGTTTTAAGTTAAAAACAAGATAAAAAAATACAAAAGACGAGCTCTCGATAGGAGTGTGTAGTTTGGATTCTAGGTTAACACATTATTTCCTTTTCTTATTGATCCAATTTTTCCATTTTATTCTAACGGTAATACTAACAATATTTCCATTTTTTTTGGTGTGTGCATTTTAACTCTGTTGTAAAAAAAAGGAAAGATGATCCCAACCGACTTTCAAACTTAGGGCTTATAAATACACAGACCCATAAGGTTCATCATAACTTCATCATCATCTTACTACTACTATTCCTCAATCTCTTGATTCTAAATCTTTCATCAAATTGCTTATAGAGAACTAACCATGTCGAACAAGAAGATCATGTTGAATAGCTCCGATGGTGAATCATTTATCATCGAAGAAGTCGTCGCAGTCCCATCCCCCAGACCCTAAAATGCCTTATCGACGACAATTGCGCCGATTCCTAACGTCACAGACAAGATCAGTGACGAGCTACGGGAAACCGCTGATCACGAGCTGTGGGAGCCCATGACGACCTACGGGACCCCGGTGATGAGCTGCAGGAGCTCGGTGATGAGCTATGGGAGACCGTTGTTGAGCTGCGGGAGCCCGATTCCGATTGCCATGCTTGACTCGTGCATGGACATTATTGAATTTGGACCAAATTGCTTGTCTTTGGCCCACTAGCCAACAAAGCTTTATCATGTCTTCCTTATCTTCAAGCCCACTTATGGCTTGGGCTTTATCTGGAGCTGGGGTGTGAAATCCCAGTCCAACAAGGATCATATTAAATCCATGCAATTTCAAATTAAATTTTTCGGTCTGTGACCCTAGGCAACACAACGCTTAGGACCCAACAATTTTTTGGGGTATGAAGATTTAAGTTATTAAAAGATGATGGTCTTTCTCCCATTGCTTTGCATCAGTCATCAATTAGGATTTTCTGTGATAAAAAATATGTCTATAATGGAGACTTGTTTACTAGATAGTATTTAATGTTTCTGTCTAGTTTATTACTGAGATTTTGACAGTAAATTTTTGTTTGGTTTTGATATTTAATGTGTTATGTCGTTTTTAGAGTATAATCTCAGTTTTTTTCGTTTGAAGTTGATATTATGTTAAAAACGTTTTTTAATCTTGCCTAGGGTCTTCATTAAGCTTGGACCGACCTTATTTATAAGATAAAAAGAGTTTAGAGCCTTATTTATAAGACAAAAATGCTAAACTCAAAACATGATTCCTAAATGAAGAAAAGAGAAAAAACATTATCTATAAAATATAATGGCTAAATTCGAAACATGATTCCTAAACAGAAAGAAAAAAAGAAAAGCATTATTTATAAAATACAGGCTAAATCCGAAATATGATTCCTAAATGACGAAAGAAAACTAATCACTCGAAAAAATGCTAACGCCTCTTCACCTCGACGGAAGTACAATCATCAAGCTCCAAAGACTTTGGCAAAAATACATTGAAACCCAAAATTAAGCTTTTGTTATCTTTAAACAATCTCTCCACCTCACTTATACAACCTTTTTGGTCAATTCTACAACAAAGTTATAAATCAAAATTAATCAAGTTAATTAAAAATTATAAGGTATTGCTCCAATAAATAATGAACTAAAGAGAAAAACAAACATTTCTTTTCATATATATATATATATATATGTATACTTTTGGGCTTTGAAATTATTCATTATCGCAATAAAATTATCATATTTTTTCTTATCAACTTTCTTCTTCACAGTCCTCAGATATGCATATGCATCATCTAGAGTTGCTTTCGGTTCACTTCCTTCTCCTTTCTCCATTTCCTTCCATTTTTTTTTTCTCCTTTCACCATGGTTCGAAGTTGGTCGAAAAACTTCATTTAAAAAAAAACATGTTTCAATTAATATTTTTGCATTTAATCGTTTAAGTTTTTAACATCTAAAACACTTAACAACTGTCTTTTAAAACTCACAAAAAATATTTGAAACAGAAAAAAAAATTGCATCAATGATATTAATCCAAAATTACTAGAAATAAAAATGCATGCGTTGAACCAAGCCGATCGAGAACGAGAACATGACAGTTATAATCAACTTATGTTTTTCTAACCGTATATTAATTTTAAAGCTACTATTTGTTTGGTTGTCCAATATGGAGAAGCATTGTTTACATAAAAATTTTATTTACATTGAAAAAATAAAAGATCGACGTAGAATTTGTAGAGCAGAATTTATAAAGCAGTTAAGGAACCAGAAGTATTATAATACTACGAGTAAGCTTCACCTTTGTAGCACTAGCAGCTGATGAGTGATGGTTTTGAGATGCATGGGTGTGTTTTATATATAGAAAAGTTTGACCAAAACATCGTTTGCATTTAATATCTTTACTTTTTTGGTTAAATGCCTTTAACATCTTTGTAGCAATGAAATACAAAAAGTCTAATAATATTTAATGAAATTAATGTATGTCAGTATAATTTCTAAATAATAATTCACACTAATTATTATTTAAATAAACAATTTACAGATTTTATGTATATTTAAACAATAAATCGAAACCATCTTTACGCAAGCATCAGTCAAAATTTTAGTTAACATAAATATACTTTTGTTACATAGTGGCATTTATTCCTGAAATATAAAAAAGCATTATTAATCGTTAAAATCAAACAAATAAATAACATTGTGAAAAGTATCAATGTCATAAAATCTAAATAAGATCAAGTTTAGATATTCAATATAGACATATAGATTTCAACATGATCAAAAAATATATAGAGTATATTTATTTAGTTTATAAAAATATTTTAAATAGACTTTTCTGTTAAAGATTTAGTTAAAACAATATTATAATTAACAAATATATACATATGTAGTAAATCCAATAAAATAAATTATCTATCAAATCAAGTAGAAGTTTATAATTATGATATCATATTGATATACTGTGTTTTAAGATTTTTAAGCAATAATTTAGCATCATTATCTTGTATTTGCCCTGCATATTTAGAGTTTAGGGGAATGTTTGCATATGTTTTACTTTTATTTAGGTACAGGAGTTGAAGTATATAAGAAGAGGAGTTAAATGGATCAAAAGGAAGAAATAATGATCCAATAAGAGGAAATTAAACATGCTACAACGTTAAGAAATCATGTGGTAACTAAATAACTCAAATAATGCTGCAGAAATAGAAAATACACTACAAGAAAACACCCGGGAACAAACAATGGTTTCCGTCGGGACAAGATGAGCTACGGGAGACCGTACTTGAGCTGCGGGAGCCCGACTCCGATTTCCATGCTTGATTCGTGCACGGACATTATTGAATGTGGACTTTTTGGCCCACTAGGCAACAAAGCTTTATCATGTCTCCCTTATCTTCAAGCCCACTTATGGCTTGGGCTTATCTGGAGCTGGAGTGTGAAATCCCAGTCCAACAATGATCATTTTAAATCCATGCAATTTCAAATCAAATTTTTTGGTCTGTGGCTCAAGGCAAGATAATGCTTAGGACCCAAAATTTTTTTGGGGTATGAAGATTTAGGTTATTAAAAGATAATTGTCTTTCTTCCATTGCTTTGGATCAGACATCAATTAGGATTTTCTATGATAAAATAAATGTCTATCATGGAAACTGGTTTTCTAGATAATATTTAATGTTTTTGTCTAGTTCATTACTGAGATTTTGACTTAAATTTTTGTTTGGTTTTGATATTTTATGTTTTTTGTCGTTTTTAGAGTATAATATCACTTGTTTTCTTTTGAAGTTGATCTTACGTCAGAATTTTTTTTTAATCTTGCTTAGGGTCTTTGTTAAGGTTATACCGCCCTTATTTATAAGATGAAAAGATTTTAGAGCCTTATTTATAAAATAAAAATGCTAAACTCAAAACATGATACCTAAATGACGAAAAGAGAAAAAAACATTATCTATAAAATATATTGGCTAAATTCAAAACATGATTCCTAAACAAAAAAAAAACAGAAAAGGCATTATTTATAACATACAGGCTAAATCCAAAACATGATTCCTAAATCACGAAAGAAAACTAATCACTTGAAGAAATGCTAACGCCTCTTCACCTCGACGGAAGTCCAATCATCAAGCTCCAAAGACTTTGGCAAAAATACATTGAAACCCGAAATTAAGCTTTTGTTATCTCTAAATAATCTCTCCACCTCACTTATACAACCTTTTTGGTCAATTCTACAACAAAGTTATAAATCAAAATTAATCAAGTTATTAGAAATTATAAGGCATTGCTCCAATAAAAAATGAACTAAACAAAAATACAAATATTTCTTATATATATATATATATATACATATATGTGTGTGTATACCTTCGGGCTTTGAAATTTTTCATGATCGCAATAAAATTATCATATTTGTTTTTATCAACTTTCTTCTTCACAGTCCTAAGATATGCATATGCATCATCTAGAGTTGCTTTCGTTTCACTTCCTTTTCCTTTCTCCATTTCCTTCTGTTTTCTTTTTTCTCCTTTCACCATAGTTCGAAGTTGGTCGACAAACTTCATTTAAAAAAAGCATGTTTCAATTAATTTTTTTGCATTTAATTGTTTAAGTTCTTAACATCTAAAACACTTAATCACTGTCTCTTAAAACTCGCTAAAAATATTTAAAACAGAAAAAATAAACTGCATTAATGATATTAATCAAAAATTACAAGAAATAAAAAAATGCATGCGTTGAACCAAGCCGATCGAGAATGAGGACATGAAAGTTATAATCAACTTGTGTTTTTCTAGCCATATATTAATTTCAAGCTACTATTTGTTTGGTTGTCCAATATGGAGAAGCATTGTTTACATAAAAAATTTCTTTATATTGAAAAAATAAAAGATCGAAGTAGAATTTGAGGAGCAGAATTTATAGAGCAGTTAACGAACCAGAAGTATTATAATACTACGAGTAAGCTTCACCTTTGTAGCACTAGCAGCTGATGAGTGATGGTTTTGAGATGCATGGGTGTGTTTTATATATAGAAAAGTTTGACCAAAACATCGTTTGCATTTAATATCTTTACTTTTTGGGTTAAATGCCTTTAACATCTTTGTAGCAATGAAATACAAAGAGTTTAATAATATTTAATGAAATTAATGTATGTCAGTACAATTTGGAAATAATATTTCACACTAATTATTATTTAAATAAACAATTTACAGATTTTATGTACATTTAGTAATAAAAAATAAATCGAAAACCCTCTTTAAGCAAGCATCAGTCAAAATTTTAGTTAACATAAATATACTTTTGTTACGTAGTGGCATTTATTCCTGAAATATAAGAAAAGCATTATTAATTAGTTGAAATCAGACAAATAAATAACATTGTAAAAAATATTAATGTCATAAAATCTAAATAAGATCAAGTTTCGATATTCAATATAGACATATAGATTTCAACATGATCGAAAAATATATATAGTATATTTATTTAGTTCATAAAAATATTTTAAATAGACATTTCTGTTAAAGATTTAGTTAAAACAATATTTTAATTAACAAATATATACATATATAGTAAATCCAGTAAAATAAAATATCTAACAAATCAAGAAGAAGTTTATAATTATGATATCATATTGATATACTATGTTTTAAGATTTTTAAACAATAATTTATCATCATTATCTTGTATGTGGCTTGCATATTTAGAGTTTAGGGGAATGTTTGCATATGTTTTACTTTTATTTAGGTACAGGAGTTGAAGTATACAAGAAGAGGAGTTAAATGGATCAAAAGGAAGAAATAATGATCTAGTAAGAGGAAATTAAACATGCTACAACGTTAAGAAATCATGTGGTAACTAAATAACTCAAATAATGCTGCATGAATAGAAAATACACTACAAGAAAACACCCGGGAACAAACACTGGTTTCCGTCAGGACAAGATAAGCTACGGGAGACCACACTTGAGTTGCGGGAGCCCGACTTCGATTTCCATGCTTGACTCGTGAATGGACATTATTGAATGTGGACTCTTTGGCCCACTAGCCAACAAAGCTTTATCATGTCTTCCTTATCTTCAAGCCCACTTATGGCTTGGGCTTTATCTGGAGCTGGGGTGTGAAATCCCAGTCCAACAAGGATCATATTAAATCCATGCAATTTCAAATTAAATTTTTCGGTCTGTGATCCTAGGCAAGACAACGCTTAGGACCCAACAAGTTTGTGGGGTTTGAAGATTTAAGTTATTAAAAGATGATGGTCTTTCTCCCATTGCTTTGCATCAGTCATCAATTAGGATTTTCTGTGTTAAAAAACATGTCTATGATGGAGACTTGTTTACTAGATAGTATTTAATGTTTCTATCTAGTTTATTATTGAGATTTTGACAGTAAATGTTTGTTTGGTTTTGATATTTAATGTGTTATGTCGTTTTTAGAGTATAATCTCAGTTTTTTTCGTTTGAAGTTGATATTATGTTAAAAACGTTTTTTAATCTTGCCTAGGGTCTTCATTAAGCTTGGACCGACCTTATTTATAAGATAAAAAGATTTTAGAGCCTTATTTATAAGACAAAAATGGTAAACTCAAAACATGATTCCTAAATGAAGAAAAGAGAAAAAACATTATCTATAAAATATAATGGCTAAATTCGAAACATGATTCCTAAACAGAAAGAAAAAAAGAAAAGCATTATTTATAAAATACAGGCTAAATCCGAAATATGATTCCTAAATGACGAAAGAACACTAATCACTCGAAGAAATGCTAACGCCTCTTCACCTCGACGGAAGTCCAATCATCAAGCTCCAAAGACTTTGGCAAAAATACTTGAAACCCGAAATTAAGCTTTTGTTATCTTTAAACAATCTCTCCACCTCACTTATACAACCTTTTTGGTCAATTCTACAACAAAGTTATAAATCAAAATTAATTAAGTTATTAGAAATTATAAGGTATTGCTCCAATAAAAATGAACTAAAGAAAAAAACAAACATTTCTTTTCATATATATATATATATATGTATACCTTCGGGCTTTGAAATTATTCATTATCGCAATAAAATTATCATATTTTTTCTTATCAACTTTCTTCTTCACAGTCCTCAGATATGCATATGCATCATCTAGAGTTGCTTTCGGTTCACTTCCTTCTCCTTTCTCCATTTCCTTCCGTTTTCTTTTTTCTCCTTTCACCATGGTTCGAAGTTGGTCGAAAAATTTCATTTAAAAAAAAACATGTTTCAATTAATATTTTTGCATTTAATCGTTTAAGTTTTTAACATCTAAAACAATTAACAACTTTCTTTTAAAACTCGCAAAAATATTTGAAACAGAAAAAAAAATTGCATCAATGATATTAATCCAAAATTACTAGAAATAAAAAAATGCATGCGTTGAACCAAGCCGATCGAGAACGAGGACATGACAGTTATAATCAACTTATGTTTTTCTAACTGTATATTAATTTTAAAGCTACTATTTGTTTGGTTGTCCAATATCGAGAAGCATTGTTTACATAAAAGTTTTATTTACATTGAAAAAATAAAAGATCAATGTAGAATTTGTGGAGCAGAATTTATAAAGCAGTTAAGGAACCAGAAGTATTATAATACTACGAGTAAGCTTCACCTTTGTAGCACTAGCAGCTGATGAGTGATGGTTTGAGATGCATGGGTGTGTTTTATATATAGAAAAGTTTGACCAAAACATCGTTTGCATTTAATATCTTTACTTTTTTGGTTAAATGCCTTTAACAACTTTGTAGCAATGAAATACAAAAAGTCTAATAATATTTAATGAAATTAATGTATGTCAGTATAATTTCTAAATAATAATTCACCCTAATTATTATTTAAATAAAAAATTTACAGATTTTATGTATATTTAGTAATAAACAATAAATCGAAACCATCTTTACGCAAGCATCAGTCAAAATTTTAGTTAACATAAATATACTTTTGTTACATAGTGGCATTTATTCCTTAAATATAAAAAAGCATTATTAATTAGTTGAAATCAGACAAATAAATAACATTGTAAAAAATATTAATTCATAAAATCTAAATAAGATCAAGTTTAGATATTCAATATAGACATATAGATTTCAACATGATCGAAAAATATATATAGTATATTTATTTAGTTCATAAAAGTATTTTAAATATACATTTCTGTTAAAGATTTAGTTAAAACAATATTTTAATTAACAAATATATACATATATAGTAAATCCAGTAAAATAAAATATCTAACAAATCAAGAAGAAGTTTATAATTATGATATCATATTGATATACTGTGTTTTAAGATTTTTAAGCAATAATTTAGCATCATTATCTTGTATTTGCCTTGCATATTTAGAGTTTAGAGGAATGTTTGCATATGTTTACTTTTATTTAGGTACAGGAGTTGAAGTATATAAGAAGAGGAGTTAAATGGATCAAAAGGAAGAAATAATGATCCAGTAAGAGGAAATTAAACGTGGTACAACGTTAAGAAATCATGTGGTAACTAATTAACTCAAATAATGCTGCAGAAACAGAAAATACACTACAAAAAAACACCCCGGAACAAACAGTGGTTTCCGTCGGGACAAGATGAGCTTTGGGAGACCGCACTTGAGCTGCGGGAACCCGACTCCGATTTCCATGCTTGACTCGTGCATGGAAATTATTGAATGTGGACTCTTTGGCCCACTAGGCAACAAAGCTTTATTATATCTTCCTTATCTTCAAGCCCACTTATGGCTTGGACTTTATCTGGAGCTGGGGTGTGAAATCCCAGTCCAACAATGATCATTTTAAATCCATGCAATTTCAAATCAAATTTTTCGGTCTGTGGCTCAAGGCAAGACAATGCTTAGGACCAAAATTTTTTTGGGGTATGAAGATTTAAGTTATTAAAAGATAATTGTCTTTCTTCCATTGCTTTGCATCAGACATCAATTAGGATTTTCTATGATAAAATACATGTCTATCATGGAAACTGATTTTCTAGATAATATTTAATATTTTTGTCTAGTTCATTACTGAGATTTTGACTTAAAGTTTTGTATGGTTTTGATATTTTATGTTTTTTGTCGTTTTTAGGGTATAATATCATTTGTTTTCTTTTGAAGTTGATATTACATCAGAAAATTTTTTAATCTTGCTTAGGGTCTTCGTTAAGGTTGGACCGACCTTATTTATAAGATAAAAAGATTTTAGAGCCTTATTTATAAAATAAAAATGCTAAACTCAAAACATGATACCTAAATGACGAAAAGAGAAAAAAAACATTATCTATAAATATATTGGCTAAATTTGATTCCTAATCAAAAAAAAAAACAGAAAAGGCATTATTTATAACATACAGGCTAAATCCAAAACATGATTCCTAAATCATGAAAGAAAACTAATCATTCGAAGAAATGCTAACACCTCTTCACCTTGACAGAAGTCCAATCATCAAGCTCCAAAGACTTTGGCAAAAATACATTGAAACCCAAAATTAAGCTTTTGTTATCTTTAAATAATCTCTCCACCTCACTTATACAACCTTTTTGGTCAATTCTACAACAAAGTTATAAATCAAAATTAATCAAGTTATTAGAAATTATAAGGTATTGCTCCAATAAAAAATGAACTAAAGAAAAAAAAAATACTTCTTATATATATATACATATATGTGTATGTATACCTTCGGGCTTTGAAATTATTCATTATCGCAATAAAATTTTCATATTTTTTCTTATCAACTTTCTTCTTCACAGTCCTAAGATATGCATATGCATCATCTAGAGCTGCTTTCGTTTCACTTCCTTCTCCTTTCTCCATTTCCTTCTGTTTTCTTTTTTCTCCTTTCACCATGGTTCGAAGTTGGTCCAAAAACTTCATTTAAAAAAAGCGTGTTTCCATTAATTTTTTTGCATTTAGTTTTTTAAGTTCTTAACATCTAAAACTCTGAACCACTGTCTCTTAAAACTCGCTAAAAATATTATGAAAGAAAAAATAAACTGCATTCATGATATAAATCCAAAATTACAAGAAATAAAAAAAATGCATGCGTTGAACCAAGCCGATCGAGAATGAGGACATGACAATTATAATCAACTTATGTTTTTCTAACCATATATTAATTTCAAGCTACTATTTGTTTGGTTGTCCAATATGGAGAAGCATTGTTTACATGAAAAATTTCTTTATATTGAAAAAAAAAAAGATCGAAGTAGAATTTGTGGAGCAAAATTTATAAAGCAGTTAACGAACCAGAAGTATTATAATACTACGAGTAAGCTTCACCTTCGTAGCACTAGCAGTTGATGAGTGATGGTTTTGAGATGCATGGGTGTGTTTTATAAATAGAAAGGTTTGACCAAAACATCATTTGCATTTAATATCTTTACTTTTTGGGTTCAATGCCTTTAACATCTTTGTAGCAATGAAATACAAAAAGTCTACTAATATTTAATGAAATTAATGTATGTCAGTACAATTTGTAAATAATATTTCACACTAATTATTATTTAAATAATAAATTTACAGATTTTATGTATATTTAGTAATAAACAACAAATTGAAAACCCTCTTTAAGCAAGCATCAGTCAAAATTTTAGTTAACATAAATATACTTTTGCTACATAGTGGCATTTATTCCTGAAATATAAAAAAAGCATTATTAATTAATTGAAATCAAACAAATAAATAACATTGTAAAAAATATTAATGTCATAAAATCTAAATAAGATCAAGTTTAGATATTCAATATAGACATATAGATTTCAACATGATCGAAATATATATATATCGTATATTTATTTAGTTCATATAAATATTTTAAATAGACATTTTTGTTAAAAATTTAGTTAAAACAATATTATAATTAACAAATATATACATATATAGTAAATCCAGTAAAATAAAATATCTAACAAATCAAGAAGAAGTTTATAATTAGTATATCATATTGATCTACTGTGTTTTAAGATTTTTAAGCAATAATTTAGCATCATTATCTTGTATTTGGCTTGCATATTTAGAGTTTAGGGGAATGTTTGCATATGTTTTACTTTTATTTAGGTACAAGAGTTGAGGTATACAAGAAGAGGATTAAATGGATCAAAAGGAAGAAATAATGATCTAGTAAGAGGAAATTAAACATGCTACAACGTTAAGAAATCATGTGGTAACTAAATAACTCAAATAATGCTGCATGAATAGAAAATACACTACAAGAAAACACCCGGGAACAAACACTGGTTTCCGTCAGGACAAGATAAGCTACGGGAGACCACACTTGAGTTGCGGGAGCCCGACTTCGATTTCCATGCTTGACTCGTGAATGGACATTATTGAATGTGGACTCTTTGGCCCACTAGCCAACAAAGCTTTATCATGTCTTCCTTATCTTCAAGCCCACTTATGGCTTGGGCTTTATCTGGAGCTGGGGTGTGAAATCCCAGTCCAACAATGATCATTTTAAATCCATGCAATTTCAAATCAAATTTTTCGGTCTGTGGCTCAAGGCAAGACAATGCTTAGGACCCAACAATTTTTTGGGGTATGAAGATTTAAGTTATTAAAAGATAATTGTCTTTCTCCCATTGCTTTGCATCAGACATCAATTAGGATTTTCTGTGATAAAATACATCTCTATGATGGAGACTGGTTTTCTAGATAATATTTAATGTTTTTGTCTAGTTCATTACTGAGATTTTGACTTAAATTTTTGTTTGGTTTTGATATTTTATGTTTTATGTCGTTTTAAGAGTATAATCTCATTTTTTTTTTGAAGTTGATATTACGTCAGAAACTTTTTTTATTCTTGCTTAGGGTCTTCGTTAAGGTTGGACCGACCTTATTTATAAGATAAAAAGATTTTAGAGCCTTATTTATAAGATAAAAATGCTAAACTCAAAACATGATACCTAAATGACGAAAAGAGAAAAAAACATTATCTATAAAATATATTGGCTAAATTCAAAAGCTGATTCCTAAACAAAAAAAACAGAAAAGGCATTATTTATAAAATACAGGCTAAATTCAAAACATGATTCCTAAATGACGAAAGAAAACTAATCACTCGAAGAAATGCTAACGCCTCTTCACCTCGACAGAAGTCCAATCATCGAGCTCCAAAGACTTTGGCAAAAATACATTGAATCTCGAAATTAAGCTTTTGTTATCTTTAAATAATCTCTCCACCTCACTTATACATCCTTTTTGGTCAATTCTACAACAAAGTTATAAATCAAAATTAATCAAGTTATTAGAAATTATAAGGTATTGCTCCAATAAAAAAATGAACTAAAGAAAAAAACAAACATTTCTTATATATATATATATATATGTTGTTTATACCTTCGGGTTTTGAAATTATTCATGATCGCAAGAAAATTATCATATTTTTTCTTATCAACTTTCTTCTTCACAGTCCTAAGATATGCATATGCATCATCTAGAGTTGCTTTCGTTTCACTTCCTTCTCCTTTCTCCATTTCCTTCTGTTGTCTTTTTTTCCTTTCACCATGGTTCAAAGTTGGTTGAAAAACTTCATTTTAAAAAAGCATGTTTCAATTAATTTTTTTGCATTTAGTTGTTTAAGTTCTTAACATCTAAAACACTTAACCACTGTCTCTTAAAACTCGCTAAAAATATTTAAAACAGAAAAAATAAACTGCATTCATGATATTAATCCAAAATTACAAGAAATAAAAAAATGCATGCGTTGAACCAAGCCGATCGAGAATGAGGACATGACAATTATAATATACTTATGTTTTTCTAACCATATATTAATTTCAAGCTACTATTTGTTTGGTTTTCCAATATGGAGAAGCATTGTTTACATAAAAAATTTCTTTATATTGAAAAAAAAAAAGATCGAAGTAGAATTTATGGAGCAAAATTTATAAAGCAGTTAACGAACCAGAAGTATTATAATACTACGAGTAAGCTTCACCTTCGTAGCACTAGCAGTTGATGAGTGATGGTTTTGAGATGCATGGGTGTGTTTTATAAATAGAAAGGTTTGACCAAAACATCATTTGCATTTAATATCTTTACTTTTTGGGTTAAATGCCTTTAACATCTTTGTAGCAATGAAATACAAAAAGTCTAATAATATTTAATGAAATTAATGTATGTCAGTACAATTTATAAATAATATTTCACACTAAATATTATTTAAATAAATAATTTACAGATTTTATGTATATTTAGTAATAAACAACAAATCGAAAACCCTCTTTAAGCAAGCATCACTCAAAATTTTAGTTAACATAAATATACTTTTGCTACGTAGTGGCATTTATTCCTGAAATATAAAAAGACATTATTAAATAGTTGAAATCAATCAAACAAATAACATTGTAAAAAAATTAATGTCATAAAATCTAAATAAGATCAAGTTTAGATATTCAATATAGACATATAGATTTCAACATGATCGAAATATATATATATAGTATATTTATTTAGTTCATATAAATATTTTAAATAGACATTTCTGTTAAAAATTTAGTTAAAACAATATTATAATTAACAAATATATACATATATAGTAAATCCAGTAAAATAAAATATCTAACAAATCAAGAAGAAGTTTATAATTATGATATCATATTGATATATTGTGTTTTAAGATTTTTAAGCAATAATTTAGCATCATTATCTTGTATTTGGCTTGCATATTTAGAGTTTAGGGGAATGTTTGCATATGTTTTACTTTTATTTAGGTACAGCAGTTGAAGTAAACAAGAAGAGGAGTTAAATGGATCAAAAGGAAGAAATAATGATCTAGTAAGAGGAAAATAAACATGCTACAACGTTAAGAAATCATGTGGTAACTAAATAACTCAAATAATGTTGCTGGAATAGAAAATACACTACAAGAAAATACCCGGGAACAAACAATGGTTTCCGTCGGGACAAGATGAGCTACGGTAGACCGCACTTGAACTGCGGGAACCCAACTCCGATTTTCATGCTTGACTCGTGCATGGACATTATTGAATGTGGACTCTTTGGCCCACTAGGCAATAAAGCTTTATCATGTCTTCCTTATCTTCAAGCCCACTTATGGCTTGGACTTTATCTGGAACTGGGGTATGAAATCCCAGTCCAACAATGATCATTTTATATCCATGCAATTTCAAATCAAATTTTTCGGTCTGTGGCTCAAGGCAAGACAATGCTTAGGACCCAATAATTTTTTGGGGTATGAAGATACAATTTCTCCCATTGCTTTGCATCAGATATCAATTAGGATTTTCTGTGATAAAATACATTTCTATGATGGAGACTGGTTTTCTAGATAATATTTAATGTTTTTGTCTAGTTCATTACCGAGATTTTGACTTAAATTTTTGTTTGGTTTTGATATTTTATGTTTTATGTCGTTTTAAATGTATAATCTCATTTTTTTTTTGAAGTTGATATTACGTCAGAAACTTTTTTTTATCTTGCTTAGGGTCTTCGTTAAGGTTGGACCGACCTTATTTATAAGATAAAAAGATTTTAGAGTCTTATTTATAAGATAAAAATGCTAAACTCAAAACATGATACCTAAATGACGAAAAGAGAAAAAAACATTATCTATAAAATATATTGGCTAAATTCAAAACATGATTCCTAAACAAAAAAAAATAGAAAAGGCATTATTTATTAAATACAGGCTAAATTCAAAACATGATTCCTAAATGACGAAAGAAAACTAATCACTCGAAGAAATGCTAACGCCTCTTCACCTCGACAGAAGTCCAATCATCGAGCTCCAAAGACTTTGGCAAAAATACATTGAATCTCGAAATTAAGCTTTTGTTATCTTTAAATAATCTCTCCACCTCACTTATACATCCTTTTTGGTCAATTCTACAACAAAGTTATAAATCAAAATTAATCAAGTTATTAGAAATTATAAGGTATTGCTCCAATAAAAAAATGAACTAAAGAAAAAAACAAACATTTCTTATATATATATATATATATATATATATGTGTGTGTATACCTTCGGGTTTTGAAATTATTCATGATCGCAATAAAATTATCATATTTTTTCTTATCAACTTTCTTCTTCACAGTCCTAAGATATGCATATGCATCATCTAGAGTTGCTTTCGTTTCACTTCCTTCTCCTTTCTCCATTTCCTTCTGTTGTCTTTTTTTCCTTTCACCATGGTTCAAAGTTGGTCGAAAAACTTCATTTTAAAAAAGCATGTTTCAATTAATTTTTTTTCATTTATTTGTTTAAGTTCTTAACATCTAAAACACTTAACCACTGTCTCTTAAAACTTGCTAAAAATATTTGAAACAGAAAAAATAAACTGTATTAATGATATTAATCCAAAATTACTAGAAATAAAAAATGCATGCGTTGAACCAAGCCGATCGAGAACGAGGATATGACAGTTATAATCAACTTATGTTTTTCTAACCGTATATTAATTTTAAAGCTACTATTTGTTATGTTTTCCAATATGGAGAAGCATTGTTGACATAAAATTTTTCTTTATATTGAAAAAATAAAAGATCGAAGTAGAATTTGTTGAGCAAATTTTATAAAGCAGTTAACGAACCAGAAGTATTATAATACTACGAGTAAGCTTCACCTTCGTAGCACTAGCAGTTGATGAGTGATGGTTTTGAGATGCATGAGTGTGTTTTATAAATAGAAAGGTTTGACCGAAACATCATTTGCATTTAATATCTTTACTTTTTGGGTTAAATGCGTTTAACATCTTTATAGATTTGGAATACAAAAAGTCTAATAATATTTAATGAAATTAAAGTATGTCAGTACAATTTGTAATTAATATTTCACACTAATTATTATTTAAATAAACAATTTATAGATTTTATGTATATTTTGTAATAAACAATAAATCGAAACCCTCTTTAAGCAAGCATTAGTCAAAACTTTAGTTAACATAAATATATTTTTGTTACATAGTGGCATTTATTGCTGAAATTAAAAAAAGCATCATAAATTAGTTGAAATTGAACAAATAAATAACATTGTGAAAAGTATTAATGTCATAAAATCTAACTAAGATCAAATTTAAATACTCAATATAGACATATAGATTTCAACATGATCGAGAAATATATATAGTATATTTATTTAGTTCATATAAAATTTTATATAGACTTTTCTGTTAAAGATTTAGTTAAAAATAGTATAGTTAACAAATATATACATATATAGTAATTCCAATAAAATAAAATGTCTAACAAATCAAGAAGAAGTTTATAATTATGATATCATATTGATATACTGTGTTTTAAGATTTTTAAGCAATAATTTAGCATCATTATCTTGTATTTGCTCTGCATATTTAGAGTTTAGGGGAATGTTTGCATATGTTTTACTTTTATTTAGGTACGGCGTTGAAGTGTACAAGAAGAGGAGTTAAATAGATCAAAAAGAAGAAATGATGATCCAGTAAGAGGAAAATAAACATGCTACAACGTTAAGAAATCATGTGGTTACTAACTAACTCAAATAATGTTGTAGTAATAGAAAATACACTACAAGAAAACATCCGGGAACAAACGGTGGTTTCCGTCGGGTCAAGATGAGCTACGGGACACCGCTGTTGAGCTGTGGGAGCCCGACTCCAATTTCCATGCTTGACTCGTGCATGGATATTATTAAATGTGGACTATTTGGCCCACTAGCTAACAAAGCTTTATCATGTCTTCCTTATCTTCAAGCCCACTTGAGGCTTGGGCTTTATCTGGAGCTGGGGTGTGAAATCCCAGTCCAACAATGATCATTTTAAATCCATGCAATTTCAAATCAAATTTTTTGGTCTGTGGCTCAAGGCAAGACAACGCTTAGGACCCAACAATTTTTTGGGGTATGAAAATTTAAGTTATTAAAAATAATGGTCTTTCTCCTATTCTTTGCATCATACCTCAATTAGGATTTTCTATGATAAAATAAATGTCTAAGATGGAGACTTGTTTACTAGATAATATTTAATGTTTCTGTGTAGTTCATTACTGAGATTTTGACTTAAATTTTTGTCTGGTTTTCTTATTTTTGTTTTATGTCGTTTTTAGAGTATAATCTCAATTTTTTTCGTTTGAAGTTGATATTATGTCAGAAACTTTTTTTAATCTTGCTTAGGGTCTTCGTTAAGGCTGGCCGACCTTATTTATAAGATAAAAAGATTTTAGTGCCTTATTTATAAGATAAAAATGTTAAACTCAAAACATGAGTCCTAAATGACGAAAAGAGAAAAAACATTATCTATAAAATATAAAGGCTAAATTCGAAACATTATTCCTAAAAAAAAAAAAAGAGAAAAGGCATTATTTATAAAATACAGGCTAAATCAAAAACATGGTTCCTAAATGACGAAAGAAAACTATTCACTCGAAGAAATGCTAACGCCTCTTCACCTCGACGGATGTCCAATCATCAAGCTCCAAAGACTTTGGCAAAAAGACATTGAAACCCAAAATTAAGCTTTTGTTATCTTTAAAAAATCTCTGCACCTCACTTATACAACCTTTTTGGTCAATTCTACAACAAAGTTATAAATCAAAATTAATCAAGTTATTAGAAATTATAAGGTATTGCTCCAATAAAAAATGAACTAAAGAAAAAAACAAACATTTCTTTTCATATATATATATATGTATACCTTCGGGCTTTGAAATTATTCATGATCGCAATAAAATTATCATATTTTTTCTAATCAACTTTCTTCTTCACAGTCCTAAGATATGCATATGCATCATCTAGAGTTTATTTCGGTTCACTTCCATCTCTTTTCTCCATTTCTTTCCGTTTTCTTTTTTCTCCTTTCACCATGGTTCGAAGTTGGTCGAAAAACTTCATTTAACAAAAAGGATGTTTCAATTAATTTTTTTGCATTTAATTGTTTAAGTTCTTAACATCTAAAACACTTAACCACTGTCTCTTAAAACTTGCTAAAAATATTTAAAACAGAAAAAAATAATTGCATCAATGATATTGATCCAAAATTACTAGAAATAAAAAAATGCATGCGTTGAACCAAGCCGATCGAGAACAAGGGCATGACAGTAATAATCAATTTATGTTTTTCTAACCATATATTAACTTTAAAGCTACTATTTGGTTGGTTGTCCAATATGGAGAAGCATTGTTTACGTAAAAAATTTCTTTATATTGAAAAAATAAAAGATCGAAGTAGAATTTTTGGAGCAGAATTTATAAAGCAGTAAACGAACCAGAAGTATTATAATACTACGAGTAAACTTCACCTTTGTAGCACTAGCAGCTGATGTGTAATGGTTTTGAGATGCATGGGTGTGTTTTATATATAAAAAAGTTTGACTAAAACATCCTTTGGATTTAATATCTTTACTTTTTTGGTTAAATACCTTTAACATCTTTGTAGCAATGAAATACAAAAAGTCTAATAATATTTAATGAAATTAAAGTATGTCAGTACAATTTGTAAATAATATTTCACACTAATTATTATTTAAATAAACAATTTACAGATTTTATGCGCATTTGGTAATAAACAATAAATCAAAACCCTCTTTAAGCAAGCATCAGTCAAAACTTTAGTTAACATAAATATACTTTTGTTACATAGTGGCATTTATTCATGAAATATAAAAAAGCATTATTAATTAGTTGAAATCAAACAAATAAATAACATTGTGAAAAGTATTAATGTCATAAAATCTAAAAAATATCAAGTTTAGATATTCAATATAGACATATAGATTTCAACATGATCGAGAAATATATATAGTATATTTATTTAGTTCTTTTAAATATTTTAAATAGACTTTTCTGTTTAATATATATAGTTAAAACAATATTATAATTAAAAATATATACATATATAGTAAATCCAATAAAATATCTAACAAATCAAGAAGAAGTTTATAATTATTATATCATATTGATATACTGTGTTTTAAAATTTTGAGGCAATAATTTAGCATCATTATCTTGTATTTGCCTTGCATATTTAGAGTTTAGGGGAATGTTTGCATATGTTTTACTTTTATTTAGGTACAGGAGTTGAAGTGTACAAGAATAGGAGTTAAATGGATCAAAAGGAAGAAATGATGATCCAGTAAGAGGAAAATAAACATGCTACAACATTAAGAAATCATGTGGTAACTAACTCAAATAATGCTACAGTAATAGAAAATACACTACAAGAAAACACCCGGGAACAAACGGTTGTTTCCGTCGGGACAAGATGAGCTGGGGGATCCCGACTCTGATTTCCATGATTGACTTGTTCATGGACATTATTGAATGTGGACTCTTTGGCCCACTAGCCAACAAACCTTTATCATGTCTTCCTTATCTTCAAGCCCACTTATGGCTTGGGCTTCATCTGAAGCTGGGGTGTGAAATCCCAGTCCAACAATGATCATTTTAAATCCATTCAATTTCAAATAGAATTTTTCGGTCTGTGGCTCAAGGCAAGATAATGCTTAGTACTCAACAATTTTTTGGGGTATGAAGATTTAAGTTATTAAAAGATGATGGTTTTTCTCCAATTGCTTTGCATCAGACATCAATTAGGATTTTCTGTGATAAAATACATGTCTATAATGAAGACTTGTTTACTAGATAGTATTTAATGTTTCTGTCTAGTTCATTTCTAGATTTTGACTTAAATTATCTTTTGGTTTTGATATTTTATGTTTTATGTACTTTTTAGAGTATAATCTCAGTTTTTTTCTTTTGAAGTTTATATTATATCAAAAACATTTTTTTAATGTTGCTTAGGGTCTGTAAAATTCTGTGTTCCTTAGTCATCCTCTTGAGTTGTAATTGTATTTGACGTTTGTTGTAATGAACCCTCGGGATGTTGTGTTTTGACGAGAATTAATAATAGGTCGGATATTCATTGAAATATTCGGGAATATTTAATACATGATGTGGTATTTTATTTATTAGGGATGTCTAATACATGTTGTGTTACTTCATATATCGGCGGATTTGACACATGATGTGGTATTTCATGTGTTGCGGAGTTGAGAGCGAAGTATTGTTCCGTCTTGGTTCGGTGATTATGGGTCTACGTCATTAGATCTAGTACGTGGTTGGGGTCAATAGGATTATGTGGTATTTAATCTTATTGACGGGTCATTGGGGTTATGTGGAATTTAACCCTAATGATGAGTCTTAGAGTTATGTGGTATTTAACTCTAATGATGTTGGTTAGGGCTATGTGGTATTTAGTCCTAAAGGGGCGGTTTACCGATTAGGATTCTGTTGTATTTAATCCTAATCGATTGGTAAACCGGGTGAGAGCCTATGGTATTGGATCTCACGGGGACTTAATATATCATAGTCCTGTTGTATTGGATTCTAATATGCTAGGTTGTTTGACGGACTTAACTCGTTCGGGTCTTGTGGTATTGGATTTCGACGGGTTAGCCGTTGGGTGACCACGTAGGATCTTGTGAAGTTAGATCCAGGGGTGTTATTGAATCGAGTATGGAACGATACCAAGCTTGATTGATGGCCCTATGGGCGGTGTTAGAGTTAAATTGATCAATAGATCAATTTTTGAGAATTAATCTCGAGCGGTTCGGTTTATACGGAATTAAGCGGTACTTCCGGGGATTTTTGTGGAGTGAAAGAAATATTTTGGGACAGGTAGATGTCCCAAATATTTTGGGAAAATTATACGGAATTACTAAACCGAGCGGTAGAGGTTAATTGGAAGAATTAATCGTTGCGGTTTAGTGAAATCGGGTCGGTTTGGTTTAAATAGAGTAAACCAAAAATTAATTATATACACATATATGTATCTCCTCCTCTCTTCTACAACCTTCTACACTCTTCTTCTCATTTCTCATTTGTACGAGAGATATATTGGGCTAAAGAGAAAGAAGAGGGGAGGAAAGGAGAAAAAGAAAGAGGGGAGGAAGAGGAAGAAGAAGAAGAAGAAGGAGGAGGAGAAAGAAGAGAAGAAGGAGGAGGAGAAAGAAGAGAAGAAGCTAGAGAGAATCAGAGTTTGGTGCTTGTTTGGAGGCAGGATCGGCCTAGCTATTGAGCTCGGTTTGAGCTAAAACTTTGTGGTTACGTTCATCAATCTCTTGCCTAATTATCTACCAAATTTCTCCTAGTTTAGTTGAGTATTTTGGGAGATACGATTTTTCTCCCAAAACCGCACAAATCAGAGCCATAAGCAACGGGTTCAGTTTGGAGAGTGATTGGACACTCAAAACTTGTTAGAGTGAGATGAAATTTGGTAGGTAGATGCTTGAGGGTCTTATCTCAAGATTGACCGAAGGAATTTCCCAAATATTTTCTAGGGCAAGACATATGATCGATTAGGTAAAGCTCTGTTTTTGGAGAAGGAAACCCGAATTGGGGTTTAGTGATCCAAGCTTAAGGCTCGTGATTCATCATTTGAGAAGTGTGTTTTGTGATGTATTGAGAGGGAATTAGTAGATATCTTGGTTGTGTGTGTAGCCAAGAAGAAGTCGAGCTTGAAGTGAGAAGTGTCGTGTGTTTTTTCTAATCGTCGAACTAAGGTGAGTGCGTGACCGTAGCGTAGCCATATAATCATTAGATTTTCCGTGATTAATGTGTGACATGGGACTTGCCCACAGGGGTGTGAATTGTGCCTTGTCCATGTTTTATGATGTGAGTGTTGTGATGGAGCTCTATCATAGTATCATTTCATTGTTTGCATTGCATATTAGTTAGGTAAGTCTTTGTTTATATGCGCTTGTCGCTGTGAGATGGGAGGACCGCCTCACTAAGCATTATTAATGCTTACGCACCTCTTTTGGTGCAGGTAAAGAGGAGTCTTAGGATCGCGAAGCTCGTAGAACCGAGGCGGAATGAGAGGATGATGTAAATAGGTTTTGTGACTTTGTCTTGTATGATGTATGTTTTTGTTGCTAACATGGAAACTTGTTGGTATGCCTTGGTTAATAATGCTAAGTTGTTTTGGAAGGAAAGTTGTTAGACTAAAATGTTTAAGTGAATGGTTGTTTGAACTTTACTCGATCCTTGTTTTTTTTGTTAAGCTCTTTGGTGATGAGCTACTACTTGGCGCTTAAGTAGTTATTAATACCAATGTTTAGATAAGTGAATGTGATTGAAAGAAAATTTTAAAAAATCTGGTATTTTAGCTTTTTCACCGCATATAGATTCTGGTAGCTTGTCGTAATTTGGTATATGGTGTCATATTTATTGGTATCAGAGCAGAAGCAGTTCTAGGATTTATTGGTATCAGAGTATTGTTTACGATTGTTGTTATTTGACTGTTGAGTTGGATTAGAGATCATCCTCTTCCGTCAAGTAAAAAGGTTCCACGGTAAGACTTCTCTTATGTTTTGTATTGTTTAAGTTGTGTGTATTGAAATCCTACTTGCTTTTGAAGTATGGTGAGAGGTGGTAGGCGTGGAAGAGGTAGAGGCAGGGGACGGGTGGCTAGGGAGCAAGAAGAGCCAGAAGTGGATATGAACCCCGTTGGTGAGGGCGATGCTGAGGATTTAGGAGCTGCGGGTGATGCGGCTCAAGTGGGTGGTGATGAATTACAAGGTGAAGCTCAGCAACAACCCGGGGTGAATCAGATGGGTCAGATGATGGGGTTATTGGCTCAGATGTTGGAAAGGTTAGCAGGAGCGGTACCGGCTCCAGCTCCCGTAGCACCACCTTTGGTTTATAAGCCACCGAGAGTGACGAATCCTGAGGCTAGGGAAGACATAGTGGGTCCTATGATTTCACCGTACCTCACAGTGCTAGATCACATGCAACAGCTTGGCACCAAATTCTTTCCGAGAGGTGCTAAACCGGTTGAGGCGGATGAATGGAAGTCAAGATTAGAGAGAAACTTCCTTTCGGTGAGATGCCCGGAGGAATACAAGGTTGATTTGGCGGTTCATTACCTAGAAGGAGATGCACATATGTGGTGGAGAAGTGTGTTGGCTAGGAAACCCAATGGTGTTGACACTTGGGGAGGTTTTTGTGAAGAATTCAACCTCAAATATTTCCTGCAGGAGGCAATGGATCGATTGGAGACCGAGTTCTTAGACTTGACTCAAGGAACAAGGTCAGTTCGGGAGTATGAGGTATAGTTTAACCGACTTCGAAGGTTTGCGGGAAGGGGTCTCCAGGATGAGCAGGCCCAAGTGAGAAGGTTTCTACGTGGTATGCATTTAGAGTTGAGGAATAGATGCATTATAAGAAGTTATGCATTGGTGGCCGAGTTAGTAAAGCGAGCGGCCATGATTGAAGAAAGTTTAAAAGAAGAGGTTAAGGCGACTAAATCTCAGGTTCAGCCAAAGAAGCCTCTTACTTTTGAGTCGGGGAGAGGTGGCAGGTTCATGGGAGGGCAGAAGAGGAAGTGGGAGGGCTCTTCTCAGATGCATCTAGCACTCAATCTGGATGCTTTAAGTGTGGCGGCAAGGATCACAAGGCCGCTAACTGCCCTAACAAGGATATGAGGACCTGCTACTACTGTAAGAAAGTGGGACATATCAGGACTTCATGTCCCGAGCTAAAGCAGGGTGGAGGAACTTCAGGAGCTCCACCAGCTAAGAGGACGGTAGTGACTCCTCGAGCCTACTCTCCGAGCATCGAGTCTGGAGAAGGGAGCAACTCCAAGCCGATCACTGGTTAGGATTCCTTGCTTACTAAATTATTTTGATGTGATTATAAATTGTTAGATGTGTTGTTGTTGTTATTGTTATTGTTTTTATGGTGGTTTCAATGTATAGACTATGTGTAGGGACCCTGAACGTGGGAGGGGTCACATCTCACGTGTTGTTCGATTCCAGAGCATCTCATTGCTTCGTTACTCCGGAATTGGTGAAAGAGGGAGGGCTTCAAGAGGAGCCTAGTGATTGTTTGAGAATGGTGAAAGTGGCTGGGGGGTCAAACCTTTAAATCTCATAGTCTAATAAAAGATGTTGATGTTCACATTGCCGGAGAAGTGAAGCCAGCCGACTTGATTGCGTGGCCGGTGGATTTGGATGATGTGATCTTGGGTATGGATTGGCTTGGGAGGTATAAGGCTCACCTGGATTGTCATAGAGGTCGAGTGGTGTTTGAGAATGATCATAAGAGGGTGGTGTATCAAGGTGTGAGACCTACGCCGGGAAGTTTGGTGATTTCGGCTATTCAAGCCGAGAAGATGATTAAGAAAGGATGTGAAGCATATCTCGCAATAATTTCTATACCGAAAGAGGTTGGAGATTTAATGCTTCAAAACATTCCCGTGGTGAGAGAGTTCGAGGACGAGTTTCAACCGTTGAAAGGATTACCACCACCGAGATCGGATCCTTTCACGATTGAGTTAGAACCAGAGACAGCTCCTATTTCTAAAGGTCCATATCGTATGGCACCAGCGGAGATGGTAGAGCTTAAGAAGCAGTTGGAGGAGCTATTGGATAAGGGTTTCATAAAACCGAGTAGTTCACCATGGGGAGCACCTATCTTGTTTGTGAAAAAGAAATATGGGAGTTTCAGGTTGTGCATTGATTACCGGGGTTTGAATCGAGTGACGATTAAAAATAAGTACCCTCTTCTGAGAATTGATGAGTTGTTGGATCAGTTGAGAAGTGTTACTTGGTTCTCGAAGATTGACTTAGCTTCTAGGTATCATCAGATTCCTATTAAGGAATCAGACATTCAGAAGATGGCTTTCAGGACAAGATATGGGCATTATGAGTTTGTAGTGATGCCGTTTGGGTTAACAAATGCACCAGCAGCATTTATGAGGCTGCTGAACGATGTGTTCCGAGAGTTTTTGGATGAGTTTGTGATCAGCTTTATCGATGATATATTGGTGTATTCAAAGAGTTCTGACGAACATGGTTACCACCTGAGAAGGTTGTTGGAGAAGCTAAGGGAGCAGAAGCTTTTTGCCAAGCTAAGTAAGTGTAGCTTCTGGCAGAGAGAGATTGGATTCTTGGGTCATGTGGTTTCTAAGAGTGGAGTTTCCATCGACCTAGAGAAGGTTAAGGCCATCAGAAAATGGCTGAGACCCGAGAATGCTACGGAGATAAGAAACTTTCTCGGTCTAGCCGGTTATTACAGGAAATTTGTCAAGGGTTTTCTTTGTTTGGTCCCAGAAGTGTGAGGAGAGCTTCTTGAGACTTAAGGAGATGTTGACTACCGCTTCAGTGTTGGCTTTACCGGATCTGAATGAGCCATATGTGATTTACACAGATGCCTCGAGGCTAGGATTGGGTTGTATTTTGATGCTGATGTGATCCTGGGTAGGATCAAGGCCTAGAAAATGCTCCAACAGGTTGCATGGGGTCGAGATGATGAATTGGTGTGCGGAAATGGGGAATCCTTGGGCAGTCGAGGGGTTACACGCGAAGGGAACTCGTGTCGGTTCGGGGATCGACTACGGGGATCGGGTTATGGCGACTGTGGTTAGCGACGTGGTCTGGCGACGAGGATCGGGACGGGGAGACGTGGATCGGGTACACGGGAAATGACGGGGTATGACTACGCGTGACGAGGAACGACCACGAGGATCGGTACGGGAAGACGTGGAGCGGGTACGAGGAATGGCGATGCGGATGATGGTGAAACTCGGGGGTGGAGTGATGCGATACTTCCAAAGGTGGTGAGAGACCTTTAGACTATCAAACTTGTTCAGGAGAGGAATGAAAACCCAATACTTCGAACAAGGGAGGGAAGGTGAGTGATACTTCCTAAGGATGATGAAGAATCCCTAAGACTATCGGAACTTGCTAGGCGTGAAGGAATAAAGACCCAATCACTTTAAGCAAGCAAAGTTTTGATCAAACAAGTTAGAAGAAATGATTTTATTAAAATGTTTGATGAAATGAAAAGAAGAAGATAGGCGGATACATATAGGGTTTTGGTGCATGAAACTTAACAAATTACAACTCTTGGAATTCTACACTCATTAAAACATAATTTGAAATATCTTGACCGATCTCTTGAATGCATTGCCGCGGATGGAGAAGTAGAGAAATGGGCCTGGTTTACCAAGAGGCTTGGGTACGAGTGATGATGCCTTGTCTCATTAAAAACCTTGTTTGGAAAACCCATTGGGACAAAACCAAACGAAGGGAAAAAGAGTACAAGCTCATCACCTCTCTTGATAAACATTTTAGGATGCTTGTATCACAACCAATGCGGTTGGATTAGCAATTCCTAAATGGCCTGGTATAGTGTTAAGGAGGTGTTGCAACATTGTCTTGAGCTTAGCTTGCTTGGACCGAGTAATAGGGCCAAGGGTGAGGTCCAAATCTTGATCTTTATGTCCTTGCTCTGGTACATGCTGCGTCCCTTGATCCTCATTGCTTTCCTTATCCGTATGTGCTTCTGGTTCAAGTTCCTTGCTATCCATGCTCACATCATCCTCCCCCACTTGAAAAGGATTTGTCCTCAAATCTGTTTCTTTTGCAAAATAAGGCACAAGATCAGTAATATTAAAACTCGGACTAACTTGGTACTTACCTTGGAGGTCTAGTTGATAGGCATTGTCGTTGATCTTCTTAGTGATTTTGAATGGTCCATCAATCTGGGGCATAAGCTTGGATTTTCTTTCATTAGGAAACCTATCCTTCCGTAGATGAATCCACACCAAGTCTCCTTCTTCAAAAACCAATTCTTTACGGCTTTTGTTTGCATGCTAGGTGTAACGCTTGGTTTTATGCTCAATATTGCTCCGTGCCTTTTCATGGATCTGCTTAACAAACTCTGCTTTTTTTCTTTCCATCAAGACTTATCCTCTCATTCAAAGGTAAAGGCATTAGATCCAAAGGTGAGATGGGATTGAACCCATAAACAATTTCAAATGGTGAATACTTAGATGCGGAATGCCTAGCATGGTTATAAGCGAATTCTACATATGGCAAACAATCCTCCCAAGTTCTAAGATTCTTTTTAATGATAGCACATAACAATGTAGACAAAGTCCTATTGATTACTTCAGTTTGCCCATCGGATTGCGGATGACAAGTTGTAGAGAAACAAAGTTTAGTTCCTAGTTTCGACCAAAGTGGTTTCCAAAAATGACTAAGGAACTTAGTATCTCTATCCGAAACAATTGTCCTAGGCATGCCATGCAGTTTAACAATTTCTTTAAAGAACAAACCAGCTACATGAATGGCATCATCAGTTTTATGACAAGGGATGAAATGGGCCATTTTAGAAAATCTGTCTACAACTACAAAGATTGAATCCTTACCGGTTTTTTGTTCTAGGTAATCCGATCACAAAGTCCATGGAAATGTCATGCCAAGGATGCAAAGGAATGGGTAAAGGAATATACAAACTGTGGTTTTGGGTAGTAGACTTGGATTGCTTACAAGTGACACATCTTTGACAAACTTTCTCTACATCGCTTCTCATATGCGGCCAAAAGAAATGGTCTTGAAGTATGGCCAGGGTCTTGGCCACGCCAAAATGTCCCATGAGACGACCTGCATGAGCTTCTTTGACAAACAAACCTCGCAAAGAAGAGTTAGGCACGCATAATATATTTTCATAGAACAAGAATCCATCGGTTCGGTAGTATTTTCCTACACCAAACTTTTCACAAGATGCATAGATTTCTTTGAAGTCATCATCAGCAGCATATTGTTCTTTTATATGTTCAAAACCAAGTAATTTGACTTCCAAAGAATTTAAAAGAACGTACCTTCGAGAAAGAGCATCGGCCACTACATTCTCCTTACCTTTCTTGTACTTGATCACGTATGGAAAAGTTTCTATGAACTCAACCCACTTGGCATGTCATTTGTTGAGCTTATGTTGTCCCTTGAGATGCTTAAGAGACTCATGATCAGTGTGGATGACAAATTCATTGGGCCATAAGTAATGTTGCCACGTTTGTAATGCCCTAATAAGCGCATAGAGCTCCTTATCATAAGTGGGGTAGTTGAGTGTGGCGCCTCCAAGTTTTTCACTAAAGTAAGCTATGGGCCTTTGATCCTGCATAAGAACAGCACTAATACCAATTCCTGAAGCATCACATTCAACTTCAAAGTTTTTATTGAAATTAGGGAGAGATCAAACCGGGGCATGTGTAAGCTTGTCCTTCAAGGTTTGAAAGGCGGTTTCTTGAGCTTGTTCCCACTTAAATCCAACATTTTTCTTGATGACTTCAGTAAGGGGAGCTGCTATAGTACTGAAATCCTTGACAAACCTCCTATAGAACCCGGCAAGGCCATGGAAACTTCTTACTTCACCCACGTTCTTTGGACTTGGCCATTCTTTAATCGCTTGAATCTTCTCCTCATCAACCTTAATGACATCTGCACTTACCACAAAACCTAGAAACACAAGGTTATCCGTTCCAAAGGTACATTTCTTAAGATTGGCATACAAGGTTTCCTTTCTAAGCACTTCTAAAACTTTCCTAAGGTGATCTTCGTGGTCATCGAGGTTTTGGCTATAAACTAGGATATCATCGAAATAAACAACCACAAAACGACCTATGAATGCTCTAAGGACGTGATTCATTAGCCTCATGAAAGTACTAGGTGCGTTTGTTAATCCAAAAGGCATGACTAACCATTCGTATAACCTATGTTTAGTTTTAAATGCCATTTTCCATTCATCCCCTTCTTTCATCCTAATTTGGTGATATCCGCTTTTAAGATCTATCTTTGAAAAGATACTAGAGCCATGCAATTCATCAAGCATATCATCTAGTCTAGGTATAGGATGGCGATACTTTACAGTGATATTGTTGATGGCTCGGCAATCAACACACATCCTCCAACTTCCATCTTTCTTAGGGACAAGTAGAACGGGTACGGCGCATGGACTCATGCTCTCACGGATATGCCCTTTTTCCATTAGCTCATCGACTTGTTGTTGAAGCTCCTTGGTCTCTACAGGATTGGTCCTATAGGCGGGCTTGTTTGGAAGAGAAGCTCCCGGCAAAAAGTCGATTTGGTGCTCTATTCCTCGGATGGGTGGCAATCCACGTGGATTCTCCTCCGGAAACACGTCTCGGAATTCCTGCAAAAGAAACTGAATTTTGCTAGGTAGATCCTGCATGGTTTGGTTAGTTTTAAGGCATTCTTTAAACACAAAGAGTAGGGATGGTGAGTAACTCCCTGTTTGAGGTTTGACCATAAGATTGGTCGGCGGTTTGGGTTTGGATTCGGCGGTGGCTTTGCCTTTCTTCAAGGCTATCTGATCCAAGTGAACTTCTTGTGGAGTCAAGGGTACTAGGATGTTTTTCTTGCCTTTAAACTCAAAGGAGTACCGATTGGTGAAGCCATCGTGCATTACCCTTCGATCGGATTGCCATGGTCGTCCAAGTAGTATGTGTCCGGCATCCATGGGTAGGATATCACATAACACTTCATCTTCATATTTCCCTATGGACAATGGCACTAGAACCTGGTTTTGCACTTCTAGTTCTCCTTCATCATTAAGCCATTGTAGCTTATAAGGTTTAGTCCTTTTGATGACTTCTAACCCAAGTTTCTCTACCATGGATTCGCTTGCCACATTGGTACAACTTCCTCCATCGATCACTAGGCTGCAAACCTTCTCGTTCACAAGGCAACGGGTGTGAAATAAGTTTTCCCTTTTCTCGTTCTTCTCGGACTTAGAATGTAGATTCAAAGTTCGCCTTGTAACCAATAATTGTCCCACCACGGGCATTGCGAGATGTTCTTCCATAGACTCAGCCTCGGAAAGTTTTTCCTCCGACTCTAATTCCCCATTGGCTTGGATGACTATGGTTCGCTTGTTGGAGCAAGCGTTGGAATAGTGCCCAAATCCCTTACACTTGAAGCATTGTATTTCTCTGGTCTTGGTACTTGATCCCTTATCAATGCCCTTAAGACGCGGCTCTTCTGGTTTAGCCCTAGGGAATGGCTTATATTCCTTGACCTGTTTGTCTTCTCGGGTTTGGTTGAACTTAGGTGGATTATACCCGAGTCTTGGGTTCCTTCTCTTGAGTTGCTTTTCAAACATAACAGCTTTGTGTAGAAGTTCTTCCATTTCTACATAGTGATGAACCTCAAGATGTTCTATAATTTCCCGATTAAGGCCGCCCATAAATCTAGCCATAGTGGCTTCATTGTCTTCTTGAACATCGGTCCTCGCCAGCAAGGTTTCCATCTCCTTATAGTATTCTTCAATGGACTTGTTTCCCTGAGATAGATTCCTCAATTTTAGGTGTAGCTCTCTATGGTAATGGCTCGGAATGAATCGCTTCCTCATGATGATCTTCATCTGATTCCAAGTTTCTATCGGCAAGTCTCCAGCTCTTCTCCTAGAAGTAACCAACTGATCCCACCAACATAGGGCATAATCTTTGAATGCGGTTGGGGCTATACGAACCTTATGGTCTTGTGTGAATTCTCTGCAATCAAAGACTATCTCCACTTTATTTTCCCATTCAAGGTATTCTTCTGGATCATTTGTTCCAAGGAAAGGTGGAACTTCGAGTTTAAGACCGGCAAGAGGGTCTCGAGGGTTGACTTGGTGATGTCGAGGAGGTGGATCCTCTCTTGGTCATCTGGATCATTGGCTATAGTATTGCTCAGCATCCGAAGGCGTTGGTTGCCTCCTCATTCGGTCATTTATGGATCGCTCAAGATCAGCTCTCATGGTAGCGATGCTTTCATCCATCATGGCCTTTAAGGAATCAAAGATTTGTTTGTTGGAGTTCTCGGATTCTCCCTCCTGACTGGCTCCCACCATGGTATCTGTTCAAAGATAACAAACAACAAGTAAAACTGTCCCAAAATGTAACCACTTGATGATTTGTAACGTTTGCGTGAAGTTCAAGCGACAGTTTTGTTTGATCGCAATGAGAAAATTATCAAAACACGTTTGAAAATTTTGAAAACAATTTTCTCAAATACTAGACTCTTTTTAAAAACAGATCCAACCGATCTTATAATATTTGCGTTTAAAACGAAGTTTTTAAAATCCAAACACTAAAAATCGCGGAAAACCGTTTTCGCGCAAACACGTGAAGTTGATCGGTCAGTTTAAAATATCAAATCGAGTCCAAACTTTTTGAAACCAATTTTGCTGAAAACTAGACTCATAATAGGTTCTTTGAAAACAGGTTTCACGATTTTATCAAACACCAAAGATTTATGAAAATCTGAACAGTCACAGACACAATCGATCGGAAGATAAAGAGGTGTTTTGGGTTGGTAAGAAACAACCTGATGTGGAGTCTGCTCTGATACCACTTGATGTGATCCTGGGTAGGATCAAGGCCTAGGAAATGCTCCAACAGGTTGCATGGGGTCGAGATGATGAATTGGTGTGCGGAAATGGGGAATCCTCGGGCAGTCGAGGGGTTACACGCGAAGGGAACTCGCGTCGGTTCGGGGATCGACTACGGGGATCGGGTTGTGGCGACGGTGGTTGGCGACGTGGTCTGGCGACGAGGATCGGGATGGGGAGACATGGATCGGGTACACGGGAAATGACGGGGTGTGACTACGCGTGACGAGGAACGACCACGAGGATCGGTACGGGAAGATGTGGAGCGGGTACGAGGAATGGCGATGCGGATGATGGTGAAACTCGAGGGTGGAGTGATGCGATACTTCCAAAGGTGGTGAGAGACCTTTAGACTATCAAACTTGTTCAGGAGAGGAATGAAGATCCAATACTTCGAATAAGGGGGGGAAGGTGAGTGATACTTCCTAAGGATGATGAAGAATCCCTAAGACTATCAGAACTTGCTAGGCGTGAAGGAATAAAGACCCAATCACTTTAAGCAAGCGAAGTTTTGATCAAATAAGTTAGAAGAAATGATTTTATTAAAATGTTTGATGAAATGAAAAGAAGAAGATAGGCGGATACATATAGGGTTTTGGTGCATGAAACTTAACAAATTACAACTCTTGGAATTCTACACTCATTAAAACATAATTTGAAATATCTTGACCGATCCCTTGAATGCATTGCCGCGGATGGAGAAGTAGAGAAATGGGCCTGGTTTACCAAGAGGCTTGGGTACGAGTGATGATGCCTTGTCTCATTAAAAACCTTGTTTGGAAAACCCATTGGGACAAAACCAAACGAAGGGAAAAAGAGTACAAGCTCATCACCTCTCTTGATAAACATTTTAGGATGCTTGTATCACAACCAATGTGGTTGGATTAGCAATTCCTAAATGGCCTGGTATGGTGTTAAGGAGGTGTTGCAACATTGTTTTGAGCTTAGCTTGCTTGGACCGAGTAATAGGGCCAAGGGTGAGGTCCAAATCTTCATCTTTATGTCTTTGCTCCGGTACATGCTGCGTCCCTTGATCCTCATTGCTTTCCTTGTCCATATGTGCTTCTGGTTCAAGTTCCTTGCTATCCATGCTCACATCAGATGCAGCATGGGAAGGTTATTGCTTATACTTCAAGGCAGTTAAGGAAGCATGAAGACAATTATCCTACTCATGATTTAGAGATAATGGTGTTTGTTCTGAAGATATGGAGATCATATCTGTATGGTGGTAAGGTGCAGGTGTTCACAGATCATTAGAGTCTCAAGTATGTATTCACTCAGTCTGAGTTGATTTGAGACAGAGAAGATGGATTGAGCTTATGGCAGACTATGATCTTGAGATAGCTTATCACCCAGGGAAAGCTAATCTCGTCGCTGATGCCATGAGCAGGAAGCGTGTAGCTTCGAGTACAGAGAGAGATGCTGAGGACTTATTGAGCATGATCAGCGCTTTACAACTATGTGTTGTTTCTGATGAGACAGAGTCATTGGGGTTAGAAGCAGCAAATCAAGCTGATATCTTGAGTAGAGTGCGAGTGGCACAAGAGAAGGATGGGGATTTGATTAAGGCTTCTAAAGATGAGAAGTCTGAATATCAAGTCTCAAATAATGGAACCATTCTGGTTCATGGTCGATTTTGTGTGCCTAACGACGAGGAGTTGAGGAGAGACATTCTTCGAGAGGCACACCAGAGTCGGTCTTTTATCCATCGGGCGACTAAGATGTACCGAGACTTGAAGCAGTATTATCATTGGGTCGGGATAAAAAGAGACGTAGCCAAGTGGGTGGCTAGCTGTGACACTTGTCAGTTGGTGAAGACCGAGCATCAGGTTTTCAGCGGGTTGTTACAGAGTTTACCCATTCCTGAGTGGAAGTGGGACATGGTTACGATGGATTTCGTAGTGGGGTTACCGAATTCTCGGAACAGAGATGCTATTTGGGTTATTGTTGATTACCTGACGAAGTCTGCTCACTTCCTAGCCATAAGGAAGACAGATGGGGCTCGAGTTTTGGCAAAAAGGTACATCAGTGAGATAGTAAGATTGCATGGGGTACCTGTGAGCATTATATCAGATCGTGACAGTAAGTTTACGTCGATATTTTGGCGAGAGTTTCAGAAGGAGATGGGTAGTAAGGTACACATGAGCACAGCGTATCATCCTCAGACGGACAGGCAGTCGGAGAGAACCACTCAGACTTACTAAGGATATGTATTTTGGATTGGAGTGGCCATTGGATAGACTACCTGAGCTTGGTAGAGTTCACTTATAATAACAGCTACCAGGCGAGTATTGGAATGGCACCATATGAGGCTTTGTATGGCAGGCCTTGCAGGACGCCATTATGCTGGACTCAAGTGGGGGAGCAAAGCATGTTTGGTGAGAGTTTGGTGCAGGAGACTACGTAGAAGATCTGAGTCTTGAAGCTGAACATGAAAGAAGCTCAGGATCGTCAGAAGAGCTGCGCTGACAATCGCAGGAAAGAGCTAGAGTTCACCGTGGGAGATAGGGTATATCTCAAGATGGCGATGCTTAAGGGTTTTAACAGGTCTTTCTCTGAAAGTAAGCTCAGTCCGAGGTATTTGGGACTGTTCCGGGTATTGGAACGAGTTGGACTTGTTGCTTATAGACTGGAGTTACCAGCGTCTATGAAAGCCTTTCACGCTGTTTTTCATGTTTCAAAATTGAAGAAGAGCTTGCTCAGGGATGATCAGGTGTTACAGGAGATTCCATCTGAATTGTCACCGAGATTGAGGATTGAGGCAAGACCTGTGAGGATTCTAGATCGTGGAATCAAGGTTGACGGGAGAAAAAGAACTCCCGACATCAATTAGGATTTTCTGTGATAAAATACATGTCTATGATGAAGATTTGTTTACTAGATAGTGTTTAATGTGTCTGTCTAGTTCATTACTGAGATTTTGACTTAAATTATTTTTTGGTTTTGATATTTTATGTTTTATGTACTTTTTAGAGTATAATCTCAGTTTTTTTCTTTTGAAGTTTATATTATATCAAAAACATTTTTTAATGTTGCTTAGGGTCTGTAAAATTCCGTGTTCCTTAGTCATCCTCTTGAGTTGTAATTGTATTTGACGTTTGTTGTAATGAACCCTCGGGATGTTGTGTTTTGACGAGAATTAATAATAGGACTGATGTTCATTAAAATATTCGGGAATATTTAATACATGATGTGGTATTTCATTTATTAGGGATGTCTAATACATGTTGTGTTACTTCATGTATCGATGGGTTTGACACATGATGTGGTATTTCATGTGTTGCGGAGTTGAGAGGAAGTATTGTTCCGTCTTGGTTCGGTGATTATGGGTCTACGTCATTAGATCTAGTACGTGGTTGGGGTCAATAGGATTATGTGGTATTTAATCCTATTGACGGGTCATTGGGGTTATGTGGTATTTAACCCTAATGATGAGTCATTAGAGTTATGTGGTATTTAACTCTAATGATGTTGGTTAGGGCTATGTGGTATTTAGTCCTAACGGGCCGGTTTACAGATTAGGATTATGTGGTATTTAATCCTAATCGATTGGTAAACCGAGTGAGAGCCTATGGTATTGGATCTCACGGGGACTTACTATATTATAGTCCTATTGTATTGGATTCTAATATACTAGGTTGTTTGACGGACTTAACTCGTTCGGGTCTTGTGGTATTGAATTTCGACGGGTTAGCCGTTGGGTGACCACGTAGGATCTTGTGAAGTTAGATCGAGGGGTGTTATTGAATCGAGTATGGAACGATACCGAGCTTGATTGATGACCCTAGGGGCGGTGTTAGAGTTAAATTGATCAATAGATCAATTTTTGAGAATTAATCTCGAGCGGTTCGGTTTATACGGAATTAAGCGGTAATTCCGGAGATTTTTGTCGAGTGAAAGAAATATTTTGGGACAGGTAGATGTCTTAAATATTTTGGGAAAATTAGACGGAATTACTAAACCGAGCGGTAGAGGTTAATTGGAAGAATTAATCGTTGCCGTTTAGTGAAATCGGATCGGTTTGGTTTATATGGAGTAAACCAAAAATTAATTATATACACATATATGTATCTCCTCCTCTCTTCTACAACCTTCTCCACTCTTTTTCTCATTTCTCATTTGTTCGAGAGATAGATTGGGCTACAGAGAAAGAAGAGGGGAGGAAAGGAGAAAAAGAAAGAGGGGAGGAAGAGGAAGAAGAAGAAGAAGAAGGAGGAGGAGAAAGAAGAGAAGAAGCTAGAGAGAATCAGAGTTTGGTGCTTGTTTGGAGGCAGGATCGGCCTAGCTATTGAGCTCGGTTTGAGCTAAACATTTGTGGGTAAGTTCATCAATCTCTTGCCTAATTATCTACCAAATGTCGCCTAGTTTAGTTTAGTATTTTGGGAGATATGATGTTTCTCCCAAAACTGCTCAAATCAGAGCCATAAGCGACGGGTTCGGTTTGGAGAGTTATTGGACACTCAAAACTTGTTAGAGTGAGATGAAATTTGGTAGGTAGATGCTTGAGGGTCTTATCTCAAGATTGACCGAAGGAATTTCCCAAATATTTTCTAGGGCAAGACATATGATCGATTAGGAAGAAGTCGAGCTTGAAGTGAGAAGTATCGTGTGTTTTTTCTAACCGTCAAACCAAGGTGAGTGCATGACCGTAGCATAGCCATATAATCATTAGATTTTCCGTGATTAATGCGTGATGTGGGGCTTGCCCACATGGGTGTGAATTGTGGTTTTTCCATGTTTTATGATGTGAGTGTTGTGATGGAGCTCTATCATAGTATCATTTCATTGTTTGCATTGCATATTAGTTAGGTAAGTCTTTGTTTATATGCGCTTATCGCTGTGGGATGGAAAGACCGCCTCACTAAGCATTATCAATGCTTACGCGCCTCGTAGAACCGAGGCGGAATGAGAGGATGATGTAAATAGGTTTTGTGACTTTGTCTTGTATGATGTATGTTTTTGTTGCTAACATGGAAACTTGTTGGTATGCCTTGGTTAATAATGCTAAGTTGTTTTGGAAGGAAAGTTGTTAGACTCGAATGTTTAAATGAATGGTTGTTTGAACATTACTCGATCATTGTTTTTTTTTGTTAAGCTCTTTGGTGATGAGCTACTACGTGGTGCCTAAGTAGTTATTAATACCTATGTTTAGATAAGTGAATGTGATTGAAAGAAATTTTTTAAAAATCCGGTATTTTAGCTTTTCCGCCGCATATAGATTCCGGTAGCTTGTCATAATTTGGTATAGGGTGTCATAGGGTCTTCGTTAAGGTTGAAACGACCTTATTTATAAGATAAAAAGATTTTAAAGCCTTATTTATAAGATAAAAATGCTAAACTCAAAACATAATTCCTAAATGAAGAAAAGAGAAAAAACATTATCTATAAAATATAAAGGCTAAACCCAAAACATGATTCCTAAATGACGAAAGAGAACTAATCACTCGAAGAAATGCTAACGCCTCTTCACCTCGACGGAAGTCCAATCATCGAGCTCCAAAGACTTTGGCAAAAATACATTGAAACCCGAAATTAAGCTTTTGTTATCTTTAAACAATCTCTCCACCTCACTTATACAACCTTTTTGGTCAATTCTACAATAAAGTATAAATCAAAATTAATCAAGTTATTAGAAATTATAAGGTATTGCTCCAATAAAAAATGAACTAAAGAAAAAAACAAACATTTATTTTCATATATATATATATATATATGTGTATACCTTCGGGCTTTGAAATTATTCATGATCGCAATAAAATTATCATATTTTTTCTTATCAACTTTCTTCTTCACAGTCCTAAGATATGCATATGCATCATCTAAAGTTGCTTTCGGTTCACTTCCTTCTCCTTTCTCCATTTTCTTCTGTTTTCTTTTTTCTCCTTTCACCGTGGTTCGAAGTTGGTCGAAAAACTTCATTTTAAAAAAAACATGTTTCAATTAATTTTTTTGCATTTAATTGTTTAAGTTCTTAACATCTAAAACACTTAACCACTGTCTCTTAAAACTCGCTAAAAATATTTGAAACAGAAAAAATAAACTGCATCAATGATATTAGTCCAAAATTACTAGAAATAAAAAAATGCATACGTTGAACCAAGCCCATCGAGAATGAGGACATGACAGTTATAATCAACTTATGTTTTTCTAACCGTATATTAATTTTAAAGCTACTATTTGTTGGGTTGTCCAATATGGAGAAGCATTGTTTACATAAACATTTTCTTTATATTGAAAAAATAAAAGATCGAAGTAGAATTTGTGGAGCAAAATTTATAAAGCAGTTAACGAACCAGATGTATTATAATACTACAAGTAAGCTTCACCTTTGTAGCACTAGCAGCTGATGAATGATGGTTTTAAGATACATGGGTGTGTTTTATATATAGAAAAGTTTGACCAAAACATCATTTGCATTTAATATCTTTACTTTTGGGTTAAACGCCTTTAACATCTTTGTAGCAATGAAATACAAAAAGTCTAATAATATTTAATGAAATTAAAGTATGTCAGTACAATTTGTAAATAATATTTCACACTAATTATTATTTAAATAAACAATTTACAGATTTTATGCACATTTGGTAATAAACAATAAATCGAAACCCTCTTTAAGCAAGCATCATTCAAAACTTTAGTTAACATAAATATACTTTTGTTACATAGTGGCATTTATTCATGAAATATAAAAAAAGCACTATTAATTAGTTGAAATCAAACAAATAAATAACATTGTGAAAAGTATTAATGTCATAAAATCTAAAAAAGATCAAGTTTAGATATTCAATATAGACATATAGATTTCAACATGATCGAGAAATATATATAGTATATTTATTTAGTTCTTTTAAATATTTTAAATAGACTTTTATGTTAAGGATTTAGTTAAAACAATATTATAATTAACAAATATATACATATATAGTAAATCCAATAAAATAAAATATCTAACAAATCAAGAAGAAGTTTATAATTATGATATCATATTGATATACTCTGTTTTAAGATTTTTAAGCAATAATTTAGCATCATTATCTTGTATTTGCCTTGCATATTTAGAGTTTATGGGAATGTTTGCATATGTTTTATTTTTATTTAGGTACAGAAGTTGAAGTGTACAAGAAGAGGAGTTAAATAGATCAAAAAGAAGAAATGATGATCCAGTAAGAGGAAAATAAACATGCTACAACGTTAAGAAATCATGCGGTAACTAACTAACTCAAATAATGCTGCAGTAATAGAAAATATACTACAAGAAAACACCTGGGAACAAACGGTGGTTTCCGTCGGAAATGAAAAGTTTGTCGAAAATCCTTTGAAGTTTTTGACGGAATTCCAACGGATTGCCAAAGGTTATATTTCTGACGGATTACCAACAGATACGTCGGTCGATAAAGCCGTCGGAAACACTATCCAACGGATATGGTACCAACGGATTTTTGACGGACCAGTTTCCGACGAATTTCTGACGGAGTTATATTTTTTTAAATGACTTTTATAATTAATTTTAATTGAAATATATTAAATTTTTAAATTAAATTAAAATTCAATAAATATATTTCAGAAACTATAATTAAATTTGAAATTATCCAATATTGAAACAAAATAAAATAAAAATTATAAATTTAAATTAAAAATAAATTTAAAATCTATAAAATTACTGTGGCGGCGGCTGCGGAGGCGGGTATCGAGCCATGAATGCTCGCATTTCTTCCATTTGTGTTCACATTTCTTGCACATCTTGGATTTGTTGTCTCATCTCTTGCATTTGATCCTGATCTGTCCTCCGAGCATCTTCAAGTGTACCAACCTTCGTCTTCAAACTCTCAACCTTGGTAGTTTTCTCTACAAGTTCTGCCCTAATATCCGAACTTGCAGAGAACCGTGAAGACGCAGATTCGATGATTCCACACCATCTCTTTGAAACTATAATAAATAAATATAAACTGGAAGTCAAATATAATTATTGTGAATGAAAGAACTTACATGTTGTTTGCACCGTGTTTTTTTGCTAGTTGCTCCCAAATTGTGCGTCGCTTTTTCTTTTCCTTTGCGGTCGCTCCTGCGATTGGTAGAATGGGTTGCAGCATCGGCAATGGTTTTATCTTGCTTCCAATACTCTATGAACCCATTTCAGAGGTCCGGATTCACAAGCAACTCTCTTGGAATGTCATTCGCATTCCACTTGTCCTTTACTCGTTCAACTTGCGACAGTACATTGTTGCAGCTTTCTTATCGTACTCGCGTCTAACTATAGACGTGAGTTGCAGCTCCCATGTGAACTCTTGCTGCAAAAAGAAAATGAGATTACAAATAAAATATTTAATATGAAAATTATATTTAATAAATAATAAATTTTTACTGCAAATTGTCGAAACCACATTTCTTGATCATTCATAGGCATGGATGAGTACGTCGGGTACGGACGTTGTAGCATCCCGTTAAGCATCCGGTTATTGGACTTTGAGATTCCATTACCGAATTCGTCAAACCTACAAAAAATGAAATATTAGGAAAATACAAAAATTATTTAAAAGAGTTAGAAAATATTAAAAAATAAAATAAATTACCAAGTGTGATGCTCTTTTCCCAGTTGTGACACAAAATCTTCGACGCTCATTTGCACCAGGAGAGAAGCCGCTCGAGGGGTTCTTGAGTTTCTAGAACCTCACTTTGACTACGACTCGAACGTCGTAGTGCCACACAGGAACCGCCACCCCTATCGGAAGTCGAACGACGAAATGAACCATAGTTCCTGAAAATTTAAAAAATACAATGTTAAATCTAATATCAAAGTAAAATTATATTATATAAATATAAAAAAATCCAATAACTATATGATTAACATCTAATAAATATAAAAATTCTAAATAATTCTAAAACAATTTTTAACACTTAAAATTAAAACAATTTCTAATTAAGTTCAATATTAAAATTAAAACAATTCACTATTGAAATTGAAACATAAAATTTAAATATTTGTAATCAATATCAAAATCCAAATCAATTCTAAATGAATCTAAAATCAAATCAAAATCAAAATAAATCTCAAAATCATAACAATTTCTAAAATCAAACAAAACCTAAATCTAACAATCCAAAACCTAAATCTAATAATCCAAAACCTAAATCTAACAATTCAAAATTTAAATCTAACCATCCAAAACCTAAATCTAACCATTTAAATCCAAAATCTAACAATCTATCCAACCAACACCTAAATTAACTATTCAAAGTTCCAAAATCAAAGAATCTAACTAATAAACTATAGAAATCTAAAACTAATTGTAAGAAACTTACAAATTTTTAAGAGTTTGGAAAATTTGGTCGGTTATGATCCAAAATCAACGAAGCTATGAATTGAGAGGATTTTAGGGTTTTTTGTATGAGTTTTGCGATTGGTCTCGCGGAGAAGACGAAGTTGAATATATGAAAGGATTTCCGACGGACATATCCATCAGAAATCCATCAATTTCGAAAAGAATTAAATACACGCGGGGTCACAGAAATATTCACGCCTAAATTTTCGCTATTCTGTCAGAAATTACTGACGGATTTCCGATGGAATAGCGAACATTTAGGTACGCAGGAGACGAAAAAACTTGGCGGTCTAATTTTTATATTCCGTTGGATCTTACTGACGGATTTCCAATGAACTGCATGTCTTGTCATTGGCCAGTGAAACTGGTGCAAACCTTAACATTTGACATGTGTTTGCCCGAATCTGTCGGAAATCCGTCAGAAATTTCTGATGGATTTCCGACGGGTTTGTGGTTTTGGGCGTTTTTTCGAATCGTTTCAATTGAGATATGTTTGTAATATGATATTTTAGTGATTTCAATCATAACTTTATCAATTTAATCTTTGTTTATATTAAATTTATCAAAAAACAAATATCGGTTTCTGTAGTAGCATACGTAAGTTAAAGTATATGTTTCATTATTTAATAGTTTGTGTAATACATGAAATATTTTAAAAACATCTCATATACTTTCTAAACAATTTTTAATTGTCTTATACCTTATGATATTACTGTTAGAATTGTGTTTTGAGGTTACCTGTGTAAACTGAAACAAAAAAATCCATGAAACCTTAAAACCGTCGGAAATCCGTTAGCAATTTCCGATAGATTTCCGACGGTTTTAAAGTTTCATGGAGTATGCCAAACATATTGATGGTTTTTGGTTTTTATTGTGGTTAATTTTTTATAAACCACATCTCATATCTTCTGCGTTTGAAGGATGTGTAATCTCTCCAATGATTGAAAATGCTTTCACGTTTCTGCATTTGAAGGATGTGTAATCTCTCCATCTTGACGCTGCTCCACATGCCATCTCATTGGCTCTGCTGTGTGCTGAGATTGATATAACCTTTTCAACCTTTCCGTTAATGGTAAATACCACATCCATTTAAATAGAATCAGAACTCTGCCGCCAGTTTCCTGATATCGCAGTTTACGACAAAAGCGACATCTGTTGCGGTTTTTATTTTCTCTCCAATATATCATACAGTTGTCGATGCACACATCTATCATCTGATACGGCAAACCAAGACCAGCTACAAGTTTTTGTACCTCGTAGTATGATGCTGGTGAAAAATTATCTTTAGGCAAAATATCTTTCACAAAATCCGCTATTGCATCGACACATTCCTCCGCCAAATTGAAGTTTGTCTTGATAGTCATCATTTTCTACTAGCAGATGATAATAGTGAATGACCTTCTCTACACCCATTATATAATGGCTGCTTCGCTGCATCTAACATATCAAAAAACCAGCGAGCTTCTAAATTAGATTCTTCAACCCTATCTCTATCATCACCAGCTGACTGCATATTCTCCCTAAATGCATCATTCACCATCTCAATTGTTCCTACACCGAAATCTATTTTCGTTCGTTCTCCTACACTATCAGCAATATATAGTTCGCTAGTACTATCATACTAAAAAAAATAATTTCCGTGTAAATACCAAATCTTGTACCCTGGAATAAACCCATTGCCATACAAGTGATGCCAAACTAACTCTACCTTAATATTACAAGAATTTCGGCAAAGTGAACATGGATATTTCAAATTACCACTTCTTTTGGTTCATGGTTGATTTTCTGCCACTTCCATGAATTCGCATATGCCTCGGGCATACTAGTCATTCAATAAGTCTGACTCCGGATTTCTCATTTTTCCATCCACCCATGATCGAAAATTATTTGAACAAGACATTTGAAAAAATATTTTGAAGAAGATAATTGGAAAAAAGGTATTTTAAAAAGAGTTTGTAATTGTGAATGAATAGAGAATGATGGAAACAAATATATAGAATCACAAGGTGTCAGAATTTTGTCAGAAATCCTTAAGAAAGTAACGGTTCCGACAACGGTTACAATAACGTTCAAAATTTATGACGGATTTCCATCGGGTCTCTCTGTATCCATCAAAAATCTGTCAGAAATTTCGATGAATACTGAGAGATCCGTCCATAAATAACGGCTCCGAAAATGGCTAATACAATGGTAACATCAATATTCTTAATTTCTGACGGATTTTCGACGGGTCTCTCAGTATCCGTCGGAAAATTTCTGACGGACTAAAATCCGTCGAAAATTTTTGACGGATTTTCAACGGATATATGTTTTTAGAAAATTGTCGGGTATCTGTTGGTTAGCTGTTGGAAATTTCTGACGGATACAAATCTGTCGGAAAATCCGTCTGATTGCTGTTACCTTTCTTGTAGTGATAACCATGTAAGTGGAAACAAACATGACATAATGTTAAAAATCATACGGTAACAAATTAAGTCAAATAAGTTTACAGTAATAAAAAATAAGCCTATAAAAAATAAGTATGCAATAGAAAAGATGGAATGACATTTTTGTAAATATAAGAAAGTATTATGTTTATTCCTTACAAAGCTTTTAAGGATATTTTAGGGGTTTTAAAAAAAAAAACCAAATTAGTAATGAAAAAGAAATGTGAGTCATTCTAGTTATGAATTCACTTTTATGAATTATTTTAGTAATTTTTCTAAAAGAAATGAATAGGGGGCATTCCAAAAATTGAACTCGGGTCCTATCGCACTCTAAGCGAGAATCATAGACCAAATGCCATTTTTGAAAATAATATATCCTTTACTTATTATTAACTCTAAATTCAGTAGTACCTCACTGATCCTATCACTTTTGGGTTTATTTGGAAACATTGCTTCGAATACTCTCGAATTATCCTCCAAATATTCATCGAACAAGGCCTAAAAGTTCCACTCCAATCAACCCCACCAAAAAAACATAGATGTATACAAAATTTCACATTATTGCGTATTATAGAGGAAGAGAAAGAGACCTGAGGAGACTCATGTTAAGAGTCTTGATGAATACATGGCGGGTTTTACCGATGACAACTGGCACTTTACTCTTGCATTCGTGGATGAGAATGACACGAAAACTGAAAGAAACTTGAAGAACAGACACTACAAAAACTGTGTTTTATAGTTTGTGACTGTAGAAATATTAAAAGTAATTTGCTCCATCTTTTACAAGCAAGAGCATCACTAATGTCTGTTGTAACTACTCTTGAGGAGGATCATATTAAATCCATGTAATTTCAAATCAAATTTAAGTCGGCCGGGCCGTGGCACAAGCCAAGCGGTCCTGAAATATTCAGGGCGATACAATAATTTTTTTTTTATGTATGAAAGAAATATTTTTAATTTCTTAAAAAAATATGGGTAAATGAAAAAAATATAATTTAAATCTTTATCAATTTAGTTTACATTTTCTATAATATATGTATAATTTTATGTTATTTTTTAAATATTATATATGATTTGTAATATATTTATTAATTATATACATAAATGTTTAATTTTTAAAATAGTAGGGTTATAGAAATAAGTGGGGCTCCATTAAAATGTTTCAAAGTAATGCTACCAGAACCGGGCTCTGAAGTCAAGACAACGCTTAGGATCCAACAAATTTTTGGGCTATGAAGATTTAAGTTATTAAAAAGTGATGAGCTATCTCTCTATCAGACATCAATTAGGGTTTTCTATTACTATGATGGAGACTTGTTTGCTAAATAGTATTTAATGTTTTTGTTTAGTTCATGACTAAGATTTTGATTTAAATTTTTGTTTGATTTTGATATTTTATGTTTTTATGTCGTTTTAGAGTACAATTTCAGTTTGTTTCGTTTGAAGTTGATATTATGTCTGGAAATAAAAATTTAATTTTGCTTAGACCTTCGTTAACATTGGACCGACCCTGAAACTCTTCAAGTGATCAAGTTATTTTATTTAAGCTTATGATAATAACATAACTTTTAAGTAAATCTTAGATAACAAACATGTTCAAACCCAGTTCCCTCCTATCATCTCTTTGAGCTATATATGTTTCTGTGAGCTCTATTAAACCATTTCAATGTTTAAACTCTGTCCAGTTTAGTATTTAATGTGACATTTGCAAGAGGGTTTGATGCTGGAGAAAACTCCAACTCTTTTTATTATTGAACAGAAACAAAAACAGTGAACTAGAGTCCACCATGGAATTACATAGGGAAGATTAGTCTCGTTTTTGTTATGAGATCATCTTAAACTGTAATTAGAGAGAGTCGGTTTTAGAGAAGGACTTCAACTTTAAGGGTATCGTTGACAAGGAAACCTTTGATCTTGATGATCATTGTGGAAAAGTTTGATTAGGTCTTCGTGGTGAATAGAACCATCTACCTACATCACAATGATCTTGCTTCGACGATGCATGCTCATGCCAAAGTCATCTTCATTGGAGGTTCAAACTTGTCGTGTTGCTTTCACGTTCGAATAGTAGGTGTCCTTCATTTCTTTAGGCAAAATGATATAGGCATACTGAATACCACACTCTTCATTGTGACAACTCAAACGTGTGGCATCATTGCTGACTTGAGAAGTTAGCCCAGCTTTTAAGTGCTCCTCAAATTATAATCTTTCAGACAAAACTATAATTTTAAATGATATGAAATATAATAACAAATCAGTGCATATTAAAAAAGTTAGAAAATTTAAATTAATTTTTTTTTAATATTCTATATATCCAAATTCATATTATTATGATATAAAAGTATTATTTATTATAATTTTTTCTCAAATAGGATTTCGGAAGTTATCGGTTTCAAACAAGAATTGAAAGCGTGTGTAATATGAGAATGGATTTTTATCTAAAACATGAATTCTAGACTGAGAATAAGATAAGACGAGGATGGATGAGACGGGACGGAAATGATGTTTGTCCCTAATTTTTATTTCAAGATTTTGTAAAAGAAGAAAAAAACATGTGTCGATGATGTGTTATTCATATCATAGTAAAACAGATGACGTGAGTGACATGTCATCAGTTTAAAATATATAGTCACCCTTACTTGTATGAATTGATCAATTTTTTATAGTTGGTGTATGAATTTTGTCAATTCGACATCTTTAAGTGTAAATTAGTCTATTACCATATTTGATATATTATTTCGACTTAATGAATATGTTTGGGTATAAATTTTGCTAATTTGATATCTTTAAGTATAAATTAGCTCATTATCATAGTTGATGTATGATTTCAACTAAATAAATATGTTTGGATATGAATTGACCGACTTTCCGAGCAACCTCATCAGGGGTTTCTTAAAGAGTATCTATTAATATTTGTTTTTGATCAAAAAGAATCTATCAATTAGAAAAAAAAAAAAAAAAAAGAGAGAGAGACGTTCCTATAAGTAGAACTGTTTCTCACTTAAGGAGAAACTCTCATGCCATTTTTCATGAATCTCATGATGTGAGAAGTTCATTTTTCATTTTTATTTAAAATTTAATTAAATCATAAAAATGTAATATTAAAAATGTTTAAGAGACTCATGTGAGAACATCTTTACTAAGAGCACTTCCATTGGTGGGTTTTCAATGAATCTCTACACATTAAAAAATGAAAATAATTATAAAAAAAAAAAAAAAAAAAAAGCATTAGGAACCGTACCTCATTTGACAAACTGAGAACCCCATTTAAGATACCCATTTGACAATATAATTAGTTCAATTTGTTTTTTAATTATTCACTTTAATTAAAGAAATAAAATACATTATAAATATTAATGAGAACCCCAAAAAGATGCTCTAAAGTTGGTGATCAAGTTATTTTACTTACGCTTATGATAATCATTTTGTTTGTAAGCCAAATGCTCTAAAGTTTTGGGGTTCTCATTATAAATACATTATAAATATTTCACACTATTTATAATTATTCATTATAAATATTCTCATCCACCAATACGAGGGTGATCAAGTTATTTTACTTACGCTTATGATAATCATTTTGTTTGTAAGCCAAATGCTTTCAAATGAAAGAAAGACCATAAAAGCCTTTGAAACAAAAAAACCATAAAAACCAATATAGAGACTTAACTCAAAGAACAGAAAAACAATTTCAAAGCAACATGAACAACGCTACGATGAATTGACAAAACTGGCCATACCATCTCTAAGAGTCATCAAACAGAAACGGTAAAACAATCAATGGATACAAATGTATCGTGATCCCCTGTAAACATCAACACACTCAACCATACCCCAAACTTCACTTCCATTGCCTCTTGTTTCTATACCAATTTGGGCATACACATATTCTTTTTTCCATTGACCATAGAGAAAGATTTTCCACATAACTAAAAGCTTCCCACCATGGTTAACCATTGTGAGCACATCACCTTTCATTAAACACCTTGGACGGTGCTTATACAATTCTTCCAAACCCTTAACCAATTTCCATTCTCTACAGCCGAGTCATACCACATTAGTTTCCCGAAGTAAGTGTAACAGTACATTACATTCTCTATCACACACCAAAACATTACGTATTCGAAAATCGATTCCTCTCTTGCAATTTTCCATGTACCTTCTTTTGGATCGTACGTATAGTTTTTTTGCTTAGACACTACATAAAGCTTTCCTTCCACCACATTGCATTTATTATATTTGTGTAAATCATTATCAGGATGCTGCGAAGCTCTCCAAGACTGAGTCTTTAGGTTTAATACCTCAAAATAACTGGAAGACTTGTTAGTCACGCTATCTACCAAGACGTATATTTTCTCATCAATGAAAACCGCAGACACATTCCTCCGAGCCACAGGCATGTTAGGCGCTCTATTCCAAGTATGATTTCGACAATCAAGAATCCAAACATAGGAAGAAGAAAACGTGTTGTAGGGTCCACCGATTACGTAGATTTTTGAACCAACCACTACGGCGGAACTATGTGGTACGGGAGGATAAAGGGAAGAACATAAAGGTATGGGAACCAACAAATTTCCACTTGAATTCTGTTAAAACTCAAGCTTCCCTCGAGTTTGATTAGGTTTCAAACAAAGACAAAACCAGCTCGGCTTCGGACATGGTTGATTTGCCAACTTTAGACTCACATATACGCAGGTTTCGGTGGTTCCAATTTGAGAACGCGTCTTGTAGATTTCCATTGAAGATAGGATAGGATAGAATCTCTTGGAGACTAAAGAGAGTGAAGGATAATTCCATATAGAGACACGGGCTAGAATGTTCTCTGTGATTACGTCTGGTATTAACGAAAACGACATTGTTTGAAGATTCGTCTTCTTCCTAATTTTCTGCGTTTGCTTAACTCTTGTTTGGTGGCTAAATTGCATTAGAGGCGGTGGAGAAGAAAAGATGATAAATTAGAGTTGATTAAACATGATTAGGTCTTAGAATATTTGTTTTAATTAATAATTAAAGATTCTAGTAGATATTTTGTTAAATATCTTAATACTATCAATTATATTATGGAAGTAGAATTATAAAAATAACTTTTAATTTATGAAATATTACATGAAATATCACTGTATAAAACAATGAAACTTAGATTAGGACAAATTAGATTTATCTTTTGAAATAAATAATTTTTAAAATAAATCCTCCTATTATTATTTGAGCAACCTTATAAACACTTTAACCAGAATTCATGTGGCATATTACGAAAATTGTCATTACAAAATAAAGGGTTTGCTAACAAATATTAATCAGTCATTAAGAGTAAATTAGTCTAAACCATTTTAACATAAATTAACTAAAATTACGAATTCAGTTTCATAAAGATATGCCCTAAATATCATGTTTAGATGATATTTTAACCTATACGCAACTAACCTATACGCATCAACAAATTTTTAAAAATGAACAAAAACATATCCCTAAATTGTCTCTCATGTTCCTCCTTTGGATTCCTATTTTTCATCATCATCAAACGATTCTAGCTAAAAAAATATCTATTCAGTTTAACATACAATTCAACTAAGATTTTATTCCTTCTATATCCCTTAATATCCAACTAACCTATACCAGATAAGAATTTAAACCATATTTTTTACCTAAACTAATGACCTCCCTATGCATTATAAATATGCTTCAGTGCCAAACGAAAAAACCATCAACAAATATTCAACAGTACTTAAGCATTTACTTTTACCAACAAAATTTCTCGAAAATGAATGGTGCAATGGCTGTCACTTACCTCTCTGACGTGAAGCCATTCAAAACCAACTGGACCGTTCAAGTTAAGATCCTCCACACCTGGAAACATTACACTAAGCAATCTGGGGAAACATTTAACATGGTCTTAGCTGATCAGAGGGTTAGTTTTTTTAAACAACAATACATTTTCAACAATATCTATAGTTATGATGTAAATCATATTTTTAACTTCTATATTGTCTATTTCTTAAATAACATATAACAGGGAACCAAGATCCATGCTTCTATTAAAAAAGCACTGGTGAATAAGTTTGAAAATCGTATCAGAAAAGGTGAGAGGAGACTGACTGAAATGTTTTCATTGACTCAAGCGAGAGGACAGTACAGGGTTACTAATCATCCTTACAAGATGGGTTTTGTGAACAATACATCTGTTAACCCATCTAACAACATCTCGGATGATGTGTATTTGACATTACCCACCTTCCAAAGCATCATTGTTGGTGACCTGAATCCTTTCTTCTTCATTGGCAATTCTTTCTTCTACATATTTTCTTTCGATTTTTATAACAGTTTTTATGTTTAACTTTCCTAATATATCTAAATCTCTATACTATTATTTGTTAGATGTGTACTTGGGCAAATTATATCTGTTGGAAGATCCTCCACACCTGGAACCAGTACACTAAGCAAGCTGGAGAAATATTTAAGATTGTGTTAGATGATCAAAGGGTAAATTTTGTTTGGAACAACAAATATTAACCTCATACTTTCCAGAAGCTCATCCCGTTACTTATGTAAAATGTTTCAAATTACAAAACAGGAAGGTGTTTGATTAAATAAACATCTTAATGGTAAAACACAAAACTTCAATGAAAAACTATAACGAATATTTGGCATGTAATCTTCTAATCGTTTTATAAAACTATGAACTAAGCAATTCAGAGAAATCATAAACAATTTTGTAAAGCCACAAAAATAAACAGTTATGCAAAGACTCATACTTTGTAAGGCTCCACTTTAGTTCTCTCACTTATTCAAGCTTCATTAGTCAATCAATGACAGCATCCTTATACATACCGTGTTCGTTTTGACTCCAGTGATATCTCTCGAGGACTGAGGACAATACAAACATCCGTCAGTGCATGTACCAGTCTTTATGGATAGATCATGTTTACGAACCAAAGCCTGAAAATCAAATAACCTACACGCAATCAGTATGGACATAAAAAACAATGTAATGAAATACACCAATAATCTCGATCCAGACTTTGTGTTGTTTGGTCAAATACAAAGAGATTCAAGTTAAGCAAAAAGGTTTCTACTCAGAATAAACCAAACAGATCTAACTGGAATTAGATCTTCAAACTTTCATCCGGTTGACCTAAAGTTTATGACCCCATATTTTTGAACAACTAACGGAATAGTTAAATGATTGAGGGAGTGAGAAAGAGAGTAAGGTTACTCAATAGAAGTTTAGGTCAAGAACTGGAGCATCAAAAAATTCTTCATTCCATCTCTACTCGAGCTATTTCTTTGACCTTAGCTATGAAGAATACAAAAAAGCAGATTGAAATCCTCAAATTAGTTATTTTCAGACAGAAAGATATATGAATTTTGAGAAATCGCGGAATCGACGAAGAAGAAGAAGAAGAAATCGTAACCATCGGTGCGTTCTCTAATAGTTATCCTTGATTTAGCTGAAGATCATCATAAAGAAGACGAAGAACCATATTGAAGTCCTTGAATGGTGGTTTTTCAGACAGAAGAATTTTTGAATTTTGAGAAATATTCAGATCGAAGAAGACACATCGAAGGTGTCTCTTCCTTTTCACCGACCAAAAAAAAAAAAAGACAGATTTTTTTAGAAAAACAAATACCTTCATAAGAATATTAATATATATGGGCTTGGTGATAACATAAACTTACAGAATAAAATTGATGAACTTCTGAATATGGGCCTGGACCCAACTCAAAAAATTGTATTATCTCTAATTAAATGCTGAATAATTATGATGTTTATAAACTTTATATCCTATTAATATTAATAAAATACAATATTTATTAAACAATATCTGATATTATTTATCATACTAAAACAAAATTCAACATTTTTAATATATATGTAAATTAATTTATACTTCACCCACAAACCATATATAATAATAATACTAATAGTTAATAACATTAATTAGATGCTTAAAATAAAAAAATTTCTATTCTAAAATACTAAAAATAATATATTATTAAACAAATAAATTATAAATACGTATTTTTCCGCCCTATGCAGTGCGGGTTACTCATAATCGCCATAACATTTTTGAATCAACGACTCAACATGCATCACTTCAGAGCTCCAAAGTCTTTATATTCAAGAATATGTAATAACACAATCCTCCTATCAAACATATCATATTAAGACTCGGACTATTCAAACATTCTCATAACTACAATTGTCAAATGCACTAACAGATACTCGAATTTAACTTACAACACATATAATAATATATAATTATATAAACTAACGAATTACAAAGTAGACATTTCTCCGCGCTGCACAGCGCGGGTTACTATCTAGTTTATACTATTATATTAGCACTAGCTAGGAATCAGATCACTAATATATATATATATATATATATATATATATATATCGTGCATTAAGATAAAAATAGAGATATAGTTGAGCACCATTATTAGTTATATTGTCATGGGTATCTTCAAAATAAACTAGTATTAAAATTTAAAAATACCCTATTTTTAGGGATCTAAAAGATTTTCCTACAAACACAATATTAACTATTCACACATCTAAAGACACATTTATTTTTTTTCTTTTGTTATTTTTATGTTTAAATAGACACTCATAATATCACCAACGAGGATAGTCTAGAAAGGAATAATTGAGGACGTCAAATACCAACCACAATTACGACAGCGGCATCTGCTATCATTATATCATTATATCCACGGCAAGATTAGGGTTACTGGTGATGAACAAATTAAACTCAGCAGTACTAGCAATGGTTTTTATATTTGCTATGATATATTTGAACGCTGCATCATTGAGGATTGTGTCAAAGGGGATTTGACCAAGTTCAAGGAAGTCTATAGAATTTGACGAATTCAAAGAAGATATTAGTTCGTCTCTGCATAGGTCACGTAGATGCAAAATCACGTATTTGTCAGCCGCAAGGTAGAGTGATCGAGCGTTTGCTTCACTTTTGAAATAAGCATAGAGCCATCACTGTACATAAACTCAACTAAAGCTTCTAACTCTTCTTGTTTCATCTCCGAGATAGTTATGGTCTCTAGTTGCTTAGCGGAAGTCTTGAACTCGTCTGATTCAAGAATCTTTTTAAAAACCTCTGATCTTGATGCCTATTCAATTTCTAAACATATATGTCAAAGAAACTTAGTTAACCAAAAAAAAAAAAGAGATAAGAGATAAGAAGAAGAGATCACCAGAATAAGTTTGTGAGCAGAGTTAATTAAACTTTCATCACTATTCTCTGCCTTAAGCCGCACGTCAACTTGCCATTTCTCTGCCAAGACCTTTGCAAGTCCACCAGAGAATTGATCTTTGTTGGTTTGTTTTGTCATATCTTATAGCTCGTCGGAAATGAAAACTTTGTCAGAAATCCATCGAAGTTTCTGACAGAATCCCGACAGATTGCCGAAGGTCGTATTTCCAACGGCTTACGAACAGATTTTGTCAGTCAGTAAATCCGTCAGAAAATGGTCCGTCGGAAATCCATCAGGAAATGGTCCGTCAGAAATCCATCGGAAAATAGTCTGTCAGAAATCCGTCATAACATGGTCCGTCGGAAATCCGTAAGTATTTTCCAATTATTAACCATGTTTTACCTTTCATATTCTGCAATATCCTCGTAGTTTGTTAGGATATACGTATGCAATTGTGTAAACTCATGATGTGAAAGTTTGCGTTTATTTTCTTTTCCACTAGCTCCACCAACTTGGGAAAATAACTCAGGGGCATAAATGGGGTAAATCGCTCACTGACTTTGATCATCATGGCGACTAGGACGTCTACTCTTTGTACGAACTTTCGAAGGTATATAATATTCAGCAAAGTGTGAGGCTTCTTCATTAAGGCTATGTGCGATAATAGATCCCTCAACTTTGCTTAAATGTTTAACCTTTTTTGATGAAATATGTACCGCTCAAAGGGATACATCCAATGGTATTGAGCAGGCCCTCCTAGTGCTGCTTCTCGTGGAAGATGAATTCGAAGATGTTCCATAACATCAAAGAAAGATGGCGGAAAAATCTTCTCAAGATTACAAAGAATCATATGTATATTAGCTTTTAAATTTTTAATACTGTTCACTGTAAGTGTTCTTGTGCATAAATCCCGAAAAAAGCACCAACAGCTGCATATAAAACATTTACAAAATTAAGATATAGATAATACATGTTAAAACTTAAATGATAAAAAAATGATATTTACCTACAATTACTTGGTGGACATCTTTATGAATAAGATGCGCAAAGGAAAATGGAAGGAGTCGCTGCATCACAATATGACAATCATGACTCTTCATCCCAGTAAACTTGCCTTCATCATGGTCGATGCAATTTCGTAGATTAGATAGATACATAACCATCAGTGAATTTGACATCATTCTGAATCCAACCAAAAAATGCTTGCTTCTTATCAGCTCCCAACTGATATGCAGGAAAAGGACATTTACCATTAAGAAGAACTTCAAGAAAATCTCGAGCGCAATACAATAGCAAGTCTAATGTAGACTTCATGTTGTCTTTCGTTTTCCCTTGGACATTTAAAACCGCGTTCATGATGTTGTCAAAGAAGTTCTTCTCAACATGGAAATACGGGCACGATAATCTTCTATGGGTTGTCCATCCAGACAACATACCATATGCTGGGAAATCGCTAATCGTCCACATTAGAATCCCACGCATCTTAAAATTCTCCTAGCAAGAAACATCATACGCTTCAACACCATGATCTCAAAGCATTTGTAACTCATATATCAACGGCTGGAGGAATATATCAAGAGATTTCTTCGGATGCTCGGGGCCGGGAACAAGAATGGAGAGGAACAAAAACTCTTTACGCATGCACAAAGATGGAGCCAAATTATACGGTGTAACAATAATGGACCACAACGAGTACTGTCTTCCATGCTTTCCAAATGGGTTGAAACCATCTGTACATAGTCCAAGGTACACATTTCTCCGTTTTGACGCAAAATCTGGATACACTGATTGAAAATGTTTCTACGCTTCTGCGTCTGAAGAATGTGTAATCTCTCCATCTTGACGATGCTCCACATACCATCTCATTGGCTCTATCGTGCGCTGAGATTGATATAACCTTTTTAACCTTTCCGTTAATGGTAAATACCACATCCGTTTAAATGGAATCAGAACTCTGCCGTTAGTTTTCTGATATCGCGGTTTACGACAAAAGCGACATCTGTTGCGGTTTTCATTTTCTCTCTAATATATCATACAGTTGTCGATGCACATATCTATCATCTGATACGGCAAACCAAGACCAGTTACAAGTTTTTGTACCTCGTAGTATGATGCTGGTGAAAGATTATCTTCAGGCAAAATATCTTTCACAAAATCCGCTATCGCATCGACACATTCCTCCGCCAAATTGAAGTCTGTCTAGATAGTCATCATTCTACTAGCAAATGATAATGGTGAATGACCTTCTCCACAACCGCTATATAATGGCTGCTTCACTGCATCTAACATATCAAAAAACCGGTGAGCTTCTAAATTAAGTTCCTCAACCCTATCTCTATCATCACTAGCGGACTGCATATTCTCCCTAAATGCATCATTCACCATCTCAATTGTTCCTACACCGATATCTACTTCCGTTCGTTCTCCTACACTATCAGTAATATATGGTTCGCTAGTACTACCATAGTCAAAAAAAATTTCCCCGTGTAAATACCAAATCTTGTACCCCGGCATAAACCCATTACCAAACAAGTGATGCCAAACTAACTCTACCTTAATATTACGAGAATTCCTGCAAAGTGAACATGGATATTTTAACTTACCACTTTTTTTGGTTCGTGGTTGATTTTTTACCACTTCCATGAATTCGCATTTGCCTCAGGCATACTCGTCAGAAAGAGTTTTGGAATTGTGAATGAATGGAGAATGATGGGAACAAATATAGAATCGCAGGCTGTCGGGATTCCATCGGAAATCCATCAGAAAGTAACGGCTCCGACAATGGCTATAATAACGTTCAAAATTTCTGACGGATTTCCGATGGATACTGAGAGACCCGTTGAAAATCTGTTGGAAAATAACGGCTCTGACAATGCCTACTACAACGGTAAAATCGAAATAGCTACACAAGTCAAACAGTCATACATGTTGGTGACATTATTATGTAGAATATTAATCCACTCTATTTTAACCCACATCTCATTTTTATGGGGTTTCTCTAATGTAATCTTAACGCACCAAATTTTAATTTTTTGCTTTTCGTTGTCTCGCTTAAGCTTCCGCGTCTACACAAAGTACAAGTATATTTAATAGAATCTACGAGTAGCTTTTTAAAATCTCTTTATTAACGGTAAGGGTTTCATAGAAAGAGTGTACCATTGGGGACATGACATGGATGGCTTAACGAGTCTAAGCAGATATAAAGGCAGGTCCGGCCCTGAAATTTAACGGGCTACAAGCTGAAAAAGTTACTAAAACAATTTTTTTTTTTGGGTGTATTGAAGAGGGAGGGAATCAAACCCTACACTTCAAATATGTCTCTCACACCAAAAATACCACTGGTCTATTGACAATTTATTGTAAATGAAGGTCGATATTATACTTAATATCTGGAGGGCCGCAAGCATATGCTTGTATGACTTGCCCTCAAGGCCGGCCCTGTATAGAGGCATGGTTCGGTGGTTCCAATAAAGAATCATTTCATGTAGAGTTGGGGAGAAGAGAGGAGAGTGAAAAATCTCTTGGAAACGAGAGAGAGATTAGGGTAAGTCCATATAGAGATAGGTGCAAGAATGTTCTCTACGATTTCACCTGGAAGTGAAAAAAATGATATTGTCTGAGAACTTAAATTCGTACTCCAACTTCAGAGATTATGATCACCAGAGACGAGAAATGATAAAATATGATGATGATTAGAGCTATAGAAGAATTGAGGTATATAAATATTAAATAACTTTTGTTCAAATTATTGATTGTAATAGCAAAACAATCTAATATTTGATTCAAATTATGTATAGTACTAGATTAGAACCCGTGCTAAATTGTTTTAAAAAAATTTATAAATTTTTTGTTTATAAATTTTTATATTTTATTCGTGTGAGTTTAAGTTGCTATTTGTTTTCTTTGTTTAATATTAATATATATATATATATATATTTTTTTGTTTTTAATATATGTTTGAAGTTTTATTTTTTTTCTTTACAGTTAACCAATGTATAATATATTTAACGTAGTTTTAGTATCAAATTGCAAAAATTGTAGTTTAGATTACAACATTGAAGAAAGATTTGGTTGGTAGTGCTTATTAGATTACATGTGCGTGGTTTTCTTTGACATTTGATTTTACAAATAAATCATCTTCAATCACATATACGGTAACACAAACATCATCTTCTAATAATTCTTCATAACATACAACAATATTATTTTTGTCAATATTCTAAAATCAAGTACACTATATGTTGAGTGAAGAGAGCATACATGTTCAAATATTCAAACATTTGTCTTATTTTAAAGCAAAAAGTTTTATTTCATTATTAGAAAAAAAAACTAAAATCTCATATAAGAAAAGAAATATCATAATTGAATATCTTAATAATCAAATATAACAATTAAAAAAGTTCAATTTGAAGAAATGAATGAAACTTGTCTTAGTTTGATATTCACCATCACATGTTGCATAAAACTAAGTGAGAACATAAATAGACATTGGATTTAGTTATAAAATAAAAATACAAGAATGTTCAAAATTGTAGGTTCTTTTACTTCTATTTTTTCCAAATTCTGAAACACTTATTTGAAAACCACATTCATTGTTTTTCTCTGAGGTTTGCATTCTTTGTCTAGGATTGGATCTGAATGTATGTGTAGGGTTGTGTTTTTATACAAATATATATATTTTGGTACACAAAATTAAGTCTATATATTTTAGGACAGTAAATAAGTTCCGTACCGTACCCTTCGAGAACTTTTTTCAAATAATTATCTATTTGAGAATTTTTATTTTAACCCAACAAATAAGGATTGGATAAGGGATTAGAATGAAATATCCATATGTCTCTAAATACGTGAAATACCCATCCCAAAGTTGACCCTTTATAATTTTTGTTTTAAATTATTTGTAAGGTTTAAAATTTGAATATTCAGAATATCTGAAACTTTTTTAAAATTAAATATTTATAAAATTTATTATATTTGGTAAAATTAAAAGTTCAGCTAAAGAACCATATTAAACCAGATGAAAATTTTAGATTTGGATGATTGTTAAGTCGTTAAGTCAACATTCCCCCTCATTCAGATCTGAATCATTTTTTTTATAATATGACTCTGAATTATTGCTCAAAAACTTTAGTCAATGTGGGACATTAAATACACGTTTTTCATTGATTGAGTAATATGTCTGTTTTAAAAATTTTGAATTGCAACATATGTAAAAACAATTATAGATTTTTACTAGTTATATTTATTATATGAAAATTATCAAATAAAAATAAGATCAAATAAAGATGATAGGAGAATGAATCATAATTTTGAATCTTAACCAAATCTTCCATTTTTAATAAGAAAAATAAATTAATATGCTATAGATCTCAAATCTTTATTTTGCAATTGGTTAAGAATTTTGTAAAAAGTAATTTTAATTTTTTTCATAATAAATTAGTGAGAGAAAATAAGTTTTAATATTTGGAAACTAATAATTATTTAAAATATTTAATTTTTTAATCTAATAACAAATCTTGTTTGAATGCAATGCTGAAACTATCTCATTTAAATTCCCTTGAAATAGTGTTTGGTTATAGGTAATAATATAATACTTTTTTTAATAGTGTAGTAGATATATAGTATTGAACCATCCCTACTGAAAAGGTAATATATTTTGGAGATTCATTGATTTTATTGTAAGATATTTTTTTGAATATAATAAATAGCTCTAAAGATATTTTTTTTCTAAGTAAAATAAGGGCTATAAATAGTTGCAATGTTAGATATACAAGCCTTAAACAATCAAAAAGATATTAAAATTTATTAAATAAGCCTAAATCTAAAAACACGAGTAAAAACAATTATGGTGTACATTTTTGTTCAAAACCATAAACCAATAAAATGTAGACAATACTAATTAAATTAAATTAATTCATAAATTTTATCAATAAAATACACATCATAAATCTATTAGTAAAGCCATATCCAAAATTTGAATTAGTATTTAATATATATATATATATAGTTTCTATTAATTAGATATAATTTATACAAAATTTATGTTAATAAAATCTCTTAGTAAAGCCATATCCAAACTTTTCATTTATAAAAATTTTTATACTAATTAGACCATAAAATCTTTTACATTAATTATGAAATTATTTTGTTTTAAAAAACTAACAATCAAGCTTACGAATACATTAACAAAAACATCACCTCCCAAGTCGCAATAATAATTAACTAGGTGAAGACATGTGTTAATTGTGGGAGTAACAACATCACCAAAAAAGACATTAAATATTTTTCTTGGCCAATGCCATTATCATTAAACTAGAAATTATTTTTTATGCTTTCTACCAGTAAACAAATTTTGTTCTACTGCCAAAGAAATTATATGGGATTGAATCAATTTTTTATCTCTTACTTGAATGAAGATCCATAACAATCTAAAACATTTATTTTTCTACAAATGTTATTAAAGAATTCACTTAAAATTTACTATAAAGAAATAAATATAATAAACAATGACACATAATATGCTAAAGTTACATCAAACAAATGAATATTGCACAGATTTTGTTGATCTTATCATCTTCATGTCATATGAAAATACCAACATAAACATTCTTATTATATTATCTATTTTGTTGATGTTGGCAATTCAATAGCAAACTTTACTATGATTTTTTATGATATAATTAATAGCAAATTTTAAGGACAGAAATTACTAATTATAAGAAGATACATAAAACAACACACGAATTAATATAATTCACGAGGTATCGGCTGATTCTTTCCCACTAATTTTTAATGTACACTTACAAAAATATATTTTAAGATATCTTCATTGAAAAATAAAAATTGAGGACCAACTTGTAGGTTTATTTTATACCATGGAATTAAATTATCTTTTACATTTGATTCATCAACTTGTTATTGAAAAACAAATGTGACATAATGATATAAATCTACATTTTCATCGCCATCTCCTCCGTGTTGTAACTGCCCTCAATATTTCAGAATATTGCATAAATATCATTGCTAAAATTTTTTCTTTTGTTGAAGAAGTATTTGGTGTACCCTGACACATTATGAAAAGCCGAATATCAATTTACTCAACAGTCATTGCGTTACTCATAATTATTTTTTAATGACCAATAAAAGAAGAGCAAAGAAAGTTAAAGATGTAACAAGATGATAAAATAAAATTAACAATGTAACAAAGAAACTGGATTGAATCTTTTCGGCAAATTACCATACTTCAAGTTCTTAGCTCTGGCTGTGGTTGTGGAAGAACCTCTGATATTAAGAAACCTAGACATTCAAAACCAAGAAAGTTATCTATTCTATTAGATTCCGACGAGTTAATACCAATAGCTGTGAGAAATCAACGTACATAAAAGGCGTGATTTCAGAAATTTCGGTGAGTTGACGGTAGCGACAATATAATTAACTCGAGAGATTATGATTATAGTTATGTGAATAAATGTTGATTTGATTTTTTTAAGGCGAGAAATATTTTTAATTTCATATTTTTTCCTATTATACGATAATGATAAAGAATTACTTTCATAAAATAAATAAATTAAAAATCACTAGAATTACAAAGCGGGAGGTTTTTAAATTGACTAGTTCAATTATGGATCACTAGAAAGATCAATTTTGTTTTCTTAATATATTTTTCTTACTACACTAGTACCTACGCATATTTCTCATGCATATTTTATTTTATATTTTACTTAACATATAATCATTCGAGAAATATTTATTTAAATTAACCTTCTATTATATTATCTAAAATGGGAGACAAATTATTTATCCGTAAAGAAAGCCAACAAATTTATTAAAAAAAATAGACAAAAAAAACAAGCAATATATTGATTTGATTTCTTATATTGAAAAATAATAATAAATCATAAATTTATTGATCCTATAAAGTAATATACATTATAAATTTGTAACTATTTTAATAAAATTGAAAAGTAATACTAAGAAATATGATTAAATGGGTATCAAAATATGATAATTTAAGATCAGTTAAAATCTTATACTATGTAATGTTTATACATTATTGTTTTTGAAAAATTTAGTTTGAAATTTTTTATGTTTTACTGATTTTTAAAGTAGTTAAATCCAAAGTGATTAATTAGTTATATAAAATTAGTAGCTGTTAGTGATAAAATGATGAGATGGTGGAAGCTTAATAAACAAAATATTGATATGTCAAGATTAGAGAGAGTCTTTTCAGCCATTATATAGAAATTTCCATCTTAACATAATACTTGTGTGTGTCACTTTGTAAAAACAAATTTAAGAAAAACTTAGGTTTTGAGGTTTTGTGTTTCCAACAAACCCATAAAACCTTATTTTTGAGGTGTGAAGAGATAGCATGGGATATAGATCACCATTGCTGTTACTGCAGAAAATTGTGTTCTTGGTGAGGAGATATTAACAATCTATTTTCATTTTAGTCCTTACACTTTGTATATCTTGTAAATAATCATATTAACTTTAATATATCTTTATAAATTTAATTATGACATATAAAACTAAATAAATACATTAAATAAAATAAAAAAATATTAAATAACATTAAAAAAATATTTTACACAAAAAAATATTACATTGGTAAAATTTAAATTCAAATTACAATAATAAATACACATGATGAAATGAAAATACATAAACACACAAAATAAATTGAAAAAAAGAAAGAAAATAAAGTTACATAAACATATAATATTACACAATTTAAGATTCATAAAATCATATTAATATTACACAATTTAAGATTTTCATTACGGTGTAAGGTTTTATTTTTAATATTGTGTAATATTGTTTTTAATGTATGTTTTATATTTATTTATAAATGTTTATCATTAATAGTGACTATTAGTAAGATTGAGGACTATAATGTGAAATAGAGAAATTTATAAAAATAGATTTTAGGTTTTGTTGTTGGAACAACATCACCTTAAATAAAACCTGATTCTGAAGATGAGCAAACGTTCTCGATTGGAGATGCCTGACAAAAACATCATTCGCTCTCTCTGTATAAGAATAGAATATGGTTTCCGGTTCGTTCAGTCGGCAACCGGTACAATCAAATTGCTTTACCAATTAAGATGTAGCCACGTGGCACGTCTAACCCAAATCGTAGTGGTCGCCATGTAAACAGCAGGATAATAGGACCCCACATAATTAACAAAAAAGGTCCACAATAATCATTCAAAACGCATCGTTTTCATAATCTTCATCTTCTTCCTCCGCAGCATATAAATATCTCATTTCTTCATTTTGTCAGATCCAACCAAAAAAAAAGTCAGAAAGAAGAAAAAAACACAAAGAAGCTTCAAAACGATGCCATACTACACAAGGGACGAGGACGACGTCGACGATTTCGATGAGTTTGATCCAACGCCGTACAGTGGTGGATACGATATCACCGTGATCTATGGCCGTCCGATTCCACCTTCCGATGAGACTTGTTACCCTCTCTCATCAGCCGCCGATGATGATTTCGAATACGAGACTCCTGAATTTTCTCAGATCCATGAGCCTTCTGCTTACGGAGATGAAGCTCTTAACACTGAGTACAGTAGCTATTCTCGACCTAAGCCACGACCCGCATTTCGACCCGATTCAGGTGGAGGTGGTCATGTTCAAGGTGAAAGACCTAATCCTGTTTATGGTAGAAAACCGGAATCTGAGTATGGATCCGGTTATGGTGGTCAGACGGAGGTGGAATATGGTCGGAGACCTGAACAGAGTTATGGATCTGGATATGGTGGTAGAACGGAGACTGAATCGGAGTATGGATCTGGTGGAAGAACTGAGGTTGAGTATGGTCGGAGACCTGAATCGGGACTTGGATCCGGTTATGGATCTGGTTATGAAAAGAAACCGAGTTTTGGGGAAGAAGAGAGGAGTGAGTATGAACGTAAACCTAGCTATGGAAGATCTGAAGAACAAGAGGAAGGAAGTTACAGGAAACCTAGTTATGGAAGATCTGAGGATCAGGTTGAAAGTTACATAAAGCCTAGCTATGGAAGATCTGAGGAACAAGAGGAAGGTTATAGGAAGCCTAGCTATGGAAGATCTGAGGAACAAGAAGAAGGTTATAGAAAGCCTAGCTATGGAAGATCTGAGGATCAGGAGGAAGGTTATAGGAAACCAAGTTATGGAAGATCTGAGGAACAAGAGGAAGGATACAGGAACCCTAGCTATGGAAGATCAGAGGAACAGGTGGAGAGTTACATTAGGCCTAGCTATGGAAGGTCTGAGGAACAGGAAGAAGGAAATTACAGGAAGCCTAGCTATGGTCGTCGCAATGATGATGATGATGATGATGATGATAATGAGCAGCGTAGGAACCGTTCTGGTGATGATGAGGAAGGGAGCTATGGCCGCAAGAAATATGTAAGTTGAAAGATCTTAACATTTCGATAATGTGAGTGGAAAACAAGTTTTATTGGTTGCTTTGTTGATCGTAGTGTAGTGTTATCTCCATAATGAACTAAAGTTTTTAGCTTTAGTGATGATTAATGTTCATTCATGATCTAGCTATCTATTAAGAAGAACACTGTTTAAAAGTCTCTGTTTTGGATACATGTCAACATTCATCTCTCTGTTTTTACAATCTGAAATGGGTTTGCTTGAATCAAAAGCTAGTTCTCGGATCCTAATCATCTGTGTATACAATTTGCAGGGTGGAAATGACTCTGAGGAGGATGAAGAGAAGAAGCAGCACCGTTACAAGCATCACCACGAGAGGCGTCGTGATGAAGATGATGATTAAACTCTCTCAATGCTAAGAGAGGGTGTTGACTTAGCTTTTAATATCGATTAATAAAGAGCTAAGTCACATTTCTTTCTACGTAATATCTTTCAACGTTGGTGTTGTGTTTGTTTCAATCTCTATCATTACTGAGTCTGAGTTTGTGTTTGTACTGGTTTCAAATAAGACCTTGAAGTGGTACTTGGTTACCATGTAAACTGTTGCTACTCTGTTTTTATTTTCTATGAATTGTTTGTGTTATGATATACTTTTATCTCCTTTTATAGTTATGAATATGAATCAAGTCGTTTAATCAGAATGTTTCTTTTGCATGAATTAGAAATTAGAACATGTAATGATCAACGAGGCTTGTTGCACCATGATCTTGTCGTTTATGGAAATTAGTACATTTCTCCTCATTGACTTCAAAAATCTTTAGGGTGTTTGCTACCTTACAAAAATCTTTAGGTCTTTGATGAAATATTCTAAAAGGGTCTTCGGAAAATTTTGAACGTATTGGTTTTGTTGCATCCTAACCATTTCAAGTAGTAAAATTAAACTTGATTAATTTCACCAAATCAAACCAAACAGAACAAAATGAAATACAAATATCAGCAACCCACTTTTGGATTTCTCTCATTCTTTTTATTCTATTGACTTAACTATTAATGAAATTTTTTAAATAATCACACTCTAAAACATCAAACTGACAAACACGTTAGCCATAATTGATTAGTTAACAGCCGAGCAAATCCTACGAATTTCACCATTTACACCAGTCTTCACACCAATATTACTCATCTTAACCATCGACCTCGCAAACTGAACATTGAAGTTGACTCTAGAAGCCATGAACTCTTGCACTATGGATCTTGTGGCCGGAGTAGTCCAAAGAACATTATCGGATTGAAGAATTCCTCTGCCACGGCTTAGATTATTGAAGAAAGATGTGTCAAAAGTGTTTCCACTTCCGTTGTCAAGATCCACACGGTTTGATCCGTCACCGTTTTGGGGACAAAGTTGTTGAAGTTGTGGTACGAATGTTTGATCCATGGTTGGATCTGCTGTGCTTCCGGTCGAGTTGAATATTCTGTTGCTGAAGAATCCACATGCAGCTGTTCCGATCGTGTGTCCTCCTATTAAATCATATATTTTATATTCAATTTAATTATAATTATATTACAAAGCCAAAAAAAAGGAAAAACCAAACCGAAACTTAGTTAATTTTCTTGAAAATCACTAGATGATGGTTATCAATATTCAAATCCAAATCTAAGTACGAGTAAGAAGATCAACCATGTAGTAGGTGCATAACCCGAATTACTAAAATGAATTTCAAAATGCAAAAGTCAAAATATCTCTATTATTTTTAAATACAAATTTTTGACACATATTCTCTTCCCTTCTGCCTGTGAAATATATGGTAAAACACTACTAGACCAAGAGCCACTAAACCCACACTAATATCTTGACACCTATAGAAAATTCAAGTTTTCTTGCCCAATAAAATTGTCTATAAGAGTAGCCAAAAATTATTGAAATTGGCACTTGATATATGTGATATGTGTGAAACTTAGAATCTTGAAATTTGTAAAATTACTTACCAACGAGAGCGACGAGATCGCGAGTGTTAAGGCGAAAAGCAGCGAATTTTCTTTGTTGATTGGCGATGGAGTCACTTGGAGAGGGAAGATTGTTAACGTTCGCTGCCAAGGAAACTCGTCCATCTTTACGCCCTGTTGGGACTTGCCAGCTTTGTCCTTTTGTCTACACGTCATATAAACGTTAATTACTCTCTATTTGTTTTGTTTTGTTTAAGATGATTTGAGTGAATGAGCCAAGATTAAAATTTTGAATAATTTATCTCTATTTTTATTATATTATAAAATAAAATTTGATATTACGTGTATAGGTGATTTAGTAACATACTCTTAAATATATATTTTTTCTTGATAAATTATTCGTCCATAGGTGGACATAGTCTTAAATGTTGCATAGAAAACTAAAACATAAAATAATACAATATGAAAGAAAAAGAAAGAACGCTAAAACCATCGTATGCAACAAAAATCCAAAACGGAGGGAGTATTTCGTAGGTGAATGATTAATTAAAATCTCTATTGTTCAAATATCAATTTTCATTCTAATGCCAAACTTTGTTATTATATAGTAAGTGTTTATTTTAATATTAAAAACAACAAAAAAAACTGTTTATCATTTTAAAATTACTTGGAAAAAAATGTGTTACTTTTAAGTTTTTTTTTTCCCTAATTTATATCTAAACGCAAACGCGAAAGTTGGCATTTAAAACAATCGGAGAATTTGAGACATAGCTCAAATTAGTAGTAATATATATACTTACGAGGACGATAGAATCACGAGCCGCCAAGGCTAAAATATCAGCACAGGAGACAACACCAGGGCAAGCCACCTCGAGTTGCTTCTTGGCATCGTCAATGACCTCAAAACCACGAAGGTTTAAGTTTGCACCAGCGGTTCTTTCAGAGTTAGGTCCTGATAGAAGCACTGAACCATCACAACCCTGGACGAAGCAATCATGATTATGCATTCGCAATAATCCAGGTGCAATCTTTGGATCTAAACCGAAGTGAGATGCCACAGTATTCCGAACAATCGTCTCGGCACTGGGGCATGTGGTCGAGTAGAACCCAACCCTCGTACCTTGACCATTAACTGCGATGAGACAGCTAAGCAAGACTATGAACGAGGATAAAGATCGGACCAAACCCATTTTTTCCCTTTTTGTTGTTTTGTGTTTTGAAAAGATCTCAAGTGTGTTGTGTAAATTGTAATGAGTGAATAGAGTTTGTTTAGATGCATGGGAAGTGATACGAGAACGTGAGTAACTTATAAAGGGATTGAGAAAGTCAAAGGGTGACGTTAAAGTCAACTAAATCGACATCGTTGTGGAGAATTCCAAACTAAGAAGCGCGTTTTGTAACTGGGTCATGAGCTGGTTAAGGTTGACGACGAATGGAGAGCATGTTGGATTTGTTTCTTTAAAAATATTCCTAATTATTTGTGTAATCATTTGTATATTGATTGATCGTAGAATATCTATTCTCCTTGAACGAGTTAATCTTGTCTTATTCTTTATTATAAAAAAACTCGTATTAGTTGAGGATAAATTCAATATTTTAGAATTCACCGACTTTGCACTGGTTGATGATCCAATAAAGGTTAAAATATTCGAAACATGAACCTACTATTCAACAAAGTCCACATATTGATCTATCGTGTGAGATTAATGTATTGACCAGAAAATATATTATAGTGGTTTGTGTGAGTTCTTAGGCTTATTTTGGTTGGTTCATTTGGAGATGTTAGGCTTCGAATAATCCGGATACGAAAGAATGAGACTAGGCCTGGTCAAAAAACTCAAAACCTAGAATCCGAATTGAAAATGATCCGAAAAATTCAGTTTAGATTGGATTCGGTTTTGTTCAATTTATCCGATGAGTTCTTGCACTTAATACCCGCTGATAAAGGTTTGATTCCATATATTACATACCGGAGAACCGATCGGGTACCCGAATACCCAAACCCAATACGCTAACATACATAGAGGCTTTTGTACTACTCTGCCTGTGCTCTATTTGTCTACTAGAATAGATGTTTTCATTTTTTACATTTGGTCCGACTGGTAACGTAAGATAATAAAAACTTTTTGATAGTATCAAGTAGCAGCACAAAAATGATAGTAAAATTAGAAGCAGTACAAATACTGTTAGAAGATGATAGTACAAAAGTTTTTAGTGATATCATATTTCGTAATGTTACTTTACTGATTGGTGGTTACACAAGAGATAGTACAAGTTGTAATGCACTTGTAATTCCAGGTGTAGAGTACTACCATTCAAAGCCAAAAAGTAAAGAGAATATTTACTTTTACTATTGTATGAAAAGAAAGAAATTTCAAATAATAATGGTAAACCCTAAAGATGCTAAGGAAGAGGTTGGAACCTGTGGCTATGTTGTCGCTAATTCTTTTCTATACTTGTTTACTATGGGACTACCGGCTGGCTCTGTACGCATTGGCAAGTTATAATCAGAGTTACCTCTAGTTTTGATTTTGTTTAGAAGGTGCAGCAGCGGCTCCTGCAGCAGATAGAACCACAGCAGTAATGGCGAGTTTGCCACTTCCACGGAATCATCTCCCAAAATGATTTTGTAGGCTTCTTTGTAGAGAGAACCATTGTCTCCTCTTTCAGTGATGGCTTTTTTTTTTCTAAAAAACATCACAGGTTAGGTTAGGTCAGAGAACCAAATGGAGGGTGAAATTAGTCCAAATCATAGAAGAGTAGAGAGGCAGTACCTTAGCCTGAAGCGATTCATAGTTCGATTCAGAGTAAGACGTGATGATGATAGCTTTTAAAGAAGAACAACAGTAGCTTCTTCTTTATTCTCTTTATAGAGATTGTGATGCGATCCTCCCAAGTAATCGACACTTTCGAGTTATGGAAATGGATAAATGGATAGATGATGGATCGGATGGTCACAAGGAGGTGCGGAAGGCTCTTAATATACCTCAATTCCTCCTAGGATATGACACACCTAGACGAGATAAGGTTTGATTCCTCGGATATGACACACCGAGACAAATCGATTTGATTGTTGGATATTACTCACCAAGCAATCGAAAGTTCTAAAAGAACAAAAGAGATTCGCTCTAAAAATGTTGAAAAGAAAGTTGATTGATTATTAAGAGGGTTTAGACGTGCTTAAATAGCAAAAGGAAGAGTAAAAAATATCTAAGCAATATTAATTGCTGAAAATCAAAATAAAACTTAAAACAAAAGAAAGAAATATCTCTTGTACTTCTTGTACTTCGTCTCCACGAAATGGATCTTCATTTTTGGGCCAAGATACTTTTTGTGGGATTTGGATAAGTTCTCTTATGGACTTAATGAACAAGTGATCCAATTTGCCTCATTAAAACTTTCTTTTGGAAAACCCATTGGGAAAACACCAAAGGTTAGGAAAAAGAGTACAAATGGATCACCCTCTTTGTTAGTCCATTTGAGAAGGTGTTGCCATCAGCATATTCTGATATACAATGTACTAGTGAAGTCCTTAGATGCTTGATGATCTTGCACTTGAATGAGTAGTCCATTGATAGAATTCTAGAATGCCTTGGCTCTTGCTCTTGTCAATGGTCCGCTTGGTACAACCAATAAATCCTCAACTCCATGTATGCTCTCTTCAGGTTCAAGCTTCATTTGATTGTTCCCCATGATCACATCATCCCCCTCTTCTTGAAAAGGATTTGACCTCAAATCGTGCTCATGTGCAACAAAGGAAATTAAGTCAGCAACATTAAAACTAGAACTCACTTTGTACTTACCTTGTAGATCAAGTTGGTAAGCATTGTCACTGATCCTCTTTGTGACTCGGAATGGACCATCAATTCTTGGTTTCAGTTTGGACTTCCTTTCAGCTGGAAATCTTTCTTTCCTCAAATGTATCCACACTAGGTCTCCTTCATCAAAGATCTCCTTATACCGGCCCTTGTTGGCATATTTTTCATACAGCTTGGTTTCCTCCTCTATGTTCTTCTGAGTTTTCTCATGGATCTGTTTAACAAGTTCAACTTTCCTTTTCCTATCTATGCTTACTCTTTCACTCAAAGGCAAAGGGGTTAGATCCAAAGGAGAAATAGGATTAAATCCATAGACAATTTCGAATGGAGAAAACTTTGTGGCTGAATACATTGAGCGATTATATGCAAATTCAACATGCGGCAAACAGTCTTCCCAAGTTTTCAATTTCTTTTTAATCAAGGCACGTAAAAGAGTAGACAAAGTTCTATTTACACTTCAGTTTGCCCATCAGATTGAGGATGACAAGTAGTTGAAAATAACAACTTAGTTCCTAGCTTAGACCAAAGTGTTTTCCAAAAATAGCTCAAAAACTTAGTATCCCCATCACTAACAATAGTTCTGGGCATGCCATGAATCCTAACTATCTCTTTAAAGAACAAGTTAGCTACATGAGAAGCATCATCAGTTTTATCACAGGCAATGAAATGTGCTATTTTAGAAAACCTATCAACAACAACAAAGATGGAGTCCTTTCCGGTCCTAGTTCTAGGCAATCCAAGCACAAAATCCATAGATATGTAATTCCAGGGCTGAGTATGGATTAGTAAAGGGGTGTACAAACCTTGAGACTGTACCTTTGATTTGGCTTGTTTGCAAGTGACACATCTTCCGCAGACTCTCTTCACATCTCTCTTCATATGCGGCCAATAGAAATGCTCTTGCAGTACTTTGAGAGTCTTAGCAATTCCAAAATGTCCTATTAAACCTCCTCCATGGGCTTCCGTGACTAGCAAATCTCTCACAGAGCAATTAGGCACACATAAACGATTTTTAAAGAATAAGAATCCTTCATGCCTAAAATACTTCCCAAAAGCGAATTTAACACAAGATTTGTAAATTTCTTGAAATTCAGAATCAGTCTTGTATAACCTTTTTAGTTGCTCAAAACCTAGCAACTTAGCATCCAAAGTAGTAATCAAAACATACCTCCGAGATAAGGCATCAGCAACAATGTTTTCTTTGCCTTTTTTGTACTTGATTACATACGGAAATGTTTCAATGAACTCTATCCACCTAGCATGTCGTTTATTAAGCTTGTGCTGACCTTTCAAATGCTTTAAGGACTCATGGTCAGTATGGATGACAAACTCTTTTGGCCATAGGTAGTGCTGCCATGTTTGAAAAGCTCGGACCAAAGCATACAACTTCTTGTCGTAGGTCAGATAGTTCAAAGTGGCTCTTCCAAGCTTCTCACTAAAAAAGGCAATGGGTTTCTTCTCTTGCATCAAAACCGCACCAATACCTACACCATATGCATCACATTCAATTTTAAAAGTTTACATAAAATCTGGTAAAGACAAAAGGGGTGCATTGGTAAGTGTCTCCTTCAAGGTTTGGAATGCTTTTTCTTGTGCTTCTTCCCATTTAAATCCCACACTTTTCTTGATTACTTCAGTGAGTGGAGCAGCTATGGTGCTGAAATCCTTCACAAATCTCCTATAGAATCCAGCAAGTCCATGGAAACTCTTTACTTCACTCATGGTACTTGGACTTGGCCATTTACGGATAGCTCTCACTTTCTCTTCATCAACCTGTATACCCTGTGCACTCACAACAAAACCTAGAAACACAAGATTATCCGTGCAAAAGGTACACTTTTTTAGGTTAGCAAACAACTTCTCTTCCCTTAGAACTTCTAAAACAGATTTCAGATGCTCAACATGTTCGTCGAAGTTTTTGCTATAAATCAGAATGTCATCAAAATAGACAACAACAAAAACTCTAATGAAAGCTCTTAAAACATGGTCCATTAATCTCATGAAAGTGCTGGGTGCATTAGTTAATCCAAAAAGAATTACTAACCACTCATATAATCCATGTTTTGTTTTAAAAGCAGTTTTCCACTCATCACCCTCTTCCATGCGAATTTGGTGATATCCACTTTTAAGATCAATTTTAGAAAACACACTAGAGCCATACAGTTCATCTAGCATGTCGTATAAATGAGGAATAGGATGGCGATACTTAATTGTTATGTTGTTGATGGCTCGACAGTCAATGCACATTCTCCATATTCCATCTTTCTTTGGTACAAGTAGAACCAGCACAACACAAGGGCTCAAGCTCTCTCGGATGTAACCTTTGTCCATGAGTTCGCTCACTTGTTTTTGCAACTCCTTGGTCTCAACCGGGTTTGTTCTATAAGCTGGCCTGTTAGAAAGTGAAACTCCCGGCACAAAATCTATTTGGTGCTCAATCCCACAGATATGTGGTAATCCCTTGGGGTTCTCCTCCGGAAAGATATCTTCAAATTCCTGCAAAAGAGAAGTAACCTTACTCGGCAAATCCGGTGAGAGGTTAGTATGATTCATGATTCATAAGTGCTTCTTTGTAAACAACCAGAAGAATGGGTTGTTTAGAGAAAAGAGCTCTCTTAACCACATTGGATCTCACAAAGAAGTTTGAATGCCTCACGGGTTTACTATCACATGTCTTTTTCTTGGTTTTTCTCAAACTCTATTTTTCTTTTTGTGGTGAAGTGTTTAGAGGGTCACGCACAGTTGTTTTTCCTTGTTGTTCTAGCTGGATCTGGTCTTGGTAAACTTCGTGTGGTGCTAGAGGAGCAAGGACTGTTTTCTGGCCTTTGTACTCAAGAGAATACCTATTGGTGAAACCATCATGCAAAACCCTTCTATCAAACTGCCATGGTCTTCCAAGTAAGATGTGGCCGGCCTCCATAGGTAAAATATCACACAAAATTTCGTTCTCATATTTGCCTATGGTAATGGGAACCAATACTTGGCTGTTCACCACCATCTCACCAACATCATTTAGCCATTGAAGCTTATAAGGCTTCAGATGCTTAATGACTTTCAACCCTAACTTCCTCACCATTGTTTCACTAGTTACGTTGGTGCAACTTCCTCCATCAATTATAAGGCTGCAAACCTTTCCTTCAACAATGCATCTAGTATGAAACAAATTTTCTCTTTGATCGTGTTCATTTACCTTAGTTTGAACACTCAATGATCTCCGTGTTACCAAAATCTCTCCCACAGCTGGTAAATCCACTTGCTCTTCTTCTTCCGAGGCTGAATCATTCTCTACCTCTTCCTCGGTTTCAATCTCACCATTCTCCAAGAGAATAATAATCTTCTTGTTAATACATTCATTGGCGTAGTGCCCTCGCCCTTGACACTTAAAACATTGAACTTCTCTAGTTTTAGAAGGGGCTGCCTCGGCTTTACCTTTGGTGTTCGGATTAGTGGTGGATGGTCTTGACTCGGTCTTTGGATTAACAATGGTTTTACCCTCTTTATGATAACTGGTCCTAGCATGAGATGCTCCAGTCCCATATGATGTTTTAGAGCTACCCCTCCTCTTGATTTGTTGTTCTACTAGAACAGCCTTATGAAGCATTTCCTCCAAACCTTCATATGTTTGTAGCCTCAGAATATCACGGGACAAACGACTAAGAAACCTTGCCATTGTTGCCTCATAATCTTCTTCTATGTCGGCTTTGATCATAAGGGACTCCATTTCTTGGAAATATTCGTCCATACTTTTACTTCCTTGGCTTAATCTCCTAAGCTTTTGATGCAACTCCCAGTGGTAATGACTCGGAACAAACCTCTTTCTCATCAGATTCTTCATCTCTTCCCAAGTCTCCACACGTGGTTCACGGTTGCGTTTCCTACTTGTCACAATTTGATCCCACCAGTTGATGGCATAGTCATAGAATTCGGTTGCGGCAAGTTGGACCTTCTTGTATTCCGAATTTGTTTAACAATCAAACACCAGCTCTATCTTCTTCTCCCACTCTAGATAAGCATCCGGATCACTCTTCCCATAGAATGGTGGTATTTTCAACTTCAGACCATTGATATTGTCTTCATTTTGGCCTCTTGCTTCTCGATCACGTCTAGGTCTTCGATGAGTCCTATTAGAGATTCGGCTACCTCCACTGTAATAATCATCTTCCTCTTCAACTCTTTCTTGCCTAAGTTGCTCTCTCCTTCTCCTAACAACATTTCCCCGCTGTACCAATGGTGGTGGTACTTCAGATTGCCTTTGGACAGACTCTTGGATTTTATTGATCCTCTCATGAACTGCACCTAGTTCTGTCCTCAGCATGCACCTCATTTCTCCCATGATAGCTTGCAGTTCTAGATTAGGAATTCTAGAAGCACGCTCTCTGTTGGCATTATCAGAATTATCTCCTTCACTCGCCATTTATTTTTCCCTGCAAAACAGAATGGTTAGTAATAAAAACTCACAAAATGTTTATTCCTCAAGTGTTTCTCTCAAGTGTTTCACTCAGCTCTCATCAATGACCTCACTAGCAGCAAAATCTCAACAGTTTTTATCAAACTAATCAATCAAACTCGATGGAAACTCAAACAACCAGGCAGATCGAATGATTTTAGATAGAAAGACAAGCTTTTTGGAAAGATGAGAGATTTAAAAGGTTGAGAACTGGATAAATGATATAGAATAGATGATGATCAAGACTTTTTTTTTTTTTGATAGGTGATTGATCAGATCACGAAAAATGTAGGAGATATATATATATATATATATATATATATTTTTGAGTAAAAACGTAATAAACAAGTAACTGATTGGTTAGGGAGTTGATCAGTCACTTTAGAGTGAATTTTTTTTTTTTTTTTTTTGACTGCAGATCGGACTAGATCTTTTAGGGCAGAAGAACGGAAAGTTAGAAAAGAGATTTAAGAACGATGGAAAGGTGAGAAGATGATAGAAAATAGTCACAAACTCGAAAATGTGCTCTGATACCACAAGATGCGATCCTCCCAAGTAATCGACACTTTCGAGTTGTGGAAATGGATAGATGGATAGATGATGAATCGGATGGTCACTCAGGAGGTGCGGAAGGCTCCTGATATACCTCAATGCCTCCTAGGATATGACACATCTAGACGAGACAAGGTTTGATTCCTCGGATATGACACACCGATACGAATCGATTTGATGGTTGGATATTACTCACCAAGCAATCGAAAGTTCTAAAAGAACAAAAGAGATTCGCTCTAAAAATGTTGAAAAGAAAGTTGATTGATTATTGAGAGGGTTTAGGCATGCTTAAATAGCAAAAAGAAGAGTAGAAAATATCTAAGCAATATTAATTGCTGAAAATAAAAATAAAACTTAATACAAAAGAAAGAAATATCTCTTGTACTTCTTGTACTTCATCTCCACGAAATGGATCTTCATTTTTGGGCCAAGAGACTTTTTGTGGGGTTTGGATAAAAATAAATTTATGATTTATTTTTATGCTTTATATAATAAATTAAATCCATATTAATTTTATTTTTTATGAATAAATTTGTTGGGTTTATTTTCATGGATAAAGTGTTCATCTCAAAATTTTATATATTACAATAGAAAATTAGTTTAAATAATTATATCCAAAAATTTTATATATTAAGTATAACATATATATATATATATATATGAGAAAGGAAAACAGTCTCGTTCCCCATTCTGACACATCTGCATAACCAAAATTAATACTATAATTAATATTTTTAATGTCTTTTCACTTTTGCTTTCATATTATCAGTGAATGTCTCATTTGACCACTCTGGTTTTATTTGCATCTTAAACTAAACTAATAAACACGACTCTCAACTGACTGAATTCATATTCGATCTCTATTCGCACTTTCGAACTCGCAACCGAGATGCATAAAAAGTTGCATTATTGTGGATTCTTCATAAAAGAAAAGGGATATATAATCACTTTCTATTGTTATATGACTATTTTTTATTTTCTTATTTTATTTTTAAAACTCTATTTGTAAAAAAATATTGAATGCAAGTTCTTAAATTTCGTGTGACTTTTCATATTTTCTTCTATTTTAATGCAATTAACAAGTAAATGTGGGTTTACTTATTTAAGCTTTATTTTATTTTTAAATCTAAAATCAAGCAATTATCCTATTCATGGAACAAGAATTTTTTAAATTATATGTACTTTAGAATTATGAAACTATAATTTTTTCAAACTCTATAATTTAAATAATATTTACGAACCTATAAATTAAATATATACATATAAAAATAATTAATATGTAGTCTTATTAACATGTTTGGGCAATATATTATACTCAAGATAGTTGTTGGAAAAAAGGCTCAAGATAATTTTAAGTAAATAAGTATAAGTTACTTTGAAATAAATTAAGATAAAATCATTTATAAAAAAACCCGCGCATATGCGCGGATATTAGCCTAGTTATAATAAAGTTTGGCTGCAGTTACCATAGCTCGACATGTATCAAAATTATAATTAACGAGATTATGATATGTGTCGCTTAATCGCTGAGTTATTAACACGTATAAAAAATATTATGTTTTTTTCTTTATATTATCTTATTATATAAACCTTTGTTGCTTTCACTAGAAACTGACACGTATCAAAATTATAATAAACAAGATCATGACACGTGTCCGTTGATCGATTAGTTTATGACATGTGTAAAAAGCTTATATTGTTTTCCTACAAAAAATATGTCGATTTATTATATTAAAGTCTATATAAATTGATTAAAATGGTTATACAAGCACATATACAAGCTGAATATTTTTATATAAACTCTTTTCCTCCAATTTGGGTAACCAATTGTGGAGTTTCTTTCTAATTTAAAGATTGGTATTGAAAAAACAATTATAGCATATCCCATATCAGTTAAGAGCTACTCACCAAAATTCTTAGAATTAAAGAATTCAAAGTGTACAAGTTCTCCTAACTTCAACAAAACTACAGGATCACATCTTTGTTATCATTATTATGCTTAAACTCTTCTCTTAAAAAAAAAAAATATTTTTTTTTTTTAAGAATTCTCTTAAAAATGTAAATATTTTTTTTTTTGAAAAAAAAAAAAATTTAAACCAAAAAAAATTTTATATTAAAAAAAAAAAAATAAAAAAAAAAAAAAAAAAAAAAAAAAAAAAAAAAAAAAAAAATAAAAAAAAAATAAAAAATATAAAAAAAAAAAAAAAAAAAAAAAAAAAAAAAAAAAAAAAAAAAAAAAAAAAAAAAAAAAAAAAAAAAAAAAAAAAAAAAAAAAAAAAAATTTTTATTCTCAACTCTATAAAATTTTTTTTTTTTCAAAACATTTTTTATTATTAAAAAAAACACTAAGGGGTAACCCACCCTTTGGGTGGGATTTTGATTAGGGGTATAATGTAAAATATGATATTGATTTGATTTTAATTTTAAATTTAGCATTACAGATGAATTTGTACTTCTAATTGAAATGTAATATAAATTGATACTTAGTTAGATAAATAGCACATTTGATTTGCTTAATTAGATAAATAGCACATTTGGTTTGCTTAAACGATGAAATTAAATTTGACAATTTGTTTGTAGTAATTGCAGTTATTGTAATAGGTATCCAGCTTGAAAAATAGAATATAACCGTAGGCAAGAAATTCAACTCTCTTAAAGTAGAATTCAACTCTGTTGAAGTCTATGTTCCAATCAGCTATTGAAATTTTTTTTTTTGTCTTTTCTAATTTGAAAGGTAAATTGTTGGCGACTCTCTTCACTACTGTTTCCAAATTGTTTACTTCATGGTTGTTTTGGTTTATGGTTAATGGTTCATTTGGACTTAGGTTTTAAAATATTGGGTCTCGTAGGCTTATGTATATATATATATATATATGGGGTTATGGCCATTTTAATTTGGGCATATGGACGATGGGGTATGCCTCCTTAGAAGATGCATTAACATTTTCTGCATATTTGAGAATTATTTTTTTCGATAATCAATTTGAGAGGATAGATTTTCTTAAATTACAACCCCCTTTTTCTAAATATTTTCTTTAATAGTATTTTAAAAATTTATGGTTAGAACCACCTAAAGTAAAGATTATGCTTTATATTGCGTTGTATATATGATCATTTTTAACGATTTTATATGTACTTAATAAAATAAAATTTATATCTATCAAATATTCCGTAAAAAATGAAAATGAAAATAAGATTTATAATTGAAAAACATCCTATTAATATATTATACTTTTCTCTATGTTTTGGAACATTTTTACTACTACTTCATTTGTCATTTTATCATATAACCAAATAAAATTTTTAAAAATAAGAACATAAACACTTTAATACTTTGGTTTAGTTAGTGAAGGTAAATAGTTTTGTATACTATATAAATAAATCTAATAAGACTAAAATTACCAAATTAGAGAGGATACTAATTATTAATACTTTGATTTATTTATTTGAAGGTAAATGTTTTTATAAACTATATAAATAAATTTAATAAGACTAAAACTATTAAATTATAGTTTTTAGTATCAAATTATTTTTTGATATTATTATATTAAAGAATAATATTTATTTTCTAAACTATGAGACTAAAAGTATTAAATTAGAGTTTTTAGATCATTTTCTAAGAAAATAACTTTTCAAATTCTTGTTGATACTATAACTTTAAATGAAGCTAGTTTTGTGAGGATTGAATTGTAATTAACATAATAAATATATCAAGTAAGGAAATTAAAATTAATAAAAATATTTGCTGATGTGTCAAAGTTTTAAAGTATGAAAAAGATGATGTTGCCTCGTGAAAAGAGAGCACATTTTACTTTATATATATAGATATCAAACATAACAAGACATTTAAAGCCCAACAACAATATAAATTACATAAATATTTTTGGCCTAAAATCAAACTGCTCATGGTAAAGAAATATCAGATTTGACTATGGCTCTGATTGGTAACACTTGCATAATTGCTTAATAGCCTAACTGCAGAATAATAAATTATAGAATGAAAAACTGCAGAATAACAAATAGTATAATGAAACTTTTTATGCGATTGGATAAATTTTTCAAATTGGCGGAATGTAATATTAAATTAAGATACACATTTTACATTTATTATGAAATTAATTTATTTATTACATAAAATTTTGATATATTTTAGCTATTATATATTATAAAATAATTTTTTACTGTAAATAATTATTTGTTCAGTTAACAAGTGAAAAGTTATTTGAAAGATTAAAGAAGAAACATGTTTATTATTGTAAATAATTATAGTTTTATTTTATGTGTAATAGTTAATTTTTAGCATATGAAATACATACATATATATATATATATATATATATATATATTAGGCACACATATTGAAATAAGCTACTAAAAACATGCTTATTTGCATAATGAATTTTCACTTATATTTGTTCAACAAGAAAACATTTGAAGTGGTGTTCTATGCTAATATCAAAAAGTTTTGAAGAGCCAAGATGGCAATATCAAACCAATTCACACAAGTTCTATAACCCATACATTGTTCTGAAACCAATTCATACAAGTTCTATCTATTCACAACCAATTCATACAAGTTCTATCTATTCGCAACCAATTCATACAAGTTCTGAAACCAATTCATACCAATTCATACAAGTTTTATCTATCCACAACAACAAAAGAAAGAGTTAAATTCTTAAAACATACATTGTTCTGTAATCCTACTGATTCTATCTTAACCAAGCACCAATTCTAACAAGTCACAGCCATAAACCTCAAATCATACAAGTCAGAGCCATACTTACTTGTGCTCTGATGATTCATCTTCTATAAATGCATGAAGATTCCTGCAAACACCATTACTGATTCTATCTTAAAAGTACTGAATACATACCAATACCAATAGAGCAGAGAATACAAACCTTGTCCGGCTGAAGAGCTTCGAAGCTTGAAATACGTCTGAGAGTTTCAGAACCTAAAAGAAGCAAATGCGATGACATTAATAAGACTTTCAACAATGGTATCAAAGTGAAACATGTCTGAGAGTTTCAGAACCTAAAAGAAGCAAATGAAATGTAAAATAAGCTCATAACACATACATTGTTCTGTACACAAGTCAATAATAAAGTGCACAGCCAAAGAGAATGACATGAACAGATCAAAGTGAAAATCGAAAAGATAAACTGATTCATTAGACAAACTGATTCATTACACATACTTAAAGTGCATACAAAATAAAGCCATGACAGTGAAAAAACAAGAAAGACTGAACTTAACATGATAACTACAAACTTAAAACTAAAAGTATTGAGTTTAAACTGAGCCTTGAGTTTAAGTTTGACGAGCATTGAGTTCAATGGCTTTGTTAAACTGAGCATTGACTTTAAACATACCATAACAAGCAATCAATGAGAACATAAACAAGCAATCTATGTAAACCTAAACAAGCAATGACAACTACCAAGCATTTCAAATCCAATTCCTCAAACCTAATCTAAATCAAACACAATTCGGAGGTTCAATGATTTAAGAATGAGAATGGTGGATGAATTACCTTGTAAGCGCTTCGATTACGGTCTCCATTTCAATTTATCTACCATCTGTTTTGACCCGAATCTATGAACCTGACCATATCAAAAACAAAAAACAGAAAATCATATCAAAATCAAGCAAGCAAATGAAACAAACAAATCAACGGATTTAACATAAGGAAACTAATGGATTAATTTCTAATTCTCAATCTGCTAACAACCCTAAACCTTAATTTTGCTAACATTAATTTCCAATTCAAAGAATCCTAATTTTGCAAATATGAAATCCGAAATCATAAAACCCTAATTTTTCTAACCTCAATTCCAAATTCATACGACATGCAAAACTCCTAACCCATAAGCAAAAATCCGACTCAAATCTTGTCTCAATTCAATGTTTCGAGCCGAAACAAGAAGATCAGGAGGATTTGCTTGGTGGTTCGATGAAGGAGACAACACAGAGAAGAAGAAAAGAAAAAAAGAAACGGGTTGTTTTTTTTTTGGTTTTGTTTTTTTCTCCAACCAATCACAATGTGACACATATGAGGTTCTTAACACTTCTTAAAACTCTTCATTAAGAATCGGTTCTTAAGTTTATTATAGGTTTTGATTTAATTTTAATTCTTTTATTCTTAAGATACCCCTTAAGAACCCCTTATGAGCCACCATTGGAGGTGCTCTAAGGACACTTATATAAATTTGTATTTTTAATGCATTCTTTTGGCAAAAACATTATTATTACTTCTATTACTTTAATGAAATGATCAATGAAAAAAAAAGATATATAATATATTAATGAGGGAGAAAAGAGACAAATTCATTATTACTTTTAATTAGTGTGCAAAATTCTAAACTACAAATAAATTGAAACAGATAGAATACTAAATTATAGATAACTAACAATATTTCATAATCTATGAAAATAATTTTATACTATTTTATTAAATATCAAAAAAAAAATTTTATACTATTTTTAGTTCATTTTTTTAACCTCTAATCGAAAATTTAAAATATTTTTATAAAATATTATAAATATTTAATACTATATTTTAATATGTGAAATAGAATTTTAAATTAAAATATAGCATTAAAATACATATTTTACTAATATATTAAAAACTAAAACAAAAACTCTAAAATATGCTTTAAAATTGGGGGCTCTAGGCAAATACCTTATTTTGTTACACTAAGCCACTAAGGCACGCCCCTAATAACGATCACTAGGCTTGTCGCACCATGATCTTTTCGTTTATGGAAATTAGTACATTCCTCCTCATTGACTTGAATAATCTTTAGGCTGTTTTACAAACATTTGTTTGCTACCTTAAAGAGTCAAGACTTAAGCATGTCAGCGAGGTCTTTGATGAAGTGTTCTTCAGAAAATTTTGAACATATTGGTTTTGTTACATTCTAACCATTTCAAGTAGCAAAATCAAACTTTATTAATTTCACCAAATCAAACCAAACAAAACAAAATGAAATACAAACATCGCAACCCACTTTTGGGTTCCTCTCATTCTTTTTATTCTATTGAATTTTTTTTCTTTTAAATCACACTCTAAACAAATTCACAAACACGTTAGCCATAATTGATTAGTTAACAGCCGAGCAAATCCTACGAATTTCACCATTTACACCAGTCTTCACACCAATATTACTCATCTTAACCATCGACCTCGCAAACTGAACATTGAAGTTGACTCTAGAAATCATGAACTCTTGCACTATAGGTCTCGTGGCCGGACTAGTCCAAAGAACATTATCGGATTGTAGTATTCCTCTGCCACGGCTTAGATTGTTGAAGAAAGATGTGTCAAAAGTGTTTCCACTTCCGTTGTCAAGATCCACACGGTTTGATCCGTCACCGTTTTGGGGACAAAGTTGTTGAAGTTGTGGTACGAATGTTTGGTCCATGGTTGGATCTGCTGTGTTTCCGGTCGAGTTGAATATTCTGTTGCTGAAGAATCCACATGCAGCTGTTCCGATCGTGTGTCCTCCTATTAAATCATATCCATTTGATTAGAATTATATAACAAACCCGAAAAAAGGAAAAACTAAACCGAAACATATATTTTTGTAAAATTCACTAGTTTGTTTTTTTTTCAACAATCGATATATGGAATTGATTAAATTATATAATATTAAAATCCAAATCTAAGTACGAGCTAGTGAGAAGATGAACCATGTAGTGGGTGCACAACCCTAATTACAAAAATGAACTTCAAAATGCTAAAATGTCAAAATATATCTATTCTAATCTTTAAACAGTTATCTGTGTGATATATATATTATTAATATTTTGTTAATAGGAAGAATTTTAGGCCGAAACTCAGACTAATCTCTTGAGACCTATAGAAATTCGAGTTTTCTTGCCCACTAAAGTTGTCTATAGGGGTGACCAAAAATTATTGGAATTTACATTTGATATATGTGATATGTTTGAAACTTAGAATCTTGAATTTTGTAAAATTACCGACGAGAGCGACGAGATCGCGAGTGTTAAGGCGAAAAGCCGCGAATTTTCTTTGTTGATTGGCGATGGAGTCACTTGGAGAGGGAAGATTGTTAACATTCGTTGCCAAGGAAACTCGACCATCTCTACGCCCTGTTGGGACTTGCCAGCTTTGTCCGTTTGTCTACATGTCATATAAACGTTAATTACTCTCTATTTGTTTTGTTTTTGTTTAAGATGATTTGAGTGAATGAACTAAGATTAAAATTTTGAATAATTTATCTTTATATTCTTTTCATAAATCCTTCTGACCAAAATTATTTTTGATATTATGTATATGTAATTAAGTAATATGTGTAGTCTTAAATGTTGCGTAGAAAATTAAGAAGAAAAATACAATATGAAACAAAAGTAGAGAACGCTAAAAGCCTAAAATTCTTATGCAAGAAACAACAAAACGGAGGGAGTATTTCATAGATAGATGTTTGATTAAAATATCTTTTGTTTCAAATATCAATTTTTAAAAGCCAAACTATGTTATATCATGAATTAAATATTTTCTTTTAATATTAACAAAAAAACGTCTTTCCATTTAAATGCATCTACAAATTTTTGTATTTTAAAACTACTAACAAACGGGGAAAACATATCATCATTGTAAAATTACTTTGAGAAAAGAAATGAGTTATTTTTTAAATTTTGCCTAGTTTCTATGTAAACGTAAACGCCAAAGTTGGCATGTAAAACAATAGAGAATTTGAGACATAGTTCTTCCCTATATGCACAAATATTAGCAATAGTATACTTACGAGGGCGACAGAATCACGAGCCGCCAAGGCTAAAATATCAGCACAAGAGACAACACCAGGACAAGCCACCTCGAGTTGCTTCTTGGCATCATCAATGACCTCAAAACCACGAAGGTTTAAGTTTGCACCAGCGGTTCTTTCAGAGTTAGGTCCTGATAGAAGCACTGAACCATCACAACCCTGGACGAAGCAATCATGATTATGCATTCGCAATAATCCAGGTGCAATCTTTGGATCTAAACCGAAGTGAGATGTCACGGTAGAACGAACAATCGTCTCGGCACTGGGGCACGTGGTCGAGTAGAACCCAACCCTCGTACCTTGACCATGAACTGCGATGAGACAGCTAAGCAAGACTATAAACGAGGATAATGATCGGACCAAACCCATTTGTTTCCTTTTTGTTGTTTTGTGTTTTGAAAAGATCTCAAGTGTGTTGTGTACTGAGTGAATAGAGATGCATGGGAAGTGATACGAGAACGTGAGTAACTTATAGAGGGATTGAGAAAGTCAAAGGGTGACGTTGAAGTCAACTAAATCGGCTACAGTGTTGAGGTCATTGGAACAAAACGACAGCGTTGTGAATAATTCCAAACTAAGAAGCGCGTTTAGTAATTGGGTCCATGAGCTTGATAAGATTGACGAATGAGAGCATGTTGGACTTGTTTCTTTAAAAATATTCCTAATTAATTGTGTAATCATTTGTATATATTGAATGTGATCGTAGAATATTCCCTTGTACGAGTTAAACTTTTAGCTATCTCTTATTCTTTAGTATTAAAAAAACTCATATTAGTCATCATGAGGATAAAATTTCATTTTAGAATTCATCGACTTCGCACTGGTTGATCGGATAAGATTAAAATATTCGAAACATGAACCTACTACTCGACAGCCCACAGATTGATCTATCGTGTGAGATTAATGTATTGACTAGAAAATATATTATAGTGGTTTGTGTGAGTTCTTAGGCTTATTTTGGTTGGTTCGCTTGAATATTTTAGGTTTGGGATAATCCGGATATGAAAGAATGAGACCAAATTTAACCAAAATTTGGATAATGTAACAGAGAAGCAGAAATAACCTAGGCATGAATGTTTTGAATGAGACTAATCAGCATATGCACGGTTTTATATGAAAATAAAACTTTATAAAAAACTTTTCAAGGTGACAAAAGTTTGCACTTTAAACTTTCAAACTTTTTGACTTTTATTTTAAACATTCAAAATGAAAACGGTGCAAACCGGAATGTCACTCTGTTGACAGAAAAGTTAATTTTGTTCAATTAGAGACCATTAATATCTAAAATTAACTAGAATTCACTTTTTAAATACCTATTACTCACTTCCCAAAATATCTAGAATATTTTTAAAATTCTCACATGATTATAAAATTTGACAGAGTTAACTATTCTATCAACTGAGTTAACTATTATATCAACAGAGTCTGTTATGTCATTTGAAGTGTTAGTGCGAATCGAAATGACACTTTAAGGGTTTAAACAAGAAAGGCTTTACTTTGAAAGTTTTAAGTGAAAGTCACTAACCTTGAAGACTTAAAGTGAAATTGTTTGACACCTTTAAAGTTTTTTAGAGATTGTTCCTATATATAACTTTTTGTTACTATTGAAACCGCACTGTATTTTTCCTTTAGCCTGTATGTCTTCTTCATTCAGATTTGGAGCTTTAGAAACACCTATGATTTGGTATTAAAATGCCTTTTCATTAGTTTAACCTTTTTACAAAATTGGAAACAAAAAATGATTTTCCTTTATCAAAAAATATGATTTTAGTTGTTGCCAAAAAAAAAACTGATTTTAAGTTAAAAGTAACTAAAGTAATTCAACTAATAAATTATTCGTTTTATATTTTTTTGTCTATGACTGAAATTTCTGAAAACGATTACAAAGGCCAAAGGAAAATGAAGAAATTCCTGAAAAACTAAGCCCAAACGAAGAAGACGTATGCCAAAAAAACACAAAGGAACTAATACGATAAGTGCAAACTAAAAATAGAGCTCAACCCCCCCCCCCCAATCATTATCCAAAAGTTTTACATGATATATGTTGATATACTAAAAATCATCAATCAAATAAATACATATCACTAAATAGAAGACAAATAATGTTATATAGAAGAACAGAACAAAAAAATTGTATACTAAAAAAAAAAGAAGAACAGAAAAACAACTCATGCTGAAATACCACCATGAATACAAACCATTGTTATTGGCCTGGCCCATAGGAATTTATTTTTTCTAAAACAAGTTATTAAGAAAAAACCAAATGAATATATATATTAAAAAAAATTAAAATTTGTAACAGAATCGTGACTTAACACATATAGAGTCTTCAATAAATCCACAAGCCTTTATAACAGTGTTCACGTTTCTTAAACAACTTTGTCAAAGATGTGCTTTTTAAAGTTTTCATCCAGAAGTCCAATACAAAGCCAACAAACATAAGACAGTGCCAAAACTTATGTGTTTAAGGGTTCTTTGCAAGTAGATTGGTATAAATATGTTATTATGTAAAACAAAATGTAAGGTGGTGTATTGGACTTAGTATTCTGAGAGATTTGAGTTTAAATGACAAACTAGGTGTTATTGAAACATGAATTTAAAAATATTTTTTAAAATCCAGTATTATTGGATTAATGATTTTAAATTATACACTCAAATTTATTATTATTGGAAACATGATTAGAATTTGATTTAAAAATTTCATGTGAGATTTGAGGGGATTTCTTAATTAAAAATAAAAAGAACAAAATCCAAGAGTTTTAGGTAAGATTTGAGAAAATTTAATAACAAAATTTATAATTCTCCAAAATTTCACCAAATCATCTCAAAACTCAAATCTCTTCAAATAT